>QRFJ01000202.1:809409-896673 GCA_006176705.1 Cocos nucifera | reverse complement strand
CCATAACCAGTCCCATGCGGCCCATGACCTGCCAGTATAGCTGTCACTATCCACCTGACGACGCCCTCCTCTGCATACTGAACTCCATGCGGCCCCAACAGCTCACTACCAGACGGTATGACCATCACCATCAATTAAGCTCCGCCTATAAAGGACCCTCCAGATACGTTAATCTCTCGAATCTCTGATCTCTAAGCTTTCCTCTTCTTCTCCAAGCTCCGGAACTCATTCCCGAGCACTCCATTCCTGTTGGCCAGAGTTGACTTGATCGTCGGAGGGTCCTATCGGATCCACCCCCCCATCGGCTCCGAATGGAATTTTGTTTTGTAGGTCTCCCAACGGCGACCTCATCGGCCTCCACTCCAGCGGATTCCGACGACGATCAGAATCTGCGTCAACAGATTGGCACAAGAGGAAGGGCAACCCCAAACCTTCGAGGTTCCCTTATTCTTAAAGGAGTGCTCGATGACGATTTCTCTCTCTCTGGAGATCTCTCTTCTTCCGCACTAGAGTTCTTTCTCGAAGAGAAAATGCCTCCAGGAGAGCTTCGACTCGACGATCGACATCTTGCGTGCTAGGTCCATCTACTCCCGTTGTAGCCCCGGCAGTCCAAGCTCCACTCGAAGCCACCGCAGATGTAGAGCAGTTCAACCTGCTGGTCGGGTTCGCGATCCTGTCGAGATGATGCAGGCCATGCGATAACCTCTGGCGGAGACTTTGTCAGCAAACTCGCCATGAGGACGCGAGGAACCGACCTTAAGGAAGAGCATTCGGGCATACCAATCATCCTAAGAAAAAATAAATGAAGAGCAGAAGTTTTTCCGCATCATCGGAATGAGGTTCGACGGAAGCAAGGCTGAACTCTCTCTCAAAGCTCATTATCGAAATAAAGTTCGGCGTGAGGAAAGTCGAGCTCCCCTTTGAGCTCATCGTCAAGGAAGTTCGGATAAAAGAAGCAGGAAGTTCTCCCATGGAGGGTTTCACGGAAAAGCGAAATGAAGTTCGGTGCGAGCAGGAAAGTGAAATGACGTTCGATGCGAGCAAAGCCGAGCTCTCCCTTGAGCTCGTTGTAAAGGAAGTTCGGACAAAAGAAGCAGGAAGTTCTCCTGCGGAGAATTTCGTGGAAAAGTGGAATGAAGTTCGGCGCGAGCAGAAAAGCGGATGAAGTTCGACTGCGCGAGCAAAGCCGAACTCCCCCTCGAGCTCGTCGAAAGGAAAGTTCGAAAAAAGTAGGAAGTTCTCCGAACCAAACTCCCCCTCGAGCTTGCCATCAAGGAAGCCCCGACAAAGGGGCATGAAGTTCTCCCGCAGGTTTCAAGGGACGGAATGAAGTTCTTGCCGCGCTCTACGACCTCCACAGCGCAAAGCAAGGCACCGAACTTTTCGAGCTTCGCCACCAAGAATTTTGATATAGAAGGGCGCGATAGAAGTCCACCTCCTTGAAGGTTCTTGCGACTGCACCCCTAACGCTCCTCGAAACTTCAGATTCTCACCGAAGTTAAAACCAGCTGCCACAAGAACCGAAGGGGTTACAGTCTGTCCTCCAAACCGCGAGCGTGATCGAAAGCAAAGTAACTGCCTCTACCCATTGCCGATTCATGACCACGAGATTACGAGGAATGTCATTCCTAGCATCTGGAGACAAATTTGAGAAGCTCATTCAGAAGGGGCGGGGGGTAAATTCCTCCGACACTAGCCTGAAGCAGGAAAAAGATCAGCCAGGGCGTTTGCCATACAGAGGATGGCAAAGGAGCTCGGCCACCTCACGGCGTCATCTACATTACCCCTAGGAGGAGCTTGGTACATCGACATCCATCATCTTCCAGCATTCAAAACCAAGAGAAGCAATGCTCCAAATTGCAGAGGCCAGCATGAGATGGAGGAGGTCGTCGGCTCGAAGCTTATATCTCTCTTCTCATTCACAAAGGACGAGATGGGAGGAGAGATCCTGATAATGGCCCTTATATGCCCCCCACAGCCCGTTAGAAATAGGAGGAGAACCTTGTCTTAATGCGAGCAACAACCTCAGCTAGAGATAAGATCTCTTCCCGAGCGACCGCGATCAACCTCGGTTGAGAGAGCTTCAACTTGCGATAACCTCGACTAGAGATAAGGATCCTCTCTCGAGCGGCCGATGCCAACCTCGGCCAGAGATAAGATCGGAGACAACCTCGTCCTGAGATAAGATCTCTTTCGAGCGACCAGATCTCGATTAGAGATCAGATCAATCTTCGATTAGAGTGCCCAGCGTCCGTATTAACCACGACTGTAGGAGAGATGATCTCCCCCGAGTCAGTCTTGATTGCTGGAGACAATATTCGCCCCCGAGGAGCTCAATCTTCCAACCTCGATCGCAGTGAGACGAGGCCTACCTCAACCTCGGTCGGAGATGAGATCTTCCCCGGACTTCAACTTCGACATCAACTTTAACGGAAGATGATATCTCTCCCGAGCTTCGATCTGAACCAGCATGGAGATCAGAAGAGAACTTCGGCAGTCGCCTTTTCTGCACTCCCTTCCTTCGAGTTTCGAACTCGGAAGTGGGGGGCTATTGCTAGGGATAAACCCCGCTCTTGTCGAAGTCAAATTCGGTGCCCAGCCTGATGCGATCAGTAGCCATGGAAGAGCTTCAGCGGATGGATCTTGGTCGAACTGTTACAGCCGGTCGAACTACTTAGCGGTCGAGCTCCTTCGGACTCCCAGCGGTCGGGCTTTAGTCGAACTCCTCAACCGTCGAGCTTCAGTCGGACCCCCACGAGAGCTGAACTCTCTCCGCGTCGTTCCAGCCAGGCACTTGCGAGAGCTGAACTTCTTCCGAGCTTCCCTTTCGGTCGAACTCCTCCACAAGTCCAAGCTCCTCTGGACGAACTGTCGCCATCAGTCTGCGACAGGCGACGAGATCGGATGACATGGCCGCCACAACTGGCGACATCACTCTCTCCATAACCAGCCCATGCGGCCCATGACATGCCAGTATGGCTATCACTATCCACCTGACGACGCCTTCCTCTCTGTACCGAACTTCATGTGGTCCCAACAGCTCGCTACCAGACGGTATGGCCGTCACCATTAATTAAGCTCCACCTATAAAGAATCCTCTAGATACGCTAATCTCTCGAATCTCTGATCTCTAAGCTCTCTTCTTCTTCTTCAAGCTTCGTAACTCATTTCCGAGCACTCCATTCCTATTGGCCAGAGCTGACTTGATCATCGGAGGGTCCTGGAGCCACCCTCCACCGACTCCGGACGAAACTTTATTTTGTAGGTCCTCGATGGCGATATCATCGGCCTCCACTCCAGCAAATTTCGGTGACAATCAGATTCTGCGTCAACAGCAAGTATTATGCATTCGATTCAAATACAAAGATAGAATGAAGAAAAGAGAAATAGAAAAGGAGCACTGCAAGGGGAATCAATCCGCCTGGTTCTCCAAAAACAAAACATGTTCGATATAAATTCTCCTTTAATTTACAGTCATACGCATTAATTGATGTATAAATATAGTTTATGGAAACGTCTATCTCTTAGACCACCGATTGAAACACTAAATAACTACCTAGAACTATCCACTAATCCCAAATTTTGATGATTCATGTTAATATATAATTATAACTTAAAAAAAAATGAGTGCATAACTTAACTTCACCTTGTTGAGAGGGGGCCAATGGTTACCTTTTAAACACTACCATTGGATTCTTTAGTGATGAGATAGCATGCATCCACATGTGTGATGGAATTTGCGTTACTTGTTTTATGATGGAGAGGAATATCCAGGCCCATCTGTCCAAGTGCCATTCAACGATGCAGTAGCTAATGCCGTTAAACCCAATCGTCTTTCTTTTTTTTTGGATGTGTATTAAACTCAATCATCCATGTTGTTCCAGGTTTCATCTAGAGAGAGAAAAAAAAAAGAGATCTGGATAATAAGAGCTAGATATACTCCAGCTAGACCTCCATGTCCCAAGTTCTGCCCTACCATCACCATCTCAGACATTACCTTACTCGCAGTCAGGCAACAAGTTTTGAAACCCCAAGTAAGGGATCCAACCGAGAACCACTGCCACGAGCCTCAAATAATATGACCACCATGCGCGCGTGCATTCAAACTCCACCAGCATCCAAAATCTCCATGTAGGACAAGCGCTAGCTAGCATCCACAGCCAATTTTTCTTTACACATGGATGCAGCACGGGATGACAGGAATGCGACCGTCCACCTTTAGGCACTAATCAACTTGCTACTATACACGAGTCTATCCAGCCGTGCCATATCTTTTCGAACTCGCGTCTTTCTCATACTTTAGGCATGCCAGTGACCTAACATCGTAGCAGACTAGCAAGCAAAAAGCAAGCCGAACCATTCTTCCTCCGTGGCGTTTGCACGTACACCACCCATCAAACATATCAGCATCCAAGAGAGGAAAGAGAGAAAGTGCTCTGACTTTGATTGGATGGTCCAGAAAAGTGGCCCTGGGGAGCTAAACATTCTCTGGATACCCCCATTCATAGTGGACATGGAGGGGGATGGCCGGTGTCAGGGATCACATGGAGGCGACCACAGCGTGGATGCCGGCTTGGTGGGGGACCGATAACTTGGAGCTGAGCATGGCCTGACGCCTGGACTACGGGACTCGGGCGTGTTTTAATTAGTATTGCAGAATCTAAGGTTCTCGGCTTTTATCAAGGCAAAGAAAGAGAAAAAGAAGGGTTGGGGCAAGGACGAGATGAGTGAGCAAAGAAGCCAGCCTCCGATAAAAGAAACGGCACCGGCCGATTCGTTTTAATCAGTGACTGCACGGCCGGTCAAAAGAGTACTCGTACACCCTTTTAAGTGCCGGGCGGAGAGTGCTTTGGTACCGCTAGGTGCATGTATCCGTAAATATTTAACATGGTCGGCATCCCCACTTTGGCTCTTTTTTCTTTTTTCTTAAATGGTGCAATTGAAGCGGCCAGCACTTCAAATATCATTTTTTTTTTTTTTGAGTGGTCTGGCATGGGGATGGGTCCTCAAAAACACATTGCATCCAACTTTGGTTAATTCTTGCTATTTATCGCATCCGTCCAATGCGTCATGCTTGGATTTATCAAACGTTCGATGGGTAAGTCCTAAAGATTCCACTATTAATTGTAACACCTTGAATCCGTAGCATCCACAAAGGTATGGATATCTTTTGATCGAGCTTGTAACAGAATTAATGCACTCAATGCTTACGGTACGTAGCTTGAAGGACTATGGCAACTATCAACGAAGCGTAGAAGCACACAAGTAATTGAACTAATAGATAGTATAATATATGATCCCTGTGACAATGATATTGATCATATATATATATATATATATAATTGAGTTAGAAAGAAAGGGAGATCCGTCCACCACGATATTACCCTGATTCAGATCTTTTTTATAAAAAATATACATATAGGGAAACCGTCCATCATGAGTTGAATATGAAATCTTTGACTGATAATTAGAATGGGGTCATTATGGCACGTCTCAGTTCTCATATAAATAAATTAAATTTAATAAAAGTCTATGCATTCATGTTATAATCATGATTGCTAGGACGTTATACGTAAAAAAGCTGGAATCATCCTTATCAATTTACTAACAAGGTAAGAGATCTTGGTGTTGTTCTTGTAACATTTGGAACACCCATGGTATCAAATTTGGCAAGTCTCCAAGTACAAAACTGAGATTTTGATATTAAAGAGGTAACTTTTTACAACCATATTTATCCCTGACCAGCTTTTACAGACCGCATCCACTGAACTAGCAATTGCCTTAGGGTGCATGAAGGAACTCGACCCTCAATGGTCCCCTCTTTCCTTGAGTCCCCCTCCAATAATATCCTTAAAGGTTAATTTTGACACTTTTGTACACGTGCAGGCATCATGGACTATATTATACTTGATCATCAGAATGTCATTTTATTGGCAAATGTTGTTCATATATCCGGCGCATGCATCAGTTCCCTTGGCAGAGTTGATAGTTGCATGGGAAGGCATGCACAAGACTACCAGTCGACTTTGTTGCACCGATCTTTGGCTCGATAGTAATCCATTTGATTTAGCAGGACACTGATCTAAAGGACCCTCATCCATATGTTGGAGACATTTGGATGATAATTCATTGCAATGATACTTAATTTTATCCAAAAAAAACTAATTAAAAAATATTTTATATAATTGATGTGGGCCTAACTATACTTTGTATCTATCGCCATGTATTATCTTATTTAAGCACTAGCATCTTCGCTAGACTAACTATAATTAGAGGTCAAAATTTCAATCAAATCCCATCACAAATATCATGATCAACTTGTTGTCAATTCTACAAAGATTCATGCCATACTATCACTTATTCTATATGAATCATGGGTCACTTCTACTTTGATATCATTTATAATAACATTGGATCTGATCTAAAAAAGCTAAATAAAAGATGTTATTTAAATTCATTGACCATATATAAGTATCCAAAATCACTCTAACATACAACTAATGTGAGACTAATTAAATATATGCTCGTTGAGTCCTCATATACATATATATATATATATGCCCAAAGACATCACCTAAAATAACTATTAGAAAAGTATTATTTAGATTTCTTAGGCATATATAAGTTTCCAAAATTTTTCTAGCACATAACTAATATGGAGCTAAATATATGCTCATATAGATCCTCACATGCTTCTGTTTAACCCTTAGCTAGCATCCTTACAATGCTAAGGGTCTAGATCCAATCAGATTTAATTATAAATATCATGATCAATCCATAGTGAGCCTTAAATGGAGTTCATGCTGCAGTATCCCTTCATCTACATAGACTATGGGTTAAATCCACTTTAATAATATATGTAATAATTCAAGATTTTATTTAAAAAAAATTGGTGCTAAAAGCAGGGCTTTGAACCTTCGAGGTTTTCTTATTCTTAAAGGAGTGCTCAGCGACGATTTCTCTCTTTCCTCTTCGGAGATCTCTCTTCTTTCTCTCTAGAGTTCTTTTCTAAAAAAGAATACTTTCCAGGAGAGCTTCGACTCGGCGATCGACGGCCTCCGTGCCAGATCCATCTGCTCCCACTTTAGTCCCGACAGCTCGGATTCCATCTGTACCCATGGTAGATGCGAAGCAGTTCAACCTGCTGATGCAGTGGGTTCAGAGCCTCACCGAGATGGTGCAGGCCATGCAGCAGCCCCCAGTGGTGACTCCATCAGGAAATCCACCATCGAAATATCAAAAATCGACCCCAAGAAAGAGTACTCGGGCTAACGCACCCATCGCCCCTGAGAAGGAGAAACAGAGAGTAGAGGATCCGTAGTCAGATCATGGTTCTCCTTTGGAGAAGACCTTTTTCATTTGTAGCTGGAAGCTTTTCAAGATCTGCAACCAAGACGATACCCTCGATCACAAACTGTGGAAGATGGATCGATGAATTGAGGAGCTCGACCACGTCGTCCCGGCTCACCTTGACGACGTCCACATTGATCCTTCTTTCTCCCTCCGAATTATACAAGAGCCCATCCCGCCGAACTTCGAACTCCCTCAATTCGAAAGTTACGATGGAACTTCTGATCCAGTTGATCATCTAAAGGCCTTTCGGACTATGATGCTACTTCATGGTGCATCAGACGTCATATTATGCCGAGCCTTCCCATCTACCTTAAAGGGAGCAGCAAAAAATTGGTACTCGATGTTGAAATCGGGTACGATCTTTTCTTTTGATTAGATGAGCCATCAGTTCGTGGCTCACTTCATCAGCGGCCAACGTTCGCACCGAGGTTCGAATTTTTTAATGAATATCAAGCAGAAGCAGGAGGAATCTATCCGAACTTATGTCATCCGATTTAATGCCGCGACATTGGAGGTCCAGCACCTAGATCAGTCAGTTGCCATGGCCGCTCTCAAGGATGGCCTTCAGAAGAATGACTTGCTATTCTTCCTGAAGAAGAAGTATCCCAGGGACTTCACCGACCTGCTGGCTCAGGTCGAAGGTTATGCCCAAGCTGAAGAGGCCTTCAGGGCAAAGAACGATGAAGCCAGTGGTGAGCGACGAATCGACAGGCTAGGCAGATCTACCGAAGAAGGAAAGCCGAGCGAAGCTCGACCGCATTTCTGGACTCCTTCTGGATGCAAGCGAGCCCAAACTCTCCATCGAGCTTAGGAGTGGGGAAGCCCCGACGGAAGGGCACACCAAGATTCTCTCTAGTGGCGAGGTTCTCCCTAATGAAGATTTCATAATTACGTCCTCCTTAATGCTCCAAAAGCCTAAGTGCTGATAAAAATTAGGGAACAACTTTCGAAATCGAAGAGGATGCATTTTTGCTCTAGCAAGCACAATCCCAACGAGTTTTGCTTCTATCATCGCGACCACGGCCACGATATTAAAGAATGCGTTCAGCTCCAAGATGAAATTGAGGAGCTCATCAGAAGAGGTCAGCTGGGTCGATTCTTCAAATGCCAGCCTGAAGCAGGAGAAGATCAACCAATAATGCTGTCGTAGCCAAGAATAACAAAAAAGTCGATCGCCTCCCATATCATCGACACCACGTCAAGCTCACTCCAAATCGAGAAGACCAGCATAAAATAGAGAAGGTTGTCAGATCTTGAAACTTATCGTCTGAAGAAACTCGGAGGAACAACGCTCCCACGATCTGGGGATGCACCGTCAGTAACTTTCTTTCAATAAAATTCTTTCATTTCGATAATATTATTTCTTGATGCAAAAACTACGTGATGATAGGGAAGAAGCAGTCAATAGTTATCATGTTAGGAATAGAAGGAGAATCTTGTCCTAACATGAGCCGATCAAAGTCCTTCAATCTCGACCGTAGGAGATAAGATCTCCCCCAAGGGTCTGGGCCAATCTCGACTGTAGGAGATAAGATCTCCTCCGAGCGTCCGCATCAATCTCGACTGTAGGAGATAAGATCTCTCTTGAGGATCCAAGCCAATCTCGATTGTAGAAGATAAGATCTCCTCTGAGCGCCCATAACAACTCGGCAGAGATAAGATCTCCTCTGAGGGTCTGGGCCAACCTCGACTATAGAGATAAGATCTCTCCCAAGCATCACAACAATCTTGACTGCAGGAGATAAGATCTCATGTAAGGGTCTGGGTCAACCTCGACTGCAGAAGATAAATATCTCCGAGCACCCGCAAAACCTTGGTTGTAGGAGATAAAGTCTTCTCGTGTCGGGCAACCTTGGCTGTAGGAGATATGATTTTTTTGGAGTGCCCATCAACCTCAGCTCAGGAGATAAGATCTCTCCTGAGGGTCTGGGCCAACCTCGACTGCAGGAGATAAGATCTCTCCGAGTGCCCGCATCAACCACGACCGAGAGATAATCTCTGAGGGTCAATCTGATTGCAATCTTTGATGCCGAACACCTCGACTGTAAAAGATAAGATCTTCTTCGAGTGTCGGCCAACCTCGATTGCAAGAGATAGATCTCCTCCAGCGCCCGCAACAACCTCGACTGTAGAGATAGATCTTCCTCAAGGGTTCGGGCCAATCGACCATAAGATAAGATCTCGTTCGAGCGTCGCATTAACCCGGTGCAGGGATAGATCTCCGAGGGTCCGACCAACTTGACTGCAAGAGATAAATCACCTTGACTGTAGGAGATAAGATCTCCTCCGAGTGTCGGGGCAATATCGACTAAAGATAAGATTTCTCCGACGCCGCAAACCTTGCTGTAGAGATAATATCTCCCCCGAGGGTTTGGGCCAACCTCAATTGCAGGAGATAAGATCTCTTCCGAGCGCTCGCATCAAACCTCGACTACAGGAGATAAGATCTCTCCTGAGTTCGGACCAACCTCGACTGTAGGAGAGAAGATCTCCGGCGTCCGCAAAATCTCGGCCGTAGGAGATAAGATCTCTCCTGAGGATCCGGACCAATCTCAGCTATAGAGATAAGATTTTTCTGAGCGCTGGCAGCAACCTTGGCTGTAGGGAGATAAGATCTCTCCCGAGTGTCTAGGCTAACCTCGACTGCAGGAGATAAGATCTCCCCTGAATGCCCGCAACAACCTCAACTGCAAGAGATAAGATCTCTTCCGAGGGTTTGGACCAACCTCGGCTGCAGGAGATAAGATCTTCCTCGAGGGTCTGGGCCAACCTCGACTGCAGGAGATAAGATCTCCTCCAGCGTCGGTATCAACCTCGGTTGTAGGAGATATCTGTTAGGAACAGGAGGAGAATCTCATCCTAACGTGATCAAAGTCAAAAGCCTCGTTCATTTTAGACGAGATGGGGGGAGAGGCCCAGACAACGATCCTTATATGCCCCCATAGCCTGTTAGGAACAGAAGGAGAACCTGATCCTAACGTGAGCAAAATCGAAGGCCTTGTTCATTTTAGACGAGATGGAGGGAGAGGCCTAGACAATGGCTCTTATGTGCCTCCACAGCCTGTTAGGAATAGGAGGAGAACCTCGTCCTAATGTGAGCAAAGTCGAAGACCGGGCCTCAAAGTCTACACCAACTTCGGCTAGAGATAAGATCTCTTCCGAGCGCTCATGTCGACTTCGGTTAGAGATAAGATCTCTTTTAAGCGCCCGTGTCAACCTCAGCTAGAGATAAGTTCTCTTCGACATCCGAGTCAACTCGGTTAGAGATAAGTCTCTCTCGAGCAACAAGACACCTCCCTCGGCTAGGAAAGATCTCTTTCGAGCGACTGCGTCAATCTCGGTAGAGATAAGATCTCTTTTGAGCGTCCGAGACACCTCGACTAGAGTTAAGATCTCTTCGAGCGACCGCATCAACCTCGGCTGTAGGGATTCGGCTGTAGGAGATAAGATCCTCCTGAGCGCCCACATCAACCTCCGCGTGATAAAGACTCCCTAACGACGGGCCAACATCGGTGTAGGAGATAAGATCTTCCTAAGCACCCGCATCAACCTCGGCTGCAGGAGATAAGATCTCTTCGGAGGGTCCGGGTCACCTTGGCTAGAAAAAGATCCCCAGTGCCCCATCAACCTCGGCTATAGGAGATAAGATCTTCCCCGAGGGTCCAGACCAACCTCGATTGCAGGAGATAAGATCTCCCCGAGCGATCGGACCAACGTCGATGGTTGGAGATAAGATCTTCCTCAACCGTCCATATCAATCTCGACTGTAGGAGATAAGATCTCCCCCGAGCACTCATATCAACCTCGGCTGCAGGAGATAAGATCTCCTCCGAGCATTCGTACCAACCTCGGCTGCAGGGAATGAGATCTCCCCCGAGCATTCGCTTCAACCTCGATTGCAGGAGATAAGATCTCCCCCGAGGAGCTCAACCTCCGACCTCGACCATAGGAGACGAGATCTTTTTCAACCTCGGCTGAAGAAGAGATCCCTCCGAGCCTCAACTTCAACTTCAACCTCGGTTGGAGAAGAGATCCCCTTGAGCCTCAACTTCAACTTTGGCTAGAGATGAGATATCCTCCGAACTTCAACCTGAACCTGTGCAGAGCCCTGAAGAGAACTTCGACAGTCGTCCTTTCTGTACTCCCTTTCTTCGAGTTTCGAACTTAGGAGTGGGGGGACTTTTGTTGAGGATAAACTTTGCTCCTACTGAAGTCCAGTTAGATTTTCAGCCTAATGCAATCGATAGCCACGGAAGAGCTTCAGCAGATGAATCTTAGCCGAACTCCTTCACCGACTGAACTCCTCAACGGCCGAGCTCCTGCCGAACTTTCCAGCAGCCGAGTCCTAGCCGAACTTCTTCAGTCGGCCGAACTTCTCAACGATGAGCTCCAATCGAACTTCTCAACGATCGACCTTCAGTCGGACTCCCACAAGAGCCAAACTTTCTCCGCACTCCTCCAATCGCACGCCTACAGAAGCCAAACTTTTGTCGAACTTCTCCTTCGGTCGAACTTCTTTCAGATCGCTCCTGCAGATGGACTCCCATAGGAGTTGAACTCCTTTTGAGCTTTTTCTTCGGCCGAACTCCTCTAAAATCGATACATGTCGAAGTCCGCCAATCAATGCCTGCTTTCTCAGAGTCATGGCTATTAAATCTGGATGAACGATCGTCATTAGTCCGCTACAGACGACAGCGATCCACTATCGAGCGGCGATGGCTATCACCATCAATCTGTTGCAGGCGGTGCCTCCCTCCGTAACTGACTCCGCCAGACCTCGAGCGGCCCGCTATCAGGTAGCTATAGCTGTCACCATCAACCCGCTACAAGCTCCACCTCCAGATATGCTTTTTCTAAGCTCTAAATCCTCTTTTCTTTCCGAAACTCTACCGAACTCATTCCCGAGCACTCTATTTCTATTGGCCAGAAGAGCTGACTTGATCGTCGGAGGGTCCTACTGGAGCCACCACCACCATCGACTTCAGACAGGACTTTATTTTGCAGGTCACTGGTGGCGACCTCGTCCTTCTTCACTCCAGCTCGATTCGGTGACAACCAAATTCTACACCAACAAAAATATTTAGTAGAAAGTATGTTTTGGAATCTTTATTCCTGATAGGAACTCAAAATCAGGAGTAGGTAGTTTCCTAGATTATTGAGGAAGTCATATGCAAATTATGATTATAGTTGTGTCACTTGGATAAGAAATATTTACATGTTTGGCTTTTGAATGTCATGGTAAGCAGTTGAACTCGCTTCCAAGCTATATTTTGAGACATGGTGCCCTAGCATATGACATGGGAATTGTTACCGTGAGAAGCATTATCTACCTGAGTGGGGACTTTGTATGAATGCATGTTACTAGGATTTTACACCGCCTACCCTTCCCGAACTCCAACAGTTCAGATGATCGATGTCTTCCAAAGGAGAGAAAGGGAGTGGTTATTTGCCGGAGTAGAAAGAAGCCTTGATGCATGATGGGGTGGATATTTGACAGAGTAGAATGTAGTCATAATTTATGATTTAGGTTAGTGCAAAACTTGCAAATAGTGCTTTGATTATAACACTATACAGTTTCTAATCCAAGCGAACAGCAAGGGCGCTATAGTCTTTCCATGGATTTGGTTGAGCATCATGCAATGGCTCTCGTGCATTTGAGACTCGCGGCATTGGTTACTTTGCTGCGGATGCTAAGTAAATTGCTTGAAATATGTTGTTAGCGTGATTACATTTTAAATACGAATATCCTTTAATTTTTTAAGAGGAAATTATGAATTAAGAAGTCCATTTGGCAGATTGCATACAATGTTGCATAAAATGTTTATTTTTTTATTGCTTCAACATCCAATACATTTATTGGGAGTAAAATCATTCTTGCTGAAGACAATAATTTTGAACCAAATCTCTTCTTCAACTACCTACTAACCACTGAACCCTGTTGGTAGGTTTGGACGGATCCGACCCCAGTTCCTTCAAATGACTACCAAATTTTGCTGCTCCTACCAAACCCTACTTCAGTTCCATTCAAGTTCAGCTCCTTTCTAATTTAGCGTCCTCCGAGTTCAGTAATAATCGACCTCATCACCTATGCATGGTCTTTCTCCTTTTGGATTCATGTCCATCAGATCCCACGGCCCACTGAACTCTACTCTAATTCCTCTTCGGTTCAACACAGTCCGAGTTCAAAGTTTGGTATCCAATTTCTTCAGGTTCAACACCATCCGATCTCGTGGTCTCTCGATCTCCAGCAATCACTTCTTATGCAATCCGAGTTTGGAAAAACCCTATCTCATTGTTGATGATTTCCAAGCCCATCCAAATTTAGCAACTACCGATCCCCTCCTGATGTCGATCTTGCAGATAATCGGACTCAACTCCCTATCATCCTGAACTCGGTTCAATCCGATCTGTTCTAGAATTCCTACATTCTATTTTCAAATTTGTACGATTGCTTTGCGACAGTTGGTCATGATTCAGATAAGATAACTCTAACCATTCTATCTCACAAATTTCGATCACAAACATCGCATGTTGCGTCCAATCTAGTCGGAACCACACATGGATAGTATCTTATGAATGGCTCCGATCATCGTTTATAAATAGGAATCTCAATGAGATCCCTAAGTAGGAGATTTCTTTCATCTCGCATGCTTCTTTTTTGTTGAATAGATTTTTAACTTGAGTATTGGAGGATTCCTATCGGAGCTATCTCTAATCAAAATTTTTTTCAGATCTCGCCATCGGGACATCCAGCACCACCACTCCAGCCACTAGGAGTGGCAATCGGATAGGATCAGGTTGGAAATGGATCGGATCAGAAAATTATCAATCTAAAGCCGACTTATTTATTAAACTTTAGTCAAAAATTCAAATTTGAATCCAACCTTTTTATTAAATAGATAATTTGACTTGAACCACTTAACCTATTTATTAAACAGATTAAGTAAGTTAAACATGTTAAATAGGTTGAGTTAAATAGATTAGAAATAGATTAATTAGATTTTAAATAGATTAAATAAATTTTAAATGGATTAAATATGTTAAATGAGTTAAACATGTTATATGACTCAATTCGATCTAAATATTAAATAAGTTAAATGAATCAGTCATCTGAAATTGAATTCAATTTATTTATTAAATAAATTAAATGAATTAATTTATTTATATTTAAAATATATTTAATTTAAATTTAAATTTATTTAAGATGAGTCGAATACGAATCGATGGATGAGGCTAATTTTTGCCATTCCTATCAGCCACCTGGATGAGATCAAAATTCCACGGTAACAATAGTAAAAAATTAAATTTGTACTTTTGTTACATGCTCGGTAACAAACAGAAAATAGGTATTTCTTGGAGGAACATCAATTCTGATGGTGCACATAAAAAAGATGCCAAAAATCCCACATTGCAACGTCCTTTAATTCAGATATACTTTAATATTATTTATAATAATTTTTAAAAATAATTAAAAATATTATTTAAATTATTTGATTTTATATAAGCATCTAAGGCGGTGCACCGTTCGACCGCTCCACCCATCGGATTCACATACTTGGTGTACCTTGCACCCAAAGGAGAGCCCTCCTGGCATCAGGCACCAGCACGCGGAACATAAGAGGAGGATGGCCCCCGGCCTCGAGAAATGTCCGCTTCTCACCCTCCCATCAACCCACGCCTCTCATCGCCGGCCTCCGCGAATCCTCCCTCTCTCTCTCTCTCTCTCTCACTTTCTTTCACTCTCTCCATTCTCTTTAAAATGACAGCCGACTCGCTCCACTTGAGTCTCCATTGATCTCTCTCTCCCCCCTCGTCCCGCGCGTGCTTTGATTTGGAGGCCCTCTCGCCCTCCGGAGTCCACAGTTACTCTGTTCTCTTCCCCCTCGATCTCCCCGCCCACCACTTCCCTCCCTCTCCTTTTTACCCCGTCTCTCTCTCTCTCTCGAAAGAAAGAAAAGAGCTGCTGTGCTGCTGAGAGGAAGAGGGTTATTGAGAAAGAGATGGAGAACTGAAAGCGTTGCTTTTAACGGTGGATGGGATTCTTTTTTTAATATCAGCAAGCGGACGAGTTCGAAGAGAAGTGGAAGCTTTCTTTATTATAACACGAGAGAGAAGAGGAAGGAAGAAACGGACCGTGTTTATTATTTCCAAGCTCACGCTCTTTCCGCGTTAAAAGCTTTTATTTTTTCGAATGTAGAAGCCGCTAAGGTTCTTCTTCTCGCCGGGGATCACCGCCGATCGAATCGCTCTATGTTTCTCTCTCCACAGCTATCGGCACGGCACGAGGTACGTATGCTTCTCGATCCTCTTCCTTCTTCGATTCGTTTTACATCTCTCCTTTTGCTAATCAAGAAGGAAAAAAAAATAAAAGAAAACCTTTACATGTTTAGGTGATTTGGAGCGGTTTTGATCGTTTTATCCCCGTAATTATTTGGCACTTTCGGTTCTTGAGGCCGAATCCGGCCAGTCCCGTGGCCGTCCTTTCTTTCCATTTCATATTTCCGTTTCTTTTGGCGACCTGTTCTCATTGCGTTTGAATATAGATTGGGAAAATGCTTTGTCTGGGCTTGATTGACGTCGAGCGTTACATTGGATGGAAAGAACGAAGGAAGGAAACCGAAGCCGACCTTTTTTTTTTTTTTTTTTTTTTTTTTTTGCTTTTTCTCTACTCGTTTGACTCATAACCGTTCGATTTTCACGTTCCGTTACCGCCTGCGTTTCTTGCCGTCGGATCCTTTTCGCATCATCAGCATCCCCGACGTCATACCCAAGGGTCTTTCAGCGTTGCGATCTTGCTGCATCTGTGATTTAAATGTCAATATATAAGATTTTCTACCTTCTGAAGAAACCAATCTTTGAATCGATCTCCTGTTACGCTATCTTTGTAGTCATCGGAGAGTGATCTTGTTCTTTGATTTCATCCTGCGGAGATAAAAATAAATGTGAGGCAGAATATCCACCACTCTCTTCCTTCTCGTTTTGTGGCGCTAACGGGAGAATAGCAATAATCTAACGGCAAGCAAACAAAATTAAGCTACCTGTGGCCAGCTATTGGCAATTTAAGACCTCTCGCTCATGAGGCACGCATGTTATGAGGCCAACTGTGCGGTAGATTGGATGGGTTTTTTTTTTTTTTTATTGCTGAGCATATCCAAGATGGCTGATATATCACAAGCATTTTAGGATAATTTTTTTTTTAATTTTTTGATTGTATTCATGCTTGACATGAACGATGCTTCATCTTATCAAAAAAAAAAAAAAAAAAATCCTCCCACTCATCTATGTCTTGAATTTTTAAAAAGTGCCAAGAGAAAATAGACTTTTCATCTAAGATTACAAGTGAGTTGGTTAATTCATAGCTTGACCCGATCCGACCCATTTTAAAGGATCATTGGGGCCATATTGTATTCTAAAATTAAAATTATTTTATTTTTGAATTGAGTCTGAATTTATTAAATCCATTTAAATCCAATAAACTATTAGGATTTGAATCCATTTGAGTCTTGAGTTGTGATTTAAGACTTATATAAGCAATATTCTTTTCATAAAATAGATTTAAAATTACTTTTATATCTTAATTTATTTTGAAAGCAATATAATTTATTGCTTATTTTGTATGGTTAATAATAATTTGCTATATGGTAATTAAAATGTAGTCAAGCTATGTTAGACTCAGATCCCATCCGAATTTAAATTTTGGGTTAGGATTGGATTATACATGGATTTAACTCGATTTGAATGATCTATTGAAACTTAAATTGATCAATCCAAATCCAACTTATTTATTGAACGGCTAAAAAATTGAGATTTGAATCTGACTTATTAAATAAATAACTCCACTCGGCCGTATAGCTCATTTATTAAATATATCAAGCTAAGTTAAATGTGTTAAGTAGATTAAGTAAATTTTTAATGGTTAAATAGATTTAAACAGATTAAACAATTTGAGTAGATCAGGTTAAATAGAATAGAAATGGGTTAAGTAATTTTAAACCGGGAAATAGATCTTGAATAAGTTGAATGAATGATCTGGTCCAACTATTGAATAGGTCAAAATGGATTAAACATGCCAAAGATCTAAAGTTAAATCTAATCTATTTAATAAATAAATTTTGATAGATTAATTTATTTATGATCCAAACTAATTTATGCTAAATTAGAATATGCTTAAAATAGATTGTCTACAAAATCGGATTGTTAGTCCGAGTTATAAATTTATCATCTCTAAATTTAGATAGCATGTTTTTTTTTAAAATATTTATCATCATCATTGCTGCATGGGCACGGCCTCTATTGTCCTTGCCTGGGCGCACTCTTCTGGTGGCCTCCTTGCTTGGGGGGTTTTGCCAGCGATGGAGTCGAGCATCCGACGGGTGGACTCATCCGAGGTCAGTGGTCGGAGGCGAAGGGAAGGGGTAGGGCGAGTAGAAGGTGGACTCATGATGGAAGTTGCGGGCCGAAGCTTTCGAGAGTGTGGATCTTTTTTTTCCCTTTTATTTTATTTTCCCTCGTTGACGTGGATGACTTTGTCCCTGCAGATCGTCGCAGGCCTGGACCGCTCCAGGCATTCAAATGCGGTAGTTAGTTTCCCGTTCCAGGCATCTACACTACCTCATGTCTATTTATTTATTTTAGGCGACATTCAATCATTACTTTGGGCTTTAGACTTTAGATTTACCCTGTTGCTTTCTCTTCTTCTCAGTAGCATGGTAATGTAAGGTTGCAGGGCTAATACGGATCTAGCTTTATCCCATCATGTCGTCCTTGGAGGGGTGTCTCGACCTACTATTAGGTTCTCTAATCCACGTTACGAAATTGCCGGTGGTGCAAAATAAAATATGCTCTGAATACAAATTAGAGACTCCTGATCACGCCGGCATGATAATTAAAAGAACAAGAAACAATAGACATCTGATGACTCAGGCTCTTCTTTTTTTTGAAAGCAGTGCATTCAAATAGTTTTAATGTGAATACAACTAAGAGAGTTAGAAAGCATAATATTCGAAAGTAACTTTGAGATTATCTCTCCCTCTATCCAAAGAGACTCTCTAGATAGAGTGGTCAGCAACATGGACAGCCATCCACTCGGCAGTCTCCAGACATGTCTAGCAACACACAACTGACATGCACATAATAACATAGATATATCTTTCAAAAGAGGATGAGCATGATCTTCATGAGTATGGTCCTGAATCCAAATCACCACTATAGTTGAGTCATCTTCAACGATGAGATGGTCGGTCCCCAAGATTTTGCTTGGCATACAAGATCCTAGCCCACGTAGCTTACAGCTCCACCTCAAGAACTATGGATACAAAGAGATGGATTCCCCCGGCAGCAAGCAATCTGGAGTCATGACCATAGATCACAAAGTCAACTCCATCCTATCTATGCTGAACGCTGCCATCAAAGTTGACCTTCAGATATCTTGGAGGAGGGGGCTTCCAATGATCAACAACCGTCGAGTCGCTATACGAGCAGGAG
This sequence comes from Cocos nucifera, assembly GCA_006176705.1. Classification (NCBI taxonomy): domain Eukaryota; kingdom Viridiplantae; phylum Streptophyta; class Magnoliopsida; order Arecales; family Arecaceae; genus Cocos; species Cocos nucifera. Next base: position 877,836 of record QRFJ01000202.1, on the reverse strand, counting down.
TCCAATATCTTCGGAGGCTTGGAGGTCACATCAATCATTTCTGTAGTTAAACTACAGACTCTTTCCACAATAAACCTTGCAGAGGATCTCTTAGAATTAAACACCAGACTATTTCTAAATGGTCAAATATGATAGGCCATACACATTGCGCAGGAACCTCCTACATCAAGATCTGCTTTGGGTAGGAGCAGTAGCCTGGATGAACTGGTGATGCAACCAGATGAAAATCCAGACATGTATGGCCCTTGGACATGGGAATTAGATGTGCTCTATCATCTCATCATCCAAATCAAAGCATGGAAGCTACCATCAGAGAAAAAGAGCTTCTTAAGTTTCTTTTTAGATTTTTTTTTCTTTTTTCCTTTAAATATGTTGATAGTTTTTTTTTAAAATTTAAGTTTAGGAGTGGGTATTTTAGAGAGGGTACTATAAGAATGCAGACTATTATCGTCGCTAATAGTCCATTTGCCATCGCTAATAGTGATGCCGTCACTAATACTATTATTAAAACCAATCTGAAAAATTCTTATTGCTAATTAGGCCCATTAGTGATGGCAAAAATCACCATCGCTAATAACAAAATTAGAGACGACTTTAGAGACAAAATAAATCCATCTCTAATTAAATTTTAAATAAACTTTTAAAAAAATAAAAAAATATTAGCGATAGCAGATTCGTTGCTAATGCCGTCGTTAATTATTATTAGTGATCAATTATTCCATCGCTAATACTATCTTTAATTTTATTTAATTTTTAAATTAAATAAAAAAATTAATTTAAGAAATATTAGTGATAGTATTTTGGTGTGTAATGCAATCACTAATAGTTATTAGCGACGGCAGATACCATCACTAATATTGATGATAATAGTTAATATAGTTTTTTAAAAAATTAATAGTAATATGTTTTAAAACTTATTTTAATTAATCATAATGAATTATGGTTCCTAATACCTATTATAATTAAAATCCAAAGATAATATAATAATCAAAAATTAAAAATTAATTATATTATATTAAAAATAAAAATTATATAATTTTTTTATAAGCAATATAAAAAATATAATATATTAAAAAATTAGATTTGATCCTCATCATCGTCTGCCTCCTCTTTCTCCTGCTCTTCTTCAGCAGCTGGTGGATGAGAGTTAGATGTCTCAGCATCTTATAATGAAAAAAATAAAATAATATTAATAAGTTTCGATATGAAGGCGTATCTTTCAATATACTCTTTCAATTCTCAAACATATTATTTTTATATATTTTATTCGATAATATGGAGCTATAGACACATTCGGTCTATCAATTGAATAGTTAGATTGAATTTTTAGCTCCTATATCTCCTTTCTAAACTCAAACTTAAATATACGAAGCTTCTAAAAACTTAAAATAATTAAAATAATTTAATAATATAATTATTTGATATGATGGCTAAAACGATGAGTCCAGCTAGTCGCATAGTTGTGGATCTCAGAGAAGCTCTACGTAGAGCTGTCAACAGGTCAGGTCTAGACCTAAGACCCATAGATATTTATTCGATGGATCCGGATCTAATATTAGCATCAGTCCCATTTATTTGGATCCAAATTCAGACTCGATAAATCCTAATATAAATAGATAGGATCTGAATATTTAATATCTAGATCCGATAGACCTGAGATCCGAATATATATATATATATATATAAATATAAAAAATCTTCCATCTTCGATCTTTCCTCCTCTTCCTGTCTTCCGCTCAATCTTCCTCACTAGCCAGGTCGGACGGCTCGGACCCCCTCCCTCCCTCCCTCTCTCCCTCTCTCGATCTTCCTCGTCGGCGAGATTGAACCCTCTCCCTCTCTCTCTCTCCCTCTCTCAATCTTCCTCACTGTTGAGGCCGGATGATCCGAACCCCCTCCCTTCCCTTCTCTCTCGATCTCCCTCGCCGACGAGGTTAGATGGCTCAAACCCCTCCCTCCCTCTCTTCCTCTCTCGATCTTCCTTGCCGATGAAATTGGACGGCCTGAACCCCTCCCTCCTTTCCTCTCCCCCTCTCTTGATCTCCCTCGTTGGTGAGGCTGAACCCCCTCCCTCCCTCTATCCATCTCTTGATCTCCCTCATCGGTAAGGCTGGACTCCCTCCCTCCCTCTCTTCCTCTCTCGATCTCCCTCGCTAGCGAGGCCAGACCCCCTCCTCCCTCTATCCATCTCTTGATCTCCCTCATCGACGAGGCTGGACTCCCTCCCCCCCTCTCTTCCTCTCTCGATCTCCCTCGCTAGCAAGACTGGACCCCCTCCCTCCCTCCTCCCTTCCTCCCTCTCTTGATCTCCCTCATCGATGAGGTCGAACCCCCTCCCTCTCTCTCCTTCTCTCGATCTCCCTCGATCTCCCTTGCCATCGAGCCCAGAGCCCCTCCCTTCCTCTCTCAATCTCCCTCGTCAGTGGCGGCGAGCAATCGAACCTTTTCCTCTCTTCCTCTCTCCCTCTCTCAATCTCTCAGTCTTCCTCTCAGTCTCTTTTCCTCTCTTAGTTTTGGGTCCCAGAATCGGATCCAAATACCTGGAATCCATTAGGGTTCTGCTTTGGTACTTCAAGATCAGACTTGTCGGTATTTAGATCCGGGTTTGGTACTAATAATTAAAATTGGATCTAGATTTGGATATCCAGATTTCAATTCGAATCTGATCCGTTGACACGTCTAGCTCTATGACTGTGTCACGGATGGCATCCAGGAGGCTCTGAGGTTGTTGGCTCAGAAGCCTCTACACCACATCTACCACGTGTGCATCGCTCCAGGTTTGGATTGTCGAGGCCTGTGAGGATACTGAAAAATATTGAGGTGATGGAGGATCAAAGCTGTGATCGAATCCTATGATCCGACTCCTACTCATCCTCCGGTGGTGCTAAGCCATCCCTCAAGATCAAAGAGGACTGAAAATATGGGTCATCATCATACCTCTCAACAATGTACGTCACATAACGTATCTGCATAGTTAAGAAATATATTAGTTATAATATAAAAATTAGATTCTATAATAATTTAATTAATAAATAAAGTTTGAAGTTCTTATCATGATCTATCGCGATATAGAATCTAAATAGTCACTAGTCCTTTTAGATTGATGTGTGGCCCACCACAGTTGCAGCTAGTTTGGTAGATGATCTAGCTATCGTGCCTATAATAAGTAAATAATAAAATTAAATTAATTAAAATATGCATATAAGAATTTTTATAATTCTAGTGAAGAGCTTTGATATTGATTTCCTACCAGTTTATCGATCATAATATGTATGGTGATTGAGCCGCCCGTATGCTTGATCGAATTCTGTTGGGCGGCCTAGTTTTGTGGGGTCCTCTGCTGCCTATTAGAGTACTCCTCGCTGCTCCACTGATCGTAGAGAGCCTGCCATATATCTGCCCGCATCCAATGATCCTAAAGGATCTCTAGTCCGATGGTGACTGAAAATCGAAGTATTGGATGGCGGACTATCTGAAACTATAAAGATCATCTCGGAGCCTCCATGTGGCCACCTTCTTAAAAATCTAATGGCCAACCTTCTCGTCTTAGAGAGTCTCGAATCGATAGTAATCTTACAAGATAGAAGCAAGCATGTATTTATACATAATTAAAATACCAACGTATCAAAAATTTAAAAATTAAACTAGTCTTGATTTACCAAAAATATCTTTCAGGCTGCATCATATGCTCCAAATGGCTAGCTGGAAAATTTGTTCACCGAAAATCCCTTAGTATAAAGGTTGTCCAGCTCAATGAAAGTGAAGCCAAGACAGCACATGTGTGGGGTAAGGATATGAGGTGCGAGCGAGCAGTATGCCAAGCTAGGGAAGTGGCAACCCAAGCAAGGCTTAATCTTGTTTGGTGGATAAGGTCACGGTCGCTAAACGTTGTCTCGCAGAAGCTGCTGCCAAGTGCATGAAAGATTTTAGGTGGAGCGAGGCCTTTCGTGAGGAGCTATTGATGTCATACTGGAAGGCCTTCTTTATTGATTTTGACCATTGCAAGAAGAAGATAGGGGCATAATTCTTAGGGATTGACTTGAGCCTTGTGTCAGCTTTGGCCTTGTCTTCCTTTAGTAGCGATTTGGTCTATGTATAAGGAGATAGGGATGCAGAGGGTGGTGTCGACTCGTGCCCTCAGTGATTTTTTTTTTTCCTTTTTGTAACTCAATTAATTGAACTTTGTAATTTAAGAGAAGCCATTAAAAATGAATGGATCCCTTTAAAGTGTTCAACTTCCTCTTTTTCCTTTCTTGTGTCATTATCTTATGATTCCTTGACTTGGACAAAGATGAAGTTCACCATAGAAGAGTTGCTGGCTGGCTTGTTGAAGGTGAAGAAGAGGAAGAATAATCTCACTGGACTAAGCTGAGGAATGGGAAGATATGGTTCAGCTGTTCCTATCATTCCTGGCAAGACTCCTCTGAGCATGCCCTAAGCAGGCACAATCGGGGGTGTGCAAGTCGGGACGAAGGTTGGCATTTAGCTTGTCGGGGCTGTTGAACTAAGCTATACAAAGATTGCTTTAGGTATTGAGTTGAGCTGAGGAATAGGAGGATAGGGTTGAGCTATTCCTTACATTCTTGGTGAGATTCTTTCGATCGAGCCTTTTCGTAGGCACAATTGGAAATGTGCCAAAAATTAGGATAGAGACCAGTGATCAATCTATCAAGATTGTCAAGCTGAGTCTATCGATGATCATGGAGGGCCCACTTGATGTAGAGCCACTTTTAGATACATTGGAAGTTTGGTTTGTCGATGCTGGAGTTTGGGTCGAGGCATCTAATATGCTAAGTAAGCCATGGATGGATGCATCTAATCTTGAGCTAGCTCTCTTGGATGCAGGGGAGATTGTAGGCCAAAGTGCCATAATGGAGTCTTCACCCATCGCTATTATTGAAGTCTCGGATGTGGAGGATGGGGCATCCTGAGTTGCTTGCAAAGGGACTAGAGGTCAGCCTATATAAGTGACTCCAGTAGCTACAATAGATTTGACTAAAGTTGAGGAGGTCGAGGAAGGAGTAGTCATTATGGTGGTCGGGATTGTACAAGCAACCGTGGGCCCCTCCTAGGATGTAGATAAGGCATCATCTTCCTATCCCCTAGCTGAGTTCTATCTTCTCGCTTCTCCTAAGTAGGCATTCCCTCCCTCAGTTCCCAGACGACCGAGCAGGGAAGAGGAGACAATGATCTTCAAGTACTATCATTCCTAGGAGATAACCAAGGGATCGATATCTTCCAAGGATGAAAAGTAACTTATTAGCATGACTGGTGAAGGGGCACTCTTGAGTGTGTATCATAGCATCATGATGGTAAGCTTTTTGTCTTTTGCCAATGCTTGTTCTTGTGCCTTAAGTCGACTGATCCGCTAACTGTGTAGGTGGGCTTTGACATTCAAGCATTGGAGGCTCGACTGGTGGTATCGCATGATCGTGCAAAGGTAGCCAAGGAACCGATATCTCAGGCTAAGCACCAAGAAAGGATCGCTAAGCACGACCGAGCTTTGAGAGAGCTGAGGTGGAGCATCACCAAAGAAGCCCGAGAGAGTCTCTAAAAGCAGCTCTATAATTCTCTTATCAAGAATGAGAAGTTGAAGAGTGCCTTAGAGGCCTCTTAGTAGGAGGCTGAGGAGTTAAAGAAGAAGAGTCCTCAATCGGTTAAGGTTCCTCATCCCAGTTTCTATGAATGGGAGATCCAAGTCAGCATGTATGAGGAAGGTAATCGCCTTCAATGAGCTGCTTATAGGTAGGCTAACCTTTGACATGAGGCTGTGAAACTCAAGGATAAGCACTGGATGGTGAGGGGCATAGCTTCTTTTGCTCAAGTTGACAAAGCTCGCACCCTTCATCAAGTCAATGATATGAAGATGAAGCTAACCAAGGCCAAGAAGAAGATTGATCGATTAGAGGCTGAGGTGGCTGATCTCTAGAGAGGTTCTTAGATTTGGTTTGCCAAGCAGGCTCTACAAATGAAGCTCCTCACCGAACCACAATACTGACCTTGCTATTGTTGAGTAGAAGCCTTCGAGGTTTGAGCCTGAAGCTATGCTAGGTTTTGAGATAGTCATCGCCAATGAAACTCTTAAGCCAATGAGAAAGCAAATTTGTGTGATTACTTTGATCAAAGCTTTCAGAGTTGTTGCCTTATTCTTCGTGGCTATCTTTGAATGTTGGAACTGAAGAAAAATTCTGATTTTTCGGTCTAGGTTCGTTCAGATCAGATCAGATCAAGAGATATATTTCAAAATTTTTTTCTTTGATCTGTATCAGATCTGGGATGTTTCAGATCTGATTAATATTATTTTAATAAATAAAATAAATAAGAATAAATTAAATTAAATTAAATTTATCTGATTTGGGTAATCCTATTATCCTGTTGATGATCCTGTATGCAGTGGAAGGTTCTAAATCTAGCCACGCAAGCGCCTAGCCTCTACCGGTATTCACTCGAGCTGGATCTAGAGATCCTCTTCTTCTCTATCACATCTCCAAAAATTAGATCTAGATCTGATCTAGAGGATCTTCAAAACTCCTTTTGAAGATCAGCAGTCGTCCTTTGCAGCAGCGCAGCCTTCTTGCTTTTGATCGCCTTTCTCTTGCTTGAATCGCACCAACAAAAATCCAAAACTCCTTTTGGACGTGGAGAGCAAGGGGAGAAGGTGGTTTGGCATGGAGAAGGAGGGGAGAGGCAGCCTTGGGGCGTATGGAAACTCTTAGCTTCAATCTCATTGTTACAATCTGAGTTGGGTACAGGGTCTTATTTATAGACTAGCTGTGATCCAACTCCTCTTCTTCCCAACCAATCACAACCCTTTGTGAAATCAGATCTAAATCTGATTGGTGGGAATAGAGTCCCCTGGATTCCTCCTTAGAGGGCGCCTAAGACCAGTCAAAGTTGGTTCTTAGAAGAACTCTAATTGGAATCCAAAAAGGAGATGGAGTCCTTGTCCAACAAGGACTCCTAGGCGCCTCCAACTTGGGCACACGCCTAGGGTGGCGTGCGCCCTTCTCCTTGCCAGGTTCTGGCAGGGGGACAGGCCCCCACCAGCTCTCCAATAGGTGCATGACATGTGGTCAAAAGTCAAAGTGTCAATGGTCAACGTTTGACCAGTCAAAGGTAGACTTTTGACCAAAGTCAAAGAACAAGAAATGGCAGGTGACCAAAAATGGCAGGTAATGTCTTACAAAATAAGACAACCTTTTCTGACTTGGACAACCTCCAGTCAGACCATATGAAGGCCTCTGATTGAGCACAAACTCCTTTGGCTCAGATCAGGACAACTTATTTATGATAGCAAAAGAAGAACGTTAGGTTCAATCGAGTGCTAGCACGATTTTCTTGAACCTAATTGAATCTCATTCAGATCAATTGAACTAGATCAGTTCAATTGATGATCACCAGATTCAAACCCTTGTTTGTGTGACCCAGTTAGGTTCAGTTCTGTATGGTAATGGGATATGTCATGATCTCTATCATCGACATCATCGAAACTCCTTTCGATGGATCAGAACTCTTCTGATTCGAACAGCTAGAATGATCGATCATCTAAATCATTCTAATTGCTCCCAAAATCCACCAGTGACACCTAGCAGTATATGGTGGCAACCCATCAGAGCTGAATGCGAACCTCTTGGTGCAGCTACCTGTGTGATTCAGTTCTTCTATCTTGAGCCCCGATCAGATTAGGGTTAAGGTAAACTCGTCAAACCCTAGTCTCTGTCATATGATGTAATCATTCGATTCGAGTCCAATGTGAAAATCTAAATAGAAACTCTTTCTATTATTTCACTCTGCCATGGCCATGGGCTTCTGGACTTGATTCTCATGATTATCATAGGGCTGCTCCTCTACCACCGAGGTAGATAGATTCCATCTTGATGCCATCCAGTTCCTACAATGAACATGCTATAGCCAACATACACCTCAGGGTTCCATATGGCTAGGAGACCGAGTAATGGTGTAGTCAAACTATAACACCCTCAAGGTGAACTGCCGATGCACCTCAGGTCAAAGAACCAGACACACTACTGCAGCATCGAGTCAGTCATTGACGAGAAGGTAGACTTCCCTAATGACTACTCGAGGTGGTCACGCTCAGTGCCCTCGTTCTCTAACGAGTACCTGTACTCTCGCTCCGGTGTCTCCACACCGTAGACTCAAGACTCATCTACTAAAGAGAAGCGATTGTACACCAACCTTCCGGATCAATCACCATCCTCGTGATGATCCTATGGTCGGGAGCAATTTATGAGTTAATAATGATTATTCATGTCTTAAATTTTCAACTCTTGAAAATATGAATTATCATTGCCATTAACTCAAAGGATGTATCACAGATACTAAATACACATATGTGATAGAAAATAACCCATTTAATTGATTTTAGTCAAAATTATAATTTTGCCCCTAGAAGTGTATTACAAGTGTCAGCCAATTCTGGCTTCTAGGGCACATATATCTAACAATCTCCCACTTGTCCTAAAGCCAATTGGCTACAAGTCTAAGTCCCATCTTCTCAAGGTGGGCTTCGATCTTCTGCTGGCCCAACGGCTTTGTAAGTGGGTCTGCCACATTATTTGTGGAGTCGACTCTCTTGACCTCGACGTAACCCTTCTTGAGGTAATCATGGATGAGGTAATATCACCACTTGCTTGGAACTCTTCTAGCTGACAGCACCACCATTGCACACAAACAGACTCCCAGATGTCGACTTTCGATCATCTATATCAGACATGAAATCCGAGTCTGTGTATCCCTGGACTTGGAGTTCTCCATTACCAAAGACCAACATCATATCCTTAGTTCTTCTCAAGTACTTAAGGATACATTTCACAGAAGTCCAGTGTTCTTCACCTGGATTTGATTGATATCTGCTTGTGACACTCACAGCATGGGCTATATCAGGTCGTGTACATAGCATGGCATACATGAGGCTCCCTATTGCAGAAGCATAAGGGATCTTGCTCATGCGTTCTATTTCCTCAGGTGTGCTAGGGCACATCTTCTTGGAAAGATGAATACCATGTCTGAAGGGTATTAATCCCCTCTTAGAGTTTTCCATACTAAACCTCTTTAGTACTTCCTCTATGTACATCTTCTGTGAAAGTCCTAGCATCCTATTCGGTCTATCCCTATAGACCTTAATTCCTAGAATAAAGGATGCTTCACCTAGGTCTTTCATGGAGAATTCCTTGGACAACCATATTTTGACTGATGTCAACATGGGAATATCATTCCCAATAAGGAGGATGTCATCCACGTACAATACGAGGAAGACAACAGCGCTCCCACTGACCTTTTTGAAAACACATGGTTCCTCTTCATTTTTGATGAAACCAAACTTTTTGATCACATCATTGAAACGAGTGTTCCAGCTCCGAGATGCTTGCTTAAGTCCATATATGGACCTTTGCAGCTTGCAAACCTTGTGATCAGTATCACTGGATGTGAAACCTAGCGGCTGTTCCATATAGATATCTTCCTCAAGATATCCATTTAGGAATGCCGTTTTCACGTCCATTTGCCATATTTCATAATCGAAATAGGCTGCAACGGCAAGCAATGTGCGGATGGATTTTAGCATAGCCACTGGAAAAAAAGGTATCCTGATAGTCAATGCCTTCGCGTTGACTATAACCTTTTGCCACTAGTCTAGCCTTGAATGTCTCCACATTCCCATCTGCACCAATCTTTCTCTTGAAGATCCATTTACACCCAATAGGTACTATACCTTCTGGTGGATCTACCAAGGTCCAGACTTGGTTTGAGTGCATCGAGTCAATTTCTGACTGCATTGCCTCTAGCCATTTCTCGGAGTCGATATCTGATATCGTCTCGTTGTAGGTTTTGGGATCATCACCATGAGCACCATTACCTACGAGGAACATTTCCTCTACTTCCTCTGAAATAATACCTAAGTATCTTTCAGGGGGACGGGAAAACTCTTTTCCGATCTACGAGGTGGAGGAGGTAGTGTTCTTATTGGCTCAACCTGATTTGGTTCCACTTGGTCCTTAGCTCGTTTTCACTTGTGAGACTTTCTCATCAAGCTTGATCTGCTTTCCAATGCCGCTATCTTGAATAAACTATTTTTCAAGAAAGATGGCATGTCGACTCACAATCACATTGTGGTCTTCTGGAATGTAGAAATAGTATCCTAATGACTCTTTAGGATATCCTATGAATCGAGCTCTAAAGGACCTAAACTCTAACTTGTCCGCTTGTTGTCTTTTGACATGAGCCGGACAACCCCAAATTCTGAGATGACTCAGACTTGGTTTCTTACCGTGCCATATCTCATACGGTGTGGTAGGAACGGATTTTAGAGGGAAACCCTATTCAGTAGATAGATTGAAGTTAATAATGAGTATGTCCCCAAAGAAAATCAGGGAAGGTCTGTGAAGCTCATCATGGATCGAACCATATCCAATAGAGTCCGATTTCTCCGTTCTGAAACCTCCGTTGAGTTGAGGTGTTCCTGGTGGAGTCCATTGAGAGACTATGCCATTTTTCTTTTAAGATAGTCTAGGAATTTTTGGCTAAGGTATTCACCTCCTCGATCTGATCGAAGAACCTTAATGGGTTTTTCAGTTTATTTTTCTACTTCATGTCTGAATTCTTTGAACTTTTCAAAAGCTTCAGACTTGTGTCTCATAAGATACACATACCCATACCTAGACAGATCATCGGTAAAGGATAATGAAGTAGACAAAATTGCCTCTAGCCGGCACATCAAATGGGCCGCACACATCAGTATGTACTAGGGCAAGGAGATCTGTGGCCCTCTCCCCATGTCCAACAAAAGGGAGTTTAGTCATTTTGCCTTGAAGACAAGATTCACAAGTTGGATATGACTCGAAAGTCAATGGACTCAATAGCCCATTTTTCTAGGTCCAATTTATTGATCCTATCTTCTGTTTCTATATGACCTAAGTCTCAGTGGTGCCATAGATATCTGTCATTTATGGACTATCCCTAGGTCGTTTCAGCCTCCTGCATTCACATTTTCAAGCTCGTAAGGTTAGACTCAATAACGAGCATACCTCCAGAAGGACCTTCCTTCTTGTTCTTTAGGGTGGCCAGGTAAGTAGGGCAGTTTCGCTTTCAATGGCCGTCGCTGTTGCAATGGAAACACTTTCCTTTGCCATCGACCTTTTTCTTCGGTTCTGCCTTCTTCTTCTTTGATCCTTCCACCTTTTGCTTTTTCACAGACTTCTTTTTCTTTCCATAAGACTTTCTTTTGGAAGAAGTCCATTCCATAGCAAGAACTGAGCCTTTAGAACCTTTCATAGAAAGCTCAGCGGTAACCAGCATATTCATTAATTCGGCCAAGGAATTTCTGAAGTTTATGCATGTGGTAATTCATGATGAATTGCCCATATGCATCAGTCAAGGATTGCAGAATAATATCGTTCTGCAGGTCCAAGTCCAACTTCACACCGAGCTTCTCAAGCTCTTCCATGTCCTTGATCATTGTCAGACAGTGATCTTGGACTGACTGCCCATCACGCATCTTAGCCTTAAAAAGTCATTTCGTGACTTGATATTTGGCTGCGCGACTCTGTTCACCAAACATCTCCTGCAGGTGAGCCAACATTTGGCGAGCAGTCCTCGATATCTTCATGTTGGCGCTGGAGCTCATCAGACATCGAGCCCAACATGTAATATCTGGCCTTATTATCTTCGTCTATCCATTTTTCCAGAGACGCTCTCTGTTCAACAGATGGATGGGCTGGTAAGGTGGGAGGGTCCTGATCCAAAACATGGGTTAACTTCTCAGAACCCAAAATAATTTTGTAGTTCCTGAGCCAATCTTTATAATTGGGTCCGGTCAGTCTATGTGTGTCCAGGATACGTGCCAATGGGTTGGACGCAGACATTTTCCTGTAGAGAGTCAAAGATTCTAGTTAGATACTGTAATTTTGACTTGACCAATTTATTTAGGAAATTTTATTTTTAAACAAATTAGCTCCCACTATTTTCTCGGATCCCTACACTCCCTCTGTAGAGATGCGAAAATCTCCACGATTAATGATTTCTAGTGGGTGGTGCGGTCTCACCAACTGACTCATCACCTCACCTAACAGTTATTGGTGATGGGTTAGCCAATGAGTGAACAACTCTTGTTCAATGATTCTCTAATCATGGTGCACCCAAACTTGGTCTCTAATTCATGAATCTCACCGTATCCGGAATATTGATCCACTCCTTAGTTAAGTCAGACCCACCATTTGCATAGACTGGGTTCCTAATTGAGTCTCTCACCGTATCCGAAATATTGAGCCCAACTCATCCTCCAGCCCATAGCATCCAATGCCTAATAGACATGGTTGCGTCTTTCCGGTGCAACTGAGCCACTGTATCCAGCCGAGAACAATCAACCCCGGGAAGGGCCCGCACATCTACAATGGTGGAAGACCTCAGACTTAATCTTTTCTTAGGGAAGAATTGATTCAGGTCTCATTAAACTAGACTTGACTTAGTCATAACAATTATGACTAACCTAGTGGCATGGGTTAGCTCGGATTATTGACCACCTCAGATCAGAACTGTGTCAACAGATATGGCCAGGTAAGTGAGACCGGTGGAAGGAATATGCCATTAACTCGTACAAGAATGCATTCAGGTCGAGTAGCTTCCAATTAAAAATCAGTCGGTCGTATGTGCCAAACTTACCTTAGACACCAAATTGTTGAGTCAGAACCAATTGGGTTAGCCTACAATCCAGACTCTAACCTCTGAGCCTAATTAGGTCTTGCTTGATCGTGACTCGATCTTGACCCAGACTTAATCCTATTAGGCTGGTCAATTTAAGCATTGTTGATCCCATCTAACCAACTCTTGATTTCGGTTTGATCAACCGCTTAGACCTAATTGAGCTACCCAAGCCCGAACCCAGTATTATGAATATGTCTTAGATCTAAAATTCTCAATTTTAGACCTAATTAATATTCCATAAACTTAATTCTTAATTAAGTAGGGTTCATAAATAAAATATGCACAATAAATCCTAGGGTTTCAGGATCTAGGGTTTTGCAGAAAGTAAGTTTTGGGTTTCTGATTAAGGACGAACACGCAGCACCCCTACACATCATAAGAACACCCCATCGAATGGGAAAGAGAGGGCCTTCAAACCCTTCTTCATTCTTATGACCGGACGGCCAAGAGGAACGCCTTAATCAGGAACATTCAATACTACAAAACAGTATCAGATCTATATCATATATCTCATATACAAATTAGATCTAATCATGGCATATTTTGCATACATCTCATGTATCGAATCATGCATATTTTTAGATCTAAATTATCTCATAATAATCTAAAAAATTAGATTTAAATTGATCTTATCAAAATAAATTCTAATCTAGACAACTATGTAGAACTATTCTACAACTAGTCTAGACATGCATCAATCATATCTCATATGATGTTTTAAAATTAAATAAATTTTATTTACTATTTTTTAGATGTTATTATAATCATTATAATATCAAAAAATAGTAAATAAATAGATCTAAAATATGATTTAATCAAATTAAATTGAAAACATGCAAGACTATTCTATAGAACTATTCTATTCTAGAACTAGTCATGCATATCTTCTAATCTTAGATCCAAATCATTTAATTTTAATTTTTTTCTGATTTCAGATCTGATCACATCTCATGTGACATCTAAAATCAATTATTTTTAATTAAAATAAATTTAAAATTAGATCTAAATATTTTTAGAACCATGGCTCTGATACCAGTTGAAGGGAAATCCTGATTTTTCGGTCCAGGTTCGTTCAGATCTGATCAGATCAAGAGATATATTTCAAAAATTTTTTCTCTTGATCTCAATCAGATCTTGAAATATTTTAGATCTGATTCTTATTATTTTAATAAATAAAATAAAATAAGATAAATTAAATCAAATTTAATTTACCTGATTTGGGTAATCCTATTACCCTGTTGATGATCCTGTATTGCAGCGGAAGGTTCTGGATCTAGCCACGCAAGCGCCTGGCCTCTACCGGTATCCACTCGGGTTGGATCTGGAGATCCTCTTCTTCTCTATCACACCTCCAAAAATTAGATCTGGATCTGATCTGGAGGATCTTCAAAACTCCTTTTGAAGATCAGCAGTCGTCCTTTGCAGCAGCGCAGCCTTCTTGCTTTCGATCGCCTTTCTCTTGCTTGAATCGCACCAACAAAAATCCAAAACTCCTTTTGGACGTGGAGAGCAAGGGGAGAAGGTGGTTTGGCATGGAGAAGGAGGGGAGAGGCAGCCTTGGGGCGTATGGAAACTCTTAGCTTCAATCTCATTGTTACAATCTGAGTTGGGCGCAGGGTCTTATTTATAGACTAGCTTGTGATCCAACTCCTCTTTCTTCCCAACCAATCACAACCCTTTGTGAAATCAGATCTAAATCTGATTGGTGGAATAGAGTCCCCTGGATTCCTCCTTAGAGGGCGCCTAAGACCAGTCAAAGTTGGATTCTTAGTAGAACTCTAATTGGAATCCAAAAAGGAGGATGGAGTCCTTGTCCAACAAGGACTCCTAGGCGCCTCCAACTTGGGCACACGCCTAGGGTGGCGTGCGCCCTTCTCCTTGCCAGGTTCTGGCAGGGGGACAGGCCCCCACCAGCTCTCCAATAGGTGCATGACATGTGGTCAAAAGTCAAAGTGTCAATGGTCAACGTTTGACCAGTCAAAGGTAGACTTTTGACCAAAGTCAAAGAACAAGAAATGGCAGGTGACCAAAAATGGCAGGTAATGTCTTACAAAATAAGACAACCTTTTCTGACTTGGACAACCTCCAGTCAGACCATATGAAGGCCTCTGATTGAGCACAAACTCCTTTGGCTCAGAGTCAGGACAACTTATTTATGATAGCAAAAGAAGAACGTTAGGTTCAATCGAGTGCTAGCACGATTTCCTTGAACCTAATTGAATCTCATTCAGATCAATTGAACTAGATCAGTTCAATTGATGATCACCAGATTCAAACCCTTGTTTGTGTGACCCAGTTAGGTTCAGTTCTGTATGGTAATGGGATATGTCATGATCTCTATCATCGACATCATCGAAACTCCTTTCGATGGATCAGAACTCTTCTGATTCGAACAGCTAGAATGATCGATCATCTAAATCATTCTAATTGCTCCCAAAATCCACCAGTGACACCTAGCAGTATATGGTGGCAACCCATCAGAGCTGAATGCGAACCTCTTGGTGCAGCTACCTGTGTGATTCAGTTCTTCTATCTTGAGCCCCGATCAGATTAGGGTTAAGGTAAACTCGTCAAACCCTAGTCTCTATCATATGATGTAATCATTCGATTCGAGTCCAATGTGAAAATCTAAATAGAAACTCTTTCTATTATTTCACTCTGCCATGGCCATGGGCTTCTGGACTTGATTCTCATGATTATCATAGGGCTGCTCCTCTACCACCGAGGTAGATAGATTCCATCTTGATGCCATCCAGTTCCTACAATGAACATGCTATAGCCAACATACACCTCAGGGATTCCATATGGCTAGGAGACCGAGTAATGGTGTAGTCAAACTATAACACCCTCAAGGTGAACTGCCGATGCACCTCAGGTCAAAGAACCAGACACACTACTGCAGCATCGAGTCAGTCATTGACGAGAAGGTAGACTCCCTAATGACTACTCGAGGTGGTCACGCTCAGTGCCCTCGTTCTCTAACGAGTACCTATACTCTCGCTTCGGTGTCTCCACACCGTAGACTCAAGACTCATCTACTAAAGAGAAGCGATTGTACACCAACCTTTCGGATCAATCACCATCCTCGTGATGATCCTATGGTCGGGAGCAATTTATGAGTTAATAATGATTATTCATGTCTTAAATTTTCAACTCTTGAAAATATGAATTATCATTGCCATTAACTCAAAGGATGTATCACAGACACTAAATACACATATGTGATAGAAAATAACCCATTTATTGATTTTAGTCAAAATTATAATTTTGCCCTTAGAAGTGTATTACAAGTGTCAGCCAATTCTGGCTTCTAGGGCACATATATCTAACAGGAACATATGCTAGACTCCCTTATCCCTCAGCTAGTCTTTCCTAAGCAAGTTGTGGAGGCTAAAGAGAAAAGGAAGAAGATAATCTAAGACGTATTCACTTGTCTTTTACCTTGATCCAATGTAATGTCTATTTTTGAAATAGAAGAGAACTTTCTATTACTTTCTACACTCCTTCGATGTGTATGGGCTTTTATCTTGATTCTTCGACAACATAGGATGAATAACTATTTAGCACTCACCCTATGTCATTTTGGAACCTATGCTGAGATATTTTGCCTCAGGTTATGTGAAACTACAGTAAAAAACTACGACAGCGGTTTGAAATCGCTACCTAGCTCAAAAAATCACTATCAAAGGTTACAACAGCTATTACTTAACCGCTATCACTGTCACCGTTGCCTTCGTTGTAGGTCTATGGTAGCGGTTCTTATAGCGGTTATAATAATCGCTGCCATATATCATTTATAGCAGTGGTTAGACAATCGCTGCTATAACTTATCTATGGCAATGGTTAATCTACCGCTGCTACAGTTTTTATTGCAGCGGTTGTATAATCGCTGTAATAGAATCTATGACAGTGGTTGTATAACTGCTGCTATATCTTTACTATGATAATGGTTACGTAACCGCTACCGTAGATCCTATAGCAGCGATTATACAATCATTGCAATAGATCTAATGCACTGATTGGCACGTCTATGGTAGCGATTATTAACCACTATTATAGATTTTGAATATTATATATATATATATTAATTTTTAATTTTTTAATTTGATAAATATAGTTTAATATATAACACAAGAATATATTTAAAATAATACAAGAATATATATGAAATACTTAAATTTTATTACTGAATAAAATTTATTATAATATTTTTTAAAAAAATACATCAAAAGTTTACATTTAAATCTAAATCATCATCATCGGAAGGAGATGGAGCACGAGCTGGAGAAGCTGGAGTTGGAGTTGGAGGGGTTGGAACTGAAGCGCTGACCAACAGATCCTCAAAGCCAATGAAGTCAGTTCCAAAATATGCAGAGAGCCTCATCACCATAGCAGTCATGATGCTCTATAACTGAGATGTGCACTCTTCAGCTTGAGTAGTCTACTCCATAGCATGAGTTACCTATGCCAATGCCTCTCAAGCTGCTTCCGACTGACGATCCCAGAAGCATGTGAAGAAATGCTCGTCTCAGACTAGTAGATCATCGGCATATGTCTAGGCTTGCATCGGATCCTCTCAGAGTGCTCAGATCCTAAGACCTGAGATAGATGGTCATGGGGGCTAGAGGTGTCCAGACCCTCGCTCACGAGCACGTCTAACTGATCCTATAATTATAAATTAAAATAAAATATCATAAAAAATACTATAATATTAATTATACTGATCTATTTATTACTCATAAAAATTCTTTCGATTATGGCGTTCATCGACTTGTCCTTCTTATCCATATGACTGGATCGAAAGATGGTGCTATGGATAGGCATCATCCTCATTCTCATCAGCTATAATAATGGATTAGCTTATTAAAATTATTAAAAAAATATTAATTTAATTTATAAACTAAGATTCAAAATTTATTATCTCTCGGCGCATACGACTGGTCATAGACTCATAGTTGAGAATATGCATGTACTTCTGAGCCGCTGGGTTCTTTCGATTCTGATGGAAGGCAGTTTAAAAAATATTTAAATCATAAGTATTTAAATAATAAATATTTAAAAATATTTAAATATAATTTTAAGTATATTAAAAAATTTAAAAGTTAAAAATTAAATCTAAAACTTCTGGCTCGTCCAATGCCTAGCCATCCCCTTCCACTGACTTGGAGGACAGTCTTGTATCCAAGGAACAAGCTCCTTTAGAGTATCTCATCAGTGCTTGAGATATTCTTTGTGGAGTTTGATCTTATAGTTTTGGTATAACTCTCCAATTTTTTTCAGTTGGACGTCTTAAGCCCTCTCATGATCCAAAAAGTCATACCTTCTTTGCATAAAATTATTAAAAATTAATTATAAAATTATTCTAATCAAACATAGTGTAAACATATCAAATGCATAAATATAATTAAGATACATTTATCCATATCTCCTCGCACACCCGATCCCTGACACCAGCGTCTATCAATTGCCAGTCTATGGACAGTATTAAAATGATGTCAAACCACCTTACAAGCACTCCAAAAAAAGAATGCATCTCCTACGTGACCTTTTCAACTAGCCTCCACTCTTGATTGTATTCTACCATAACCTGATGCTGGCGGTTTCACACATATAGGATGCATGTGGGATCATGAAATATTCTACTAGATGATACATCTATAATAAAAATATATTATACAAATATATAAGAGTGTATAATAACTATTAAAAAATAAATAAATAAATAATTGATATAATAAAAATATATGCTCACTAGCCATGGGATCGTGCGACGTGGATGTCAGTGGAGACTGATCGATGGATAGAGCATGTGCTGGAGATGTAACTAACAGTGGGGACTCAGATGTCGGTGGAGGAGTAGATGTTGGTGGAGTAGATATCCATGGTGCCTGGATAGCTGATGCAGAGATGGATGGAGTATTTATCGATAGCGGCTCAAATGCTGAGCTCTACGTAGCCCACTAAGAGATGGAGGTGAAAGCTAGATGACATTTTGGTGCCATCATGACCTACAACATTAATGAATATTAATCAATATAATATGTTGAACAATAATTTATATTAGTAGAGCATCAATAAATAAATTCTAACATTTATACTAAAATATTAAACTCATCGTCTAGTTGCATCTACAATATGGACATCACCATTGCTCCTAATAAATGTATCTGGAACCTCAATAACACCAAGTAAGTTTTGTCTTAGAGGAGCACTTTATATGTATGGTCCAATATCATTATCAACCTCAGTATCATCAAATATATACTTAGGTACCATCCTCATACTAACATCCTATTGAGGCTCCAAGGGATCACTAACGTAGAAGACTTGATTAGCTTGAAAGGCCAGTATATACGGTTCTTCAGTACAGAGATGGAATTGCATGTTAACGAGAGTAAAACTATACTTATCAGTCTTCATTCCTGACTGAGATAAGGTATCAAATTAATTGTATTTCATCAAAATAATCCTTTCTTTAGAATGATAGTCCAAGATGACTATCTTCTCCACCATCCCATAATAGTTTAGATCCTCTGTACGAGGCTATGTATCCCTTGAGCTAGCATAATATCCAATGGTGGCGCTCAATGTCATGCCACTATTATGTGTTGCCATATTTACTGACTAGCTATGAATATTAAATCTGTAGCTGTTAATGACGAGCTGTTTATACTCACGCACGGTATGATTATATCCCATTAAAAGAGCATGTATTTCAGAACTTACATCATCGAGCGGTAATCTCCATATATAAGGAGATGATACCTAATTAGTAAACATGTTCAAATAAGATGCACAAGACAAGAATATGTACTCGCTTATATGATCTTTGAACCATTCAAAAAAAATTTTGCTGTATATTTTTTCTTTCTCCTGCATACTTAGAGTACCGTATTTTATTCTTATGATTTTTTTATGTTTGTTGCATGCATAAAGAATAAATTTAGGTATAATTGAATATTTTTTTTAAGTATTATAAAATAAATAAGATAGAATGACTCACCTTATGTATGGCTCAATGACATCACAATTGAAGAGTACATAGCGGTGCATCTTATTCCTCTCCTTAATGCTCAAATCAGTGAGGCGATATGAAATGAAAAGTCCATCTGGCTGTGGAATGGACTCAAATGCAGGCTCAATTGGCTTATACTAATCATTATGATTCCTCATTGATCGGTTACGACGTATCTCGAACTTGTTTAAGTATATGGTATATAAATTCATATACTCTTGATCCAAATAACCTTTTGCTATGGATCTCTCCGAGCGATTCATATTTCTTACATAAGATTTCAACATTTGAATATTTCTCTCGGTAAGATACATCCATCGACAAAATACTAGGCCTCCAAGTGTAACTTTTTCATAAAGTTGCATGGTGAGATGCATCATAACTGTATAAAATGATGGTGAAAATATCTTTTTCAGATTACATAATATAGTTACTATACTTGTCTTTATTTTCTTCACATCTTTCTTAAGCAACCCTTCACACAAATATCTCTGTAGAAGTTGTAAAGATGAATAACAACCATTTTGATATTTTTTGGCAATATACGATGAATAGTTATTGGATCAACTTTTGCATTAATACATGATAATTATGAGTCTTCAATTCTCCAAGTTTGATATTCTTACTATTCACATGCTTTGATATGTTGTTTAAGTACCAATCTAGGATCTTTATGTTCTCCAATTCACGAAGAAATATGGACCATTCGGAGACATTCATTACATAGCATGCATGAGAGAGCTATTAAAAAATATATCCTAAAATCAATCGTTAGTCTGTTGATGGTTAAGCTACATTATAATTATAATTAATTTATTAATTAATAAACTATATTTTTAATATTTTTCATCATAAGTTTTTATCTTCTAACAAACTTCATTATTGTGATGGAGTTCTTAGGACTATTTAGATTCGATAAAGAGAGAATTTATCGATTAGTCCTTAAAACTATTCACGATCAAATGATAGACTGTTAATTAGGATGACAGCGTCTATCGAGCATAGCTCGCTGTATGCCATATAAGTTGGTTATCCTCTTAACCAAGTAGTATGAAGATACTGGTATGACATACATGTGAGATGTAGAGATACATCATTACTGAACGTGATCAACTTCAGAGCATTCTACTATCAAAAATATTTTTGATAGGATATAGTTATAAATATTTCTTAGACTTGAGATCATCTCAGTGGCTTGCAAGCAACTCACTATACTTTGGTATCTGACTAATTAAATTTTTAATTTAATAATGAAAGGCTTCTGGGTATGGTTAAGTACTTATAAAGTTAGGGTATGATCAAGATGGAATTGACCACTCTAAGAGTTGGAGAAGAATGTATCACTGTAATTCAATATAGCAAAACCTTGACCAGGATAATCCATAGGATGGATTTAGTATTTTAAAATACAATATGGATAATCTGATCAGAGTTGATAGTTTAACTCTCAGGTATCCTACAAGCATTTTGATCAAGGGGATGAATTATTTGAAAACTATATCCACATAGATTCTAAGGATATTGTTCTATACATTCGATCTATCCTGCCATCGGATCTATTGCTAGATGGTCACTTCGACTGATACAGAAATTTATTTCTATGCTACTGACTTAGATTCGAACCTATGGGATCACATACATTATATTTTATGATTCGATCGGATGGTTGATCAATGATTAAGAATCGTTCTAAGGTTAAACGATCAATACGATTGATGTTTAATCTAGTGCAAATATTATAGGAGGATCGATTAGCAATTTGATTACTAATTGGCTTAATTTGATTAAGCCAAAGGACTAAGATTAAATCTAATTAAATATAATTTAATTAGATTTGGTTTGGACTTAATTGGATTAAGTCTAATTGGTTTATTAGATAAGCCAAGTGCAAGAAACAACTAGTCCTAGTTCAACTAGGACTTGGATCAATCTAATTTTTTAATTTGATTAAAAAATTAAAATTTAATTTAATTTAATTTAATTTAATTTTTAATTAGATTAGGACTTAACTTAATTAGGTTGAATTAATTTTGATTTGATTTGGTTTGGGAAATCATATTTCACTAAGTCAAATATGGAATCTTAGTAAGATTGGGATCTATCTTACGCCACCTATATCCCATGCCTCCCCATGCCCACTCTTCCTTTATTTTTGGCGACAAATCTCCTCCTCCTGGTCTTCATGCATGCCTACTCATCTTCACTCTTTCTCATATGGCAATTAGTTGTGGACCCAGTCAAAGGAGGAAGTTTGAATTTGATTTGAATTTTTCTTTGGATAGAGTTTTAAAAAATTAAAACTCCTCCCATGCATGTCGCCCATTCTTCCTTTTTTCTCTTGGATTTATTCGATGAAAAGAAGGAATTTTGTGTGCTTTTCTTTGATGGGCCACACCAAAAAGAAAGAAGGGGGCGCCCAAGTGTTGGGTGCCCCAACTAGTTGTCATGTTTGTTCTTTTCTGGTCTAAGAATTTGTCCCAACAAGGACTCCTCTATAACTCATTATATAGAATAAATTTTGGACTGATTTTTGGACATGTTCTAGACCTTGGAGAGTGCTTTTCGGCATGTGAATACCAGGGTGAGAGACCTCTTGGGCATTGAGTTTTCATAGACACCAATCTGGGTGTCTAAGTGAGAGAACAGAGAAGAAGAAGAGGATCTTCTTCTATGGTTGCTTTGTTCTTCTCTTATCCTCCTCTTTTGAGATTTTTTTTGAGAATGTCTCAGATCTAAAATCTTTTTTTTTTTTTCTATTTTTTGAAGGAGTTCAAATTCAGAAGAAGAAAGCACCGAATCAACTATCGAAGAAGAAACAGCACAATACTAGCATACTGTGCTGATTTCCTACATAGGACTTCTGATCGAAGTTCGTGGACTCGTGTGGATATCTCTTGAAGGTTGAATATGTGTGTGGCTCAAAGCGTCATCTTTAAGCTTGGATCAGTAAATTAGAACGTCTAACTTGCACAGATAATATAGATCTGATTTATTTTTACTTATCTACATTAGATATAATATAGATGCATGTTGATATGATCAACAAGTTCTTCTTTCTTTATATTTTTAATTTTTGATTTAATCTCATTCCATAATCATGTAATAAGATTTTAGATCTAGAGATTCTCTTTTTTTAATAAATAAATTTTGATTTATTTTAGTTTTTTGCTGTCCGATCTTAAAAAAGTTTCAAGATCTAGCCTTGAAACCCTAAATCTGGTTCCTTCAGGAGCCTCCATTGTTCTCCCCCTACTAGCTCGGGGTGGAGTGATTCCTAATATCCCATTCTTTCAAGTTAAATTGAAAATTTAAGTCATCCTTAGTCTTATCCTTGATGTTCAAGATTATTGCCAATAGGAGCTCGTACACATTTTTTTCAATATGCATTACATCTAAGCAGTAGTACAATAAGTTTGTCTCCCAATATTGTAGGTCAAAGAAGAAACTTTTTTTCTCTAATTAAAGTATGTGTCATCTATCTTTGATTAACGTTTTCTCTTCTTACCATTGATCGGATCATCTTTTTTAAATTCAACATTGAGACCATCTAACTCTCTCAACATCTCACTTCTAGACAACTGGCTGGGCGCCTTACCTTCTTCAACAATGTCATTGAAGGAGCGTGCATCCCTTCTATATGGATAATTTTGATGAAGAAAATATCGATGCCTCATAAAGCTAAAGCTCTTTCGATGTGTTAATCTTTTAGGTCGAATATTTTTTTCATAAATCATATATGCTAGCTCACCTTTCTTGCTTCAATCCGATATTAGGGTATAAGCTGAAAAGTCATTTAATATTCATAGAAGCATTTTGCGCATGGAGAATGATTCATTCATCAAAGCATCAAAAGTTGAACACTTTGAATACTCCATAATTATCTCAGCTCAATAATAAGAGGCTGTAAATATATATCAATATCATTACCTACCTCTATCGATCCAGAGATGAGCACTACTATCTTGAAAGCAAAAGATTTTTTCTTACACATCCATGGTGAGAGGTTGTAAATATGAATAAACACTGGCTATACACTATGGACGGTATTCATATGCTTGAATGGATTGAAATTATCGCATGACAAATCCAATCTCATATTGCATATCTCTTGTATAAAGTCGGGATATATTTCATTAAACTTCAGCTGTGCCTCTCCATTGGCTAGATGCCTTAATGCATCATCTTTTGTTCGATCATCTTCATGCCATCTCATGTCCTTCAATATTCTTGCCGATATAAATAATTTTTATAGCCTCAAAATCAAAGAAAAATGCCACATCAATTTTTGAGATATACGAGTCAATGTGCCATCTTTATTCTGTTTCTATTTTGATACACATACACTCATTTTGGTTGGCATCCTCCTTTCAGTAGAGCATGCAATCATTGGGATATGCATGTATTTTGGTGTAAGTAAAGTTCAGTTGTTCAATAATCTTCGATGCCTCATAATTATTCTTTGAAATTTATATATTATCCGAAAGAATGTCTTCCAAAAGTTCTAGTATATAATTCATTTCATTATTACTGAATCCATTGGAGCATTTCACATGGTACAATCGGATTAAGAACTCAAGTTTTGTCATCTTTTCACACCCATGATACAATGAAATATTAGCGTTCTCCATCAACTTGCGCACCTTCTCCGCATCCTCATTGTTTGTCATTCTACCAACCATAGGATCAGACATGGACGTAGATGCACCATCATTATGGTCAATAAATAAAAAAATATCATGATGCATTTGTTCCACTTTTCTATCATATTGATCGTCTCTTTGTGGCCTGCCCTTATCATGTTGATCTTAACAAATTTTCTAACTGAATTTAAAGCCATAAATAGTGAGGTGATCATTTACATCTTGATGAGGTAGCCATGGTTCATCTATATACTTTTTATAAGAATATTGGATCAGTCCATGGTCTTCAAATTTTTTTATAGCAAAATCAAAAAAATTTTGAAGTCTAGCCTCATATTCTGATGAGAGACTATTAAACTTCGTCCACCCTTTATCTATTATAAAAATAGTGATATTGTAATTAAATCATGCATGAAACTTACATTATATACCAATGTATTGTAAACAAATATGCATTATAAATAAAAAAAAATATTATAAATAGGGACTGAAATAAATATCATGTGTGGAACTTACATTAAATATCATTTTCAGATATGCAATAAATGCATCCTATCATCAACTAATAGGTAAAGATAGATCCTATTCCATTCATTTTATAGGTTCATTACAATAATTAAATGATATGTAATAGGGATCAAAAAAAATTTTGATAGTATTTCTTCTTAGTTCTCCCGTATAGAGAGAACAAAAAGAAAATGCTATCCAAAATTTTATTCAAAACCCTCAACATTCCATTTGATTATTGTAATTACCTATAGAATTATTTATAATATCCAAACTATTCAATTTGGACAATCAATTAATCATTGTACATAATTCTTTTATCCATATAAAAATATATAAATATAATACAATAAACAAAAGCAACAAGATATAAACATGAATTACATCCAGGTCCAGAACCTATCGGTGGATGTTTTCAGCTTACCAATCGGCATAGTCTATGGTACGATCCAGAATAGACTAGCATGGTCCAAAATCCGTCGATGGGGTTTCTCTTACCTGCTAGTATGGCATGGTCCAAGGCCATTGGCATGGCATGAAACTCGTCGGCATAGTCCAAAATCAATCGATGGAGGTTTTCTTCACGGCTAGCACAATCCATGACTGCCAGCACGGTCCAGAACCTGCCAATAAGGATTCTCTAAGCAGTCGACATGGTCCAGAACCCGTCGGTAGAAGTTCTCTTATAGTCTGGCAAGGCTCAGAGCCGTCCACGGTTGCTGACATTGCATAGCCTAAGGCCACCGACCTAGCCTGGCCTAGAACCCGCCGACATGGTCTAAAACCAATCGATGGGGATTGTTTTTAGATATTATTATAAAATATTATAAATATTATAAATATTATTATAGATATTATAAATGATAATTAATAAATATTATTATAAAATTAAAAAATCATACCTACGACTATGGAGAGAGGATCGCATAGAGCTCTGAGGGTTATCGACGGTAGTGCTAGAGATAGATTGCGAGAGAGACATAAAGATGGTAAGATACAGAGAGAAAGAAGTGAGATAGAGAGAAAGAAGGAAGAGAGAAAAAAAGAAAAAAAGAGAGAGTGATAGATAGAGAGAAAAAGGGAAGAGAGAGATAGAGAAAGAGAGAGAAAGAGAGTGGGAAGGCCGAGGGGACGGTAGTTGCAGTAGTATAAAGAGGGAGGGGGCGGCGGCGATGGGTCAGATCGAGGAAAAAGAGGAGAGAAAAAGAGAGATAGAGGAGGCAAGGTTAGCGACCAAGCCGATTAGGAAAGGAGGAGGCAGGACCGATAATCAGGCCGACTGGGGAAGAAGGAGGAGGCGGGGTTGGTCGAGGAAGAGGGAGGCAGGGTTGATGGCGGTAATGGGTCGGGAAAGAAGGTGGAGGTGGTGCTGGCCGGGGAAGGAGGAGGCGAGCTAATCAAGAAAGAAAAAGGAGGAAGCTCACCGACGACGAAGAAGAGGGAGAGAGAGAGGATTGGAGAGAAAAAATAAAAATGGAGGCATGATGAAGTAAAAAATAACCTAATCTATGGCAGCAATTTTCGGACCGCTACCATAAGTCTATGGCAATGGTTACTGAAAACTACTGCTATAGATCTATGACAATGATTACAAAACTATTATCATCATTTAATAATTATTTTTTTAAAATATAGTATAATTCTAAAATTTAATGTCTATCTTCATCGTTCATTATCTAAATAATTATTATTAGAGTATCGTCATAAAAGATCATCTCGATCCAATAGTTCTAGCTTCATCAAATAGTAAAATTTGATTTTGACGATCATAAATGACAGCATAATGATCTTTTAGATGGAGACCACCAATAGATTCAAAAATTTATAATGATGATCTTGATGATATTTATAGCATATTATCAAAGTTTTACTTCAATCGGATATCGTTATCATGGTCAATTTAGGATAGAATTAATGATTTTGGCCGTTAAATGAGAAACGAGTGATCAAAGAACCGAAGAGCATCCGATTATGAGATAATTTTTTAGATAAATAATCTTGGCTACTACTACATCACCTGAAAAATAATTAAGAAAGAATTGGTCTTTCAAAGCCAATCCGTTAGCAGATTCATTTTACAGAAAACATCATAAAATAAGATATTTGCAGAGCTTGTATTATCCACTAGAATTTTTTTAATCATAATTTACAATGGTTATGAAAATAATTATAACATCATTATGAGGGGTTTGGGATGACTTCGTCTGACCTCTACTCTTTTGGTGCAAAGTCCCTCACCTAGGCTGCACGCAGGCATAAGCCTTTTGCTACAAATAAGCTCTCACTTCCAGCTGTGGGTCCTCCCACGATGGTATGAATGACTCCTCAATGGATCCATTATCAACCATAAGCTTGGACACGGGCTGAGGTCATGGTCTGAGGCCTTGATGTCCTTTAGGTAGTTGATGAAGCTCCATAAGTAGCCTTGTTAGATGAGGACTTCTATTTTCTTCTTAAGCTAGAAGCAGCCCTCGATGCAATTGGCCATGGTCTTGGTGGAAGTGAAAATACTTTGACCAATTTTGTTGGGATCACTGACTTATCTTCTTAGGTCATTGAAGAATATTCTGGTTCTTTATTTCCATGAGAATTTATCTCTGGAAAGCATTTAAAGTCCTGAAGTCCTCGAAGCATCGAGGGCTCTGAGAATGATGGGGAGACTTTCCATCATGCTTATGCTTCTTTAGCTGGGAGTAGAGTGGTCCTCCCTAGCCCTCTTTTGCTCCATTCTCTTCTTCCATTTCTCCACCATCTCCTCCTTGCTATCGATATACTATCGGCTCAGGCGAGAAGCTTGGAGAAGTTACATGAAAACTTTTTTAAGAGGGAGAAGTAAAATCCATTCACCTTCAACTTCTTTTAAAGGCTGACATTGCGATTGTATGATCCAGGTTGTAGACTTCCAACATGGCCACTTTAAAGTGACTCATGTAGCTTCGAAGAGATCCTCCATCTTTCTGCTTGACGGAGAAGAGGGCATCAATACTTCTTGCTGCTCTGAAATTAAGCAGCAAGTTGGTGGCTGAACTCTTCAAATAAGTAGATGGAGTTCGACTGGAGCCTAGTGTACCAAGCTCGAGCAGCATCCTGAAAAGTGGCAAGAAAAGATTTATACAATAGTGCATCCAAGGACCCTTGTAGCATTATGAGGGCCTTGAAACTCTCCAAAGTGATAAGGGATTAGCTCCCTCATGATTTGCTTTGTGAAGGAAGGATGAGTAGTGAATAAGGGCTCTTCCTTCGGAGCTAACTGGTGTTGATGGAAGATCTCAAGGTAGCGCTCCATCTTTCGAATCTTTTAATCCAGCTCATCCTGCTGATTGGGAACTCCTTCTGGGCTAATAGGGTGGGACTGGTTGCTCCACCTCAGGCTTCTCGAGGGAGGAGGAAGTTCAAGACGTATTAGGATCGGATAATTGCTTGGCATCAAAACAGACTAGTGAATTGACTATTGCAGGTTGTGTAGTATAGTTGTTAGTACTTGGATTTGCTGTAGGAGCTACTAAAATTGCTCGGAGATGATGGATGGGATAGTTGATGCCTCTAGAATGTTGAGATCCCAATGATTTTGGTCAGGATCGACGGGCTCCATAGGTACCTCCGAGTGGGTGACAGAGGATGTCACCACTATCTTCTTGCTCTTCATATTTGAATGGTGGGGAGTAAAGAGCTCAAGACTTCATATATGGATCAGACCCATCCTTTAGCACCGATATGTTGCCACCAAAGAGCTGGACTAACTTAGGTCACTAAGTTGGAGTCGCGGAGAGGAAGAGAGAGACGGAGGTGGTCACAGGATAACCACGAGTCCTTCAGATTGGATGCCAGCACCTGATCTTCAATCGATCTTATAAACCTAATCCTGCAAAACTATGGAAGATAAGAAAATTCTCATGCTGGGTGGTTTCCTGACGATGAACCATCTGATGTCTAAGTTAGTTTTTCGTGAAAGCAAATAGAAGAGATTTAAGCTCCTTTAAAGAGTTTAATAGAGAAGTTAAGCATAAAGTAAGGTGGATTGGAGTAAGAGGATGGAAGGTAAAGCTCGGAGGATGTTATGTAGAAGGTGGATTTCAGAGATTGAGTCAGGGTTACTCAAAGCTTTATGGAAGAGGAGATAGATTCTAGTTTTGAGATTTGTCTCAGGAAGAAAGCATGTGAAGTAAAAGTTTACCTCACTTATCTGGAGACTCCCGGAGAGTTGGGGTTTATAGATGAAGGTTGTACCTATTATCTTCCAGAACGTGCACCTCAGCTAGTGGGCAGAGGTTGCTCCATCATCCATTGTTGAGGACACATGTGGAGCTGCCATAGGGTCGCCAGTGCCATGGTGGACAATTCATTTTAGGATGTATCAATAATATATATATTGTTATGGTTTGAGGATGAGGGTGTGTGGATGGAACTGCATATCAAGGGATTGAGGCTACTTGGCATCATTGTTTCCCCACCTTCTCCTCTTTCTATATTCATGAATATATTTTCCCATCCCTCTTCTTTTGGGGAAAAAAATAAAAGATATTTTTATCAATCAAGTTTATTTTGTAACTTGAGGGGCAGCTTACTTATTGATGAATTTGATAGCCTTCATTTGGTTTAAGCTTCT
Organism: Cocos nucifera; assembly: GCA_006176705.1. Classification (NCBI taxonomy): domain Eukaryota; kingdom Viridiplantae; phylum Streptophyta; class Magnoliopsida; order Arecales; family Arecaceae; genus Cocos; species Cocos nucifera. The sequence goes on along the minus strand of QRFJ01000202.1, from coordinate 848,351 downwards.
TTTTTTTTTTTTCTGCAAACCCCTATTGAATTTGAACTACTTATATCCAATCTCATAATATTTTGCAAAACATCACATGACTTTTAGTTTGTCTGCGTGACCTTTTCATTACCCTCAGCATCTGTGAGGATTTATCATCAAACAAGTTCAGGTCCTTTATGGTACATTTTTAGTACTGAGGGATGCATGTCCTAAATAGCTGCTAAAATTATCGTTCCTCCACATGAAGGGTTAGGGTATTCAATTCGACCCTGGCCATCTCTCTTTTCAAGACGAGCGGCAATTATTTAGAATTATATTTTCATTAAAAATTATTTAGAATTGTATAGCCCCCCTACTTTATCCTATCTATTTATATAGTAGTTGTAATCTAATTAACTATAGCTAAAAGCTATAATTATCCAATCCAATGAGAACTAACCCAATCCATTTCGTCTATTCGACCCAAGCCGCCATAATTCATCCCATCTATTTTATCTGGCACATTCCAGTTCGAGACAGGTATATCGTGGATATGGGTACAAAGCTTTTAATTATAGAGTGGTTACAGGTACTAGTCAACTTGATTCATACCTGATCCATTGCCGTTCCATGCTTCTTGTTGCTAATTTTAATGTATATCTCTCAGATATATTGTTCATGTCCTGGATATATATGACAATGAGAGAGTTCAAACACTAATCTTGTCTCAGCCAAAATAACAATGGATTCTCTTCGTACAATTTGGATATCTGGTATTTTTCAACCTAAGCTTGTATCAATTCAGAAACTTTTTAATATTATCTTTAATCATGCACTCCAATTGAACAAGATGACAGCCCAAGCAATGCTTAGCTTCATTCCAACCAATCCACATATATCCGCTACATTTGTGCGTCTGTAAAGGATTTGAACTTTTCTAAAGTATCATTATACGGTGTGAAAATTCTTTAGAGATATGCTTTATCGACACGCATATGTGCTTTTCTTTTTTGGGCTTCAGATCCTGCATCCAATATCAATGCTTGGGGAGTACGGTGCACCACAAGAACAATTTCAGATGAGGGTGAGGAAGGTAATAATTCGAGACAAACTACATGATGAATAAGATTAATAAGAATAAAAAATTTGATTGGCATCATGATGCATAACCGATATAATGCATCTAGTATAGGATACAATTTTTTTTATTTGGGCTTGCATTATTCTACACTGTTTATATTATAAAACATGCATGCCATGAATCATAATACTAAAATACATGTTCGATGAATCAAGCTGATAGGCATGATGATGATTGATAGCATGTACGGTCCAGCAAATAATTTATCATCAGGTTAGATTCCCACGCGGAGGGTAACGTGTGGTCTGCATCTGCACGTGACTTGCTGGTGCTGACATTTTTTTTTTTTTTTTTGTTTCTTCTTCTTCTTCTTTATTTTTGGTTAAAATGCTGCCATGCCTATTCGTCTGTGGGTGATGGATTGACGTGAAACGCGAGCACGTCAAACCATGCGATTTACCCTTGCCTGAAACCAAAACCCCCTTCCCTTTTTCAACCCCGGCCCGCTCGCATTAAAACCCGTCTGCGGTGCGTGAGCGGCGTCCCAGATGTGGCACGGTCGCTCGACCACTATTAATTCAACACGTCTTCCCAACCAACCAACCCGTTTCTCTCTCCCCTCCTCCCTAGGGGCAGGGATAGCAGCAGTAGGAGAGCAGCGGTGCATGGGATGGATGGCCGCTACTGCTGCTACTGAATGCTACTTTTTGTCCCTCGGCTTGTAGGAAAAAGCGTCCCTGTCCTTGATATCCGCCTCTGCCCCGCTGCCATTGTTGCCCAGATCCGGCCCACCTTCCCCACACCAGCATAACGACACTTCCATGGTATTATCCCCCTCTCTTCCGTCCCTTTCGTATCTCACATATCATCCGTTAATTCTCTCCTGTCGGGACATGCCACTGGACCACTGGCTCCCAAAGTGGCAATTCAATACCTCTCAATCCTAGTTTTTGTTTAGCCCATCTTTAGCACGCAGACGTCTTGTGACGATTTTTGCTCGATCCTGCCTGCTTACTAGATTCTTTCTTTTTCTTTTTTTTAAAAAAAAATTAATATGATTTTAAATGCTTAGCGCGTATCTGGGGGCCTCGCGGGTTGCGGATCGGAAACGAACAAAGGAAATAAACAAAAGGAGGGCAGCTTTCACTTTAAAGTTTAAACAGTAGAGAAGAAGACCAATTAAAGACAGTAATCATGGCCTTCTGTTTTCTTCTGCAGCTCGTGGCAGCCGTTACCGGCGCGTTTCTGCTGCTCTTCATCCGCCCACACTCTCCTACTCTCAGAAGCTGAACAATCCCCGCTGCTTTCTACTGGCGCTCACAGAACAAAGACGACCACCCACTCACTCTCTCTGTTCACGTATATTTCTACTCCTCCCTCTTCTTTCTGGTCGTTTACATTAATTAGGCTGGTTAACGCCCGTCCAGAAGATAAAAAGAAAAGAATCACGGTCTAGGTCCTCCGAATCTCTGGATAAGGTATTGTCAACGCGGGCGTTACGGTGTCCGTTGCTTTTAATTTAATAGTTGTGCGCCCATTATTCTGCTATCGCCTGCAAAGCGCCTTTAATATACCTCTTTAAACCCTCTGCTAATGCTGTCTTCCTCCTCCTCCTCCTCCTCGTGCAGTGCCTTGCCACCCAGAAGCAGGATAAATGCCCGTCTAGGCGGTGGTGGTTGTGGGAGTGGTAGGTACTCGATCAGGTAGGCAGCCTTGCCGCCATCCTTGCGCTCGTAGTGAGAGACAGCGGCTTCCGCCCCTTGCCTTCGTCTTCCTCGTCGCCCTCCTACGAGATGCCCCTCCGCCACCTGGCCAAGGAGGAGAAGCACGTTGTCTCCAAGAAGCCCTTCCAGAACTCCATCCACCAGCACCCCCAGCAGCATCATCTCGAGAGCCACGCCCCGTCGCCGGTCGCTGCCAAGAAAAGCGCGGTGCGGCGGCGTGCAAGAGGGAGAGCGAAGGTCGAGAGTCCACGGGCGAAACTGGAGCTGGAGACCGGCGTTGATCATGCCGGACCGGCTGTTTCCAGCAAGGGCACCGGGTTCCACCGCCGGCCTGGGTTTGGCCAGGTGGGCACCAAGTGCATCGTTAAGGCTAATCACTTCCTCGCGGAGCTGCCTGACAAGGACCTCAACCAGTATGATGTAAGTCCAGCTCTTCCAAATTAAATGCGATCCCTTGTGAGGCTCGACAATCGCTTTCTTTCTGATAATTCTTTACAGGTCACGATTACACCGGAGGTAAGCTCCTCAAGTATGAACAGAGCCATCGTGGCGGAGTTGGTCAGACTCTATGGAGAGACGGAGTTGGGGATGCGCCTCCCGGCTTATGATGGCAGGAAGAGCCTTTACACGGCCGGAATTCTGCCTTTTAATTCCAAGGAGTTTACAGTGAAGATCACAGAGGAGGATGATGGAATAGGGGTTACGAGGTCGGGGTTGTTTCGTTCTCATCATCTCTTCTCACGTCTTTTCTTGCATTTCATTCCATCGGAAGCTGTTTCTGACGTTGTTTTTTTCAATCTGAAGAGAAAAGGAATATAAGGTGGCCATCAGGTTTGTAGCCCGTGCGGACCTTCACCATCTGCATCAGTTCATAGCTGGAAAGCAGGCTGGTGCTCCTCAGGAAGCTCTTCACGTTCTTGATATTGTCCTAAGGGAATTATCGAGTCAAAGGTGCCCCCATCTTTTCTTCCTATCTACTTGGTAGTTGCAGTTTGTTTACCTTTTCTTTTCATTAAGCGTATTTGGATCCTTAGTAATTGTTTTGGGCGGACTAGTTTCTTAAAGAAATCTTTGTGTATCTTTTTTTTTCTTTCGTGAGTGATCATTCTTTTCGTGCGAACTGGTTACCAGGTACATATCTATTGGGAGATCCTTCTATTCTCCTGATATCAGAAAGCCAGAGAGGCTAGGTGATGGATTGCAGTCATGGTGTGGGTTCTACCAGAGTATTAGGCCAACTCAAATGGGCCTCTCTCTGAATATTGGTAAGTATATCTGTTTCTTCTTCGCCCTTCCGCACAGTGACGTGGAGCTTTATGGCATTGCAACCTATATTTTCTCATGATTCCTATGGCTCAACATATCCTTTCATATCTCATCTCCAGACATGTCCTCCACTGCTTTTATTGAACCACTTCCTGTGATTGAGTTCGTAGCTCAGATCCTGGGCAAACATGTGTTATCAGGGCCATTGTCGGATGCTGATCGTATCAAGGTATACTAATTCTGGAAACTAAAAGTGCCATAACCGCACTCAGAGCTAGAAGTTCCTCGATTCTTGCTTTATTATTATTATTATTTTTTTATTGTTTTAAACTAATTTTGCACGCTCGCTGTTTGAATGCAATTTGTTTCGTTCTCTTGGCATTCATAAACAAAGTTTCTGAAAAAACATAGTGAACCACGCAGAGTCTTGGGATTTTTCACAAAACAACAGTTATATGCAGCTCTGCTGACATTTGAATATTAAGATCCTGGATCTAGAATGTGATTTCTATAACGAATTTCCATTTAATCTGCAGTACTTGATCAAATATTCATATATGACTGCTGATGTCAAGCAGATCAAAAAGGCACTTAGAGGTGTGAAAGTTGAAGTTACTCACAGAGGAGATGTGCGGCGGAAATATCGAATTTCAGGGATGACGGCACGACCTACTCGTGAATTAATGTATGACAAGATACCTGGCTTTTCTTGTTTATGCCTTTCCCATATTGTTTTGCTAGTAGTTGCATTCTAAGTTTACCATATTCAAGTGACTGTGGATCGCACAATATGATGTTTTGGGCAAACGGTGCATCGAGATTGAATGCCCATGTTTAGAGCATAAATAACAAACCTTTAAACATTGCTTATTATCATGGTCCACCATGCGCAAGAGCTTTACAGATATGACTTTGAAAGACAACAAACCCACAGTCACAGCACAACCTCCTAAAAGAGTATGCATCCTTATGGTCTTGTATGATTACATGTATTCATTATCCATAAAATAGATGGATAATTTAATTTGCACATAACTTTTTTATGCTGGTTCAGAGCTTGATATTCAGCTCCACAGCAATGAGTAGAAACCATGTGCTTAAAAATCGAGTTCCTCCACGGACTTATCGTATTCTGTGTCTTTCTTTTCAACAGTTTTCCGGTTGACGATCAAATGAATATGAAATCTGTTGTTGAATATTTCAAAGAAATGTATGGATTTACAATTCAGCACTCTCATCTTCCTTGCCTTCAAGTAGGAAATCAGAAGAAGGCAAATTATCTGCCAATGGAGGTGAGTTTGCTTCCTTGCAACATTTTATATTAACTAGCCATTTGAGTTCTGATCAGATATCTACTTTACAGGCTTGCAAGATAGTTGAGGGTCAGAGATACACGAAGAGGTTGAATGAAAAGCAGATTACTTCCCTGTTGAAGGTTACATGCCAGAGACCCAGAGAACAGGAAATGGATATCTTGCAGGTCAGAAGTCTAAATTGCCTTATCAATGGAATGGGACCCATTCATTAACATACATTTGGCATGAAGAGTTGGGTATTGAATTTGCTTGTTCATAGCAAAAAGTGGGCCATCTCATAGCTCATCACCATACTATCATGGACCGTTGCCTCGATTTTTTTGGCAATACCCTCCCCCTAGACACAACATATGCATGCACGTGAAAGGGAAGGATGTTCTTGTTCTACTGGGCATCATGAGTTTATCTGAGATGCATTCAATACATTTATGTACATGTCTATGTAAAAAAGACCTAAGTTTTTTGGATAATGTTGATGTTTATGGAGGCTGCTAGTGTTAATAACTATTAGATCTAAAAGGGTAGCACCCAAACTCAAGGACCTTGACATCTATATTTTCTCACTTGTCAATCAGCCCCACCTGTATGCAAGATGATTACTGACATTTGAAGAAGCAGAACGCTCTGAATTTTAGTTTAGGCTGCAACTTTGAAACTGAATCCCAAACATTCTGAATTCAGTGAGATTTGGTTTGAAATTGGGGCTGGTTTGTGAGTTTTGACCAAAATGACCTTGGGACCCAAATTAATTATCTATATATACACATAGGGTCAAGTCAAGGATGAGGTTTTCTTATTAGCTAACTTTTACTTTAATATATAGCCTTAGCTGGGTTGATTGTCCGAAATTGGAATTACATTAATATGAAACATATGAGCCATGCTAGTTTAAGACCAATATCTTACTTAATTGAAATGCACAACTATAATTATGTCTTTATAAATCTACCACAGATATTGAGTCATACTAACCTTTTGTGATAGCTTTAAGCATAGAAGATTTCCAAATATTTACAAACTCATAAAATATGCATGATTCAGATTCTTAGATGCCAATGGACCATTTTGGAAACAACATTTGTAAGTCATTACGTAGTTGTGTGGAAGATGATTGCTTGCAACCATGGAATGTTGTTTCTTTGCGACAATCACAGAATGATGTACATGTAACTAAGCATTTTTTTGTAGATATTGAATTTTTTTTTTTTTTTTAAAGTTGAGCAAGTTGTTTGTACTATGATGAACTGCATTAATCTTGTCCTCATGTGAATGTGGCTTTATATGGGCCTACCATCTGCTGAAGTCCCTGATTTCCTCACAGAATGGTGGGCTCACTGTCACCATGCCATCTTAATGAGGCTTTAACTCACTACAAGTTATCTGTTATTATATGATTGCCTTTCTGAAAAATATGTTTTTCTTTGTTTGACTATCACTGTGTTACATTTTCATCAATTGATGTTAAGGATCATAAGATGTGGCTCTCAGCTTTATATTTTGTATCCACCATTTTCAGACAGTTCATCAAAACGGGTATGGACAAGATCCCTATGCGAAGGAATTTGGCATCAACATTAGTGACAAGCTCACCTCCGTGGAAGCTCGAGTTCTTCCTGCTCCAAGGGTAATGTGTAATTCTTGTCAGTCAGTCTACTCATTGAATTTCTATAAAATGGTTTCATAGCTTATACAGTCAACTATTCTGTGCTGATGAATATTTGTTTATCTAATGTGTTTTGTAAAGCTAAAATATCATGATGCTGGAAAAGAAAAGGAATGTTTGCCTCAGGTTGGCCAATGGAATATGATGAACAAGGTACTCACCTATAAAAATCATGCCACGAATTTTCAGAATTTTCCAAGTACACTATTGGTGCACAGTAAAAGTGCAGCTTGTCAGTCTTTCATTTATTAAAATGCATCTCCATAATGCAGAAAGTGATAAATGGATGCACGATAAACTACTGGGCCTGTATTAACTTCTCACGAAGCGTCCAAGAAAGCATTGCACATGGATTTTGTCAGGAGCTAGCACAGATGTGCCAGATATCTGGCATGGTAAAGTTTTTCATCCCAACAGTCTTTATTTTAAGCAGGTTTTAATTGGGCCAATTTTCTTCATGAGGGTGATCATCCCTATCTGGTCCATGTCATTGCGAACAAGCATCATGGACATGTTGTAATTCGTGCTCAACCATACCTATATATTGAGAACATGCATCGTAGACATGTTGTAATTCATGCTCAACCATACCTATATCTTGAGAACAAGCATCATAGACATGTTGTAGTTCATGCTCAACCATACCTATATCTTGCTGATCTAACATTGCAGGAATTCAACCGTGAACCAGTAATACCAATCTATTCTGCAAGGCCAGAACAAGTGGAGAAGGCTCTTAAACATGTGTATAATGCAGCAAAAAGCAAACTCAAGGGGAAGGAACTTGAGCTTCTTTTAGCCATCCTTCCCGACAATAATGGTTCTTTATATGGTGTGTTTGCATTTCCCACATTCCATTATTATCCTGACGCTCTTCTTTCTTTGTATTCTTTGTTTTATTATGTGCTTATGTACATTATTGCAGAAATAGTCTTTTTGATCATGATCCTTGTATATGTGTGTAGGTGATCTCAAGCGAATATGCGAAACTGATTTGGGACTGATATCCCAGTGCTGCCTAACAAAGCATGTTTTTAAAGCCAGCAAACAGTACCTGGCAAATGTGTCACTTAAAATTAATGTCAAGGTAACTTTAAGCTCTTTGTTCATTTTCCTGATATATAGATATTAGAGGGATACTTATTCTTTATTTTTTTTTCCCTATATGATTTATGCAGATGGGAGGAAGAAATACCGTACTGCTAGATGCTATAAGTTGGAGAATTCCCTTGGTCAGTGATATACCAACCATAATATTTGGAGCAGATGTAACTCATCCTGAAACTGGAGAGGATTCTAGTCCGTCAATTGCTGCTGTAATGATAAATCGCTTATTCGGTTCTTTAGGATCTGCGTGCATGATAATGCTGATTGTGATGCCCCTCAGCATATTTTCTCTAACAATGTGTTTACAGGTGGTTGCTTCCCAAGACTGGCCTGAAGTTACAAAATATGCTGGACTTGTATGTGCTCAAGCTCATCGGCAAGAACTCATTCAGGACCTGTTTAAAATGTGGCATGATCCTCAGTGGGGCACAATTACAGGAGGCATGATCAGGTTTGTTTTTCTTTCCTTGAAAAGGGGACCTTAAATTACATTTATGAGAGTGGTCAGGTATCTCCCTGGGGGCATGGTGAGGCTGTTGATGTATGATCAAGGTTGGATGGCTGCAGCTTGTTGAATGCTGAGTTCTTTGTTATTAAAGATCAACTAATACTCTGTTATTAGTCACTCAAGCATTTACAATATAATTTGCCAATGAAAACATCAAGTCATCTTTGGCTAACTTAAAAGATGAAAATTCATGTTGTTCGATGATTTTTTTATGCATCTTTCTAAAGCCTGCAGGTATAGGAAGCAAACCAGAAGATATGATGATATAAAGTTGCCTGCTTCTGATTCTAAGTGGCCAAAATTATGTACTTATAACTAAACAACTTTATTTAACACCTGTCAAGCTTTGTCATGGCACTTTGCTTGGGTAGAACGTTCAGGATTTGCCCATCTTTTCAATTCTGGAGTAAATTGGAACTTGTTATATTTATTTAACTTTTGCAGAGAGCTTCTGATCTCCTTCAGGAAGGCTACAGGACAAAAGCCACTAAGGATAATCTTTTACAGGTATTAGATCTGATTATCCATTTCATTGTTTCATATAGTTTTGCTTGTTGTAAACTTTTCAATACAGTGGGATTGGTTTCCCTCATCACCTTTTAAATTCAAACTTCTTGTAGGGATGGTGTCAGCGAAGGACAATTCTATCAAGTCTTACTATATGAATTAGATGCTATTCGGAAGGTTAGCATACACCTAACACGCTCCTGATTTTTTCCCCCATTTATCAGAACAAATGTGCTAATTGCTTCCCTTCGATAGGCCTGTGCATCCTTAGAACCAAATTACCAGCCTCCTGTGACCTTTGTCGTGGTCCAGAAGCGCCACCACACAAGACTATTTGCAAACAATCACAAGGACAGAAGTAGCACAGACAAGAGTGGAAATATCCTACCTGGTAACTGTTGTGTTCTGGATTCCTCAGCCATGTTTCACTTTGAGGTTTAATAAAGCTTTATGTGTTATTTCTCCAAAGAGAAATTACTGGGTTCTTTATAACTGTTGGGTCCATCAGTACTACTTAGCTGCTGCTGAGACCATGTTGATTCTTTTATGAAATTCTAGATGATCATCCGTCTTGCTGAATTAATAGAAGTGTTACTTATGCACTGAAAAATTTCTTGTGGCAGGTACGGTTGTTGATTCCAAGATATGTCATCCTAATGAGTTTGACTTCTACCTTTGCAGTCATGCTGGCATACAGGTATAGTCACTTTGTCCTTTGTCATCATCCATGCTCAGATTTTATTGTGTCATGCATGTGCTTTTTACATGGAAGCATGGTGAGTTCTAGAGCCAATTGCTAGGTGTGAACAAGCCATTGGAGGTTGCCTTGGGTGAAGAAATACGTCGAAGTGCACAAAGAGCCTCGCTTTCTCTTCCACATCCTTTTTGAACGTCTCACATGCTAGATGTAGGCATGAACATACGAGTAGAGACGACTCCAAATATTTTTTCCTTGCATAAGTCCGTGTTCCCACCCCCCTCCAACCCCACCACACACAGACGCATGCACACCCATGCCATATCCATGTAACATTGGGCCTAAATAAAATGTAGCTTGTTTGACGATAGATATCCTTGTTTGCTAGCCAATAAAAAGGGTCCTTTTTTCCTCTTTGGATTGTTGGATATAATAAAACCTCTTGTTTAGTTGAATACTCAAGTGTCACGCTCTCCAAGAAAATCTGTTCAAACCCCAATTGTAGTGTTGTCCAGACAAATGTAATGCTAGAACTTTGAGAGTGAAGTAAGAATCAGATGTTTCATACAGAAAATGTCTAGTTTTCTGCAGCTGTAGCTTGTCCTTCTGCATATTACTATGCTTTGAAAGGGCCAGATATTTTTTTTTTCAAAGGAATACTAATTTTAGAAATATTAAAGAAAGAAAAAAGAACATTTCCACAATTTTGATTTCTAAATTATATGTGACAGGTTGGTGAAGGTAAAAGGAAAAGAAATGACACCTTTGATCTGTATGAATATATTGAGCTCTGGAAAATGATTTGCTTGGAAGGCCCGATTTGATGTCATGCAATACTTATTCATGAAAGCATAGCAAGAAATTAAAATGCATCAAAATAATGCATATCAAAGAAAATCACAGAAAGCTAAAGAAACAAGTCGTTCCCATTCGACTGCAAACTCTTCCTTGTATGACTTCTCTAGTATTTATAATTACTTTAGTTTCTAATTATTCATCACGCTGATGTTAAGTTGATTGGTGCAGGGGACTAGCAGGCCAGCGCATTACCATGTCCTATGGGATGAGAACAATTTTACAGCTGATGAAATGCAGACGCTGACAAATAATCTATGCTACACGTAAAGTCCCTTCAAACAAATTTCCATTCCATTGATACTCTTGCGACGGTTGACTTATCGTCTCTTAAATTGATGCATGACTGCAGATATGCTCGGTGCACTAGATCTGTTTCTGTTGGTATGAACTTCTATGTCACTGGAAGCTGTTTAACTTATTTTCATGCCTGATAGAATCGCTTTGATGACTACATTGGTTTCTTTTGGTACAATTTTACTGATTTATGTTTTCTCCATCGTATATTTATGAGTAGTGCCACCAGCATATTATGCTCATCTAGCTGCATTCCGAGCCCGGTTCTACATGGAACCAGACATACCTGAGAAACCGACATCCCGGAGCACCCCCACGGCAAATGGGTCCTCTGTGAAGCCCCTTCTGGCCTTGAAAGAGAAGGTGAAGAGGGTGATGTTCTACTGTTGAGAGGGAAGGCAGGAATAAGTTGCGTTTTGTACATCAGTGTTGTATTTTATGGTGTAGAGTGTGCAGTGTATTACAGTTTTTGGAAGCCATGCTGTTCCCAGACTGAGCCTTGGAGCTTGTCCAGAGATTGCAATCTTGATGGTTGTAAACCAGTTAGGTCAGGAATGTATCCCATTTTCCATATATAATATATGCTATGTTGTGGCTCCAAAAGTTTTCTGCGTGGAATCTCATCTTGATGTGGACCATGTTGTTTATACCTGATGTTGCCACAAAGCATGATGCATTTATTTGGCTATTAAAAGCAAATAAATGGTCCATTGTCGACCGTCATCTGAATTTGTTGAACTCGTGGGCCAGGGAGGGGGAGGTGATGGTGCTGCAAACAAACAATATTTCAGATGGTACTTGGTTGGAGGTTGGAGCTAAGCAACGATATTAGATTTGTTTGTGCTAGACTAAATTTTCGGCAGATTCAATCCGGCTCTACCTGGCTCATGGTCTATGTGCTGCAGGGTAGAATTTCATATGTATGTTCAGAATGTTGGACACGCACCTCGTGGAAGTGGCCATGCCAAGTCAGCAACTTCGCCCATGTGGCAATTGTTGATCGATTGCCATATTAGTATTCTGTGATTGCATTAGTGGATGATGCATTTTATGTTGGTTATTAGAACTGATGTTTGTTTTGGAACCTGTATCTCATACGTGTGGGCCATGATTGAGTTTGAGAGTCGTTGAAGCGTTTGTTACGCTGTTCTGCTCCAGCCGGGCCGGCGTGATTTGGTGGGGCGGAGGCAGCAGCATGCGGGTTCTGGTGATTTCGCGAATCTTGGCGCCTATATTCTGTGGTGTACCTTTTTGTGGTCCTTTTTCTCGCCGCTCCTGTCGCGCGGCATCGCCATTTGAAAACCCAACGGTTCTCTTCGACGGAGTCGACCGTTGCCCCCACACAAAAAGAACAACAAGCGTCTCCTCCGCCCCGTCTCGTTTCCACTGTCGAAACTTTCTTGCTTGCCTTGTATCTCTTTTCTCTTCGGTCGGTTGGTGGAGATCGGATAACGGAAGCAATGGCTGCCAAGCTAGCCTTCACGGAAGAAGAGATGGCCGTGGACGAATGCCTTGGGTATCCAAAAGCCTACGCCAAGCTCTGTAGCAGTCCCAGTGTGCCGAAACTCGACATCCAAGGACCCCCTTTTGCCTTCCTTCCCTACGTCCTGCAGCCTCAGGAGGTGAGGCCCCATTTTCCTCTTTCCCTTTCTCGGCCTTTTTTTATCGTCCGGGCGTCGTTTTTTTTTTTTTAAAGAAAGAATTATTAGCATTTAATGGCTTGGCTTTTTTTATCGTCCGGGCGTCGTTTTTTTTTTTTTAAAGAAAGAATTATTAGCATTTAATGGAAAATCTTGGCTTCTTCAGATGTTTCTAGGGTTCCATGATGTTTCTAGTATTCAACCTTCCTGTATTCTTGTACTTGTTATTATCTGGATTCTTGATATTTTTGCTCGACTGGAACTATATTGGATGAAATCAGGAGAGATAGTGGAGGATTGTTGTTTTCTTTGGAACAAAGTTCAGTTTTTTTTTTTTTTTCCTTTTCTTTTCTTTTCTTTTCTTTCTGCAGCGGGTTCAGCTGGATCAAATCCTTCAGATCATGGGTTTATAAAATATTTAAAATGGGCATTTTGAGTGCTTAAAACTGATCAGGTGGGGAGTGGGGGAATTTGCAAGTTTTCCCTAGATTCTGTTCATTAATCTTGCTTTAGTGCGAATGAGACGATTTAATTTTGAGAGAGAGCGAGAGAGAATAACGGGTGATAAGCATGGAAGCCTGATTGTTTATCCCGTTCTGTTTCTTGGGTCCCGAGTTCAAGATCCGTCCTCCAAATTTAGTTTTGCTCCAATTGCTAAGATGTTTGTCCTTATATCATGTGGCTAATCTATATGATTATATGTTCCTTCAAGCATGCTGTTTTAACATCTCTTCATGCAGGCTTTAAGGGCAAAAGACTTGAATCAGATGTTCCCGGTCATCGACCCAGAAGCAAAACCTTCTGTTAACCCCAGAGGTTTTGTCAATCTTTTGTGGAAGCAACTGGACCATCTTGGGTGAGTTCTTTAAAGGTAGAAGAATGTGTGTATAAAAGCTACATACTTGTAACTTTCTCTGGGTGCTTCCAGGAACGCTGGATTTGATCCTGCACTGTTTCGAGTGGACCCTTACGGCAATGTTCTCTATTTGAATGCTGATCCAGCTTCTCCCCTTGCTTGGGATATCGATCATTGGTTTCCTTGTTCAAGTAAATCTCTTGTCGCTCACTTTTCTCTCTTTAGTATTCCTTGTGCAGTGAATTTGTGTCTGAGTTAAAATCTTGTCAAATTCTAGGAGGGGGGGGAACTGTTCCCGGCAACCTAAGGCTGCTGCAATGGCAAGTGTATAGAAAGAAACACAATAAACTGGAGTTTCTTATTCCATGGTGGGATCTTCAATTGGGTATCTCTGTTAACCAGTTTCTATCCATATTCGCTTCCAGGAATTCAGATTTCAGGTTGGTAGGATTCAATTAACATGCTTATTTACCTTTTTAGGCTGATGAAAATTTCAAAAAAATAAAAAATCTGGAAACAACAATTTATTTACAGGAACAGAGCATTTTCCTTCTTGTTCTTGGATGGGGGGAGCGAGGAGTTGAACTCATCGCAGGCTGTTGAATCTCATAGATTTCCACAGCATTTCATCGAGATGAAACGGCAAGTAGGGTTTGCTCCCGCTGCCATTGTTTCATCACAAAGAAGTTCTGATGCATCGGTGCTGAAAACCCTTGATATAAATAGATCTCTGAGGTCCCATTCCCCTTTGATTGGTACGTACAATTGAATTCTTTCTACTTCTCTTCCTATTGTTCTTGTATAACGTTCTAACAGAGCCTGTTTTGGATCTTAACAGCTGCAAGGAAATTATCTGCTGAAGAAGATGATGCTCACAACATGGCAAGTCAGAAATTTAGACCAAACATCTTTAAAGAGAACAATATACCTGATGCTAATAATAATGATGATAATCCTTACCTAACCATAGCAATGGCCAGAGATTCACTAAGACAGAAAGAAGAGACTAAAAGGAAGCTAGTGGAGATCGATCAGTTGGATGACGAACTGAATGATATGAAGCGAAAAAATGAAACCGAAAGGCTCACCCTGCAGGAGTTGGAGACTGTGCTAATCAAACGGAGGCGGAGAGTTGAGAAATGTCGGCGTTTGGCAGAAGCTCAGTCCTCTTACAAGGCTTTATTGGAAAAAATGATCAGAGATGCCATGCATCAGTAAGTCCTCCTTAACCCAAAACCCATGATTTTTACTAGTTTTTTTGACAGTTAATGATATCTATGTTACTTGCCACCATGTAGGAGTGTTGTTTACAAGGAGCAGCTAAGGCTGAACCAGGCTGCTAGTAGTGCTCTTATGGCAAGACTAGAGACACAGAGAGCAATCTGTGATGCTTCTGAGAATGAACTTCGCCGAAAATTCAAACAAAGAGATGAGATTGAGAAGCAGATTAGGCCTTCTTGGGAGCAAGCACGGAAAAGATCGCGTGTTGATCATACACCATTTCAGGAAAGGCATGATAAAGCCATTCAGTTTCTGTCGACAGTGAGGATTAAAAGCCCTACGAAGAAGGAGCTCCGAGTATTTCTAGAGGAGGAGCAAAAGGCTTCCGAAGCTGAACCATCTCTTGGTGGAGAAGGAGAAGAGTCGGGAGAAACCACAACGACCGGCGGTATAGAGAAGGATGAAACATGCAGGACTTTGATAGCAGACAGGGATGAGGAATTTGCTTTAGGAGAGGGCCATTGCAGCAAGAACATCGAATCAGAAGAGAAGAAATCATCTTTTCTTATCCAGATGGAAGGAGAAGATAAAAAACCTACAACCATGATCGATGAGAAGCTCGAGCACTTGGCTATCGGAGAGCGATATTGCAGAAATAAAGAACCAAAGAAGCAAAATCTCTTGCCTCAGTCTAGAAAGTTGGGAGTTTCCGAGAATGAAGTGACCCAAAATGGTAAGTTTAAGCAAGTAGCAATCGGAGAGGATTATTTGAGAAAGTCTGATGTTCCTAAACCTAGGAGTCTGATTCCACAAAAAAGTCTTTGCGAAGAAGAAGACGATGAAGACTACCGGAACCAAGTCGGGAAAGAGAACGTAGAGAAGTGGCTTCAGATGCTATTGGGAAACATGCAGGAAGGGCCTTTCCTGGACTCTCCTGATAGGGAACCCGACGGACCAGAGAACAGCACAAATGAATTAGTCGACGAACTGAACTCTGTAAATCCACAGAAGGAGATCAAATTTTTAAGGCTTAAACCGTCAGAAGAAAATGGTGGTTGTGACCTGAATTCTGACAAACAGCAAACTACAGAGAGAAATTGCAGAGAAAGCAGGACTAGTGAGGCTATTATGATGAATGACAGCAATGTGCATGATGGGAGTAACGCTGTTATAGGAATTGGGACTACTAGGCGTGCCGGCAGTAGGAAGAGCTTTGGAGCAAAGGAGATAGAGGAGAAGAAAGGAGCACTTCCAAGGTCTGAGAGTGGGAGGGGCTTTAGGTCTTTCCCATCATCACCTTCGATGATCTTGGGAATGAGAAGGGGTGCGGAATGCATAGGAAAGAAGCCAAAAGTGATCGATGATGGTGATGATCGCAATGAGGATTCTGCGGCTACAAGCAACCGCCAGTTCCTCAAGATCTGCACCAAAGCAATTAAGAAAGCAGTGAACAAGTGATGGTGGTGATCTATATCTGAATGTTTTAATTCTTCATTTATTTTCCCAGTGCTGTGAGATGTAATTGTTTCTATCACCAAATAAGCAGGTATCGTTTGAGTGCTTGATATTTGTTGTATTTTTCAATTATATTTCTGTCAATCTCTTTGTACTTGGGCTGGATTGGTTTGGGATATGTGTAACTACTTGTTATAATAAATGAATATGATTTCAATTTGGCTTGCTTTGTATATAGTTGTATGGTATGAATTTGGAGGAGCAGGTATGTCTTGTGCATTGGAAACCATTTTTTTTCCAACTCTTATTAAACTTTTCCAAGCAAAAGCATGCATTCTTCACCTCTGTTATACTACGGGGAATCCCAATTGTAGAGTTTCTTATCATACCTGTCGTACCTAACGCAATCAAGTCTCAAAACAACCAGAAATAAACATTGCACCATATTGATTTGCTTGTACAATGCGTCGGTGACCAAAACTATTCAGGATCTCATTCAAAAACACTTGCTAAGAGGTGTTATTTGAGATTGTTGACCTTGTATAAGTATTGCAACCAATGTGAGATTAAATAACACCCGTGCTGATCCTCTCACATATTCTAGGGTCACATAATCATTTTTTCACTTACTTTGTGTTGTGGTCGTATCATTAGAACACAATGCAAGATATTAGATTGTGGAGTTTATCATGACAGAAGATATTTCGAGACATTAATCACAAAATCATTTAGTTGCATTTCTTTTTTTTTTCCGATATAAACCGGTGGTCACACAACTCCTAGCATGGGTGCAGCGGTTGCATTTCTTCTTCAGGACATGGAGTTGCGCCACTTGGGAGGTGTACCCTTTCCTTGAGCCAGCCTTCCCTTCTTGGCATCCATCGGTGCCCGGCGATCATGGTCCTCAACCTTGTCCACCACGTCAGCACTTCTGAAAAGCAAAGAACTCCACCTGAAGAACCCCTTCTTCCTCTTCTCCGATACAAGCCTGTCCACTTGGGCTTGCAAGGCACGGCACTGGACCTGAAGCCTGGCCACATCCTCCCGCAGTTTGCGCATGTCATGCTGCTGGGCCAAGACCTCCCTTTTGGAGGGGACCCGCCCAGCAGGTTCGAGGGCCGGGTTCGGGCTCCGTGGCCCAGTAAACGACGCACTCCACTCGGTGAGCCGGTGGAGCTTGCAGCGCTCGGAGAAGAGCACTTGGATCACGGATCGAACGGGGAGGCGCTCGTTCTGGGCGGCATGGACGGAGGCCTCCGAAGACAGTTTCCGAGCGTCGATGAGCCTGCATACAGCCTTCTTATCTTGCTTGGTTGTGTTCGGATGGGCCTGGGAAAGGGAGGAACAAACAACATGGTTAGCAGAAACACTTGGGCCTCTTGGGGTTGATCCGAGCCGAAGAGATTCCTCCAACACATGAACCACAACACTACTATATTGGAGTGTTTGAGATGGATTTCCGTTTTGCTCCGACTATGTAGGAAAAAGAAAGATGTCTTTGCACACTTACCAGCCTTGTACATTATTAATTTATTCTTAAGGCCAGACGAATGTTGGAATCGTCCAAATCCAACAAACATGCTGTGTAGATGAGGCAAAACCTTTAGCCAGGAAAAGTTTGTGAATCACTACTGTTGGAGCACATGGAAGATCCCCCTATCATTGTCCGTACATGAGGCTGCCAACTAGAGAGAGGCATTTCATACCAACTTGAAATAGCGTTAAGCACCATATAAGCAGTCACATGGAGAAAATAGGTGTCGGAATGGTGAAAAATACTGTGCATAACAGGCAGATATTATTTATATTCATGACAACTGGTTCGATAATTCACGGATGAGATAGGTGTCGTAAAGCGGGGTGAGTAGCTTGCAAAATATACTTCGTGTAGACTGAGGGAGACCAAATATGTTATGCAAAGTATGGTTGGGGAGTCGATAGAGTTGAAGACTGGAAACTTAAGACTTCTCCTAGATAGTCTCGCCGTGAGGAAGAATTCAGTCAGTCCAGATGTCAGATCCTTTTCAGAGTGCTAACTGATTCGAAGCCGCATATTTGGATTTTGCTGGGGACCCGAACCAACCCAAGGTGTTGGGCTTCAAGTCGATCCACATTAACGTGACAACGCAACAAAGGCCCCACCGATCATGCATTCTTGTCATCATGCGTGGACTCTATGCTATGGAGGCAATACTAATTTATGAAATTTCAAAGCAAGCTTCCGGGTCCCTATCAACCTCTTCTACGTTTGTACGGTGTCACAGGATCAAATCAAGCACCGAGTCCCGAGTCCAGTCTAGTCTTGGCATGCATAGCCCGAAAATTCGTGCACTCTTTTTTTTATTTTTTTATTTTTGGCAGCAATAGACAAATGAATAGGACACTAGTTACCCTGATACACGCAAGTTGGGAAAGGTGAACAAAAAGCGACGGTCAAAGATATCACAGGCGCAGTCTCCAGCAAAGCAAATAACGGATGCCGCAGTTATTTGTCCATGTTCGTGATAGATCCGGCAGCCTTTTAGAACCGGTGCCATACGTTAATGGAGTCCGGAATAACCTACTCCAATAATTGACGTACTAGGTAGACGGGTATATATTTTGCACGGAAGAAGAGAAAGTTGCAGGAAGGAAGAGAAGGTCTTTCGAGAGAAGCCCTCGATCCCATACCTCCAATCCAAAAATTAAAAAGAATAAAAGAAAAAAAAAAAAAAACAACAGGTCGCACTTCATCCAAAAAAAATAAAAAAATAAAAAACTACTGGTACGGTGCATTCCATTCAACAGATGATTTCCTCCTTTTTTGTGGATATGACTAACTTCCGCTGCCTCAATAAAGACCGGTGACAACCGTAGCTAATTATGCAAAATAGTCTTCTTTTTAGTGAAAAATAAAAAAATTCTCATATTTATTCAATTACAGAAAATCCTTATCATACCTAACTTTAATACAATGAAAGATAATAAGAATAGCATAGATATATATTTAGTTTCACATTTATTATTTACTATAAATATATTCGATACTTATAAAAAATATAAATAATATTTTTCGACTAATTTTTTTAGATAAAATTTTAAATTATAATAAATAATATTAAAATTATTTATCAAAAAAATATTGAATATTTATATAGAACTAAAAAATTTAAATAATATATTTCGATCATCCTTTCTTAAATAAGATTCTGGATTGTAACAAAAAGAAAAAAACAAACAAACAAGTCAACAATGCATGCTAAATAATCTATGGTGTGTGCATTGCAAAGCGATCAACTATTAAACTGGGAACAAAAGGACTAGGAGGAAAGAGATATTTATCCCACAACCCAAGTGCATATCATGGACATAGCTGCTCTGGTACAACGGTCCATCTATTTCTTTCACCCATATACAGCGCATCCCTTGGATGTCATGCCTAGGCTTTGTGCAGAAATTTCTCCGTGGCATTTCAAGGCGTCATGAGATTGAAAAGTTGCACTGCAGCATGATAAATTATTGGACAAACCTACCTGGACCCCCGATGTAGCCAAAGGCCATAATTAGTGTCGGAGACAGCAGAAAGGAAAAGATATAGTAATACTGAAATAGACGTTCTAGAGAAAAAGTCATGCATCACGAAAGTTCCGGACCGTATCGACATAATCTGCTATTTTCAGATGGGCTGTAAGGTCTGGACTTGGTCCTTCTCTCTTTTCTTCTTTTCATACGGTAATTTTGGTCAGGAAGTTACCATGCTCTAAAGATGATGTTACAATTTTAAGTGAGAAAACGAATTTGCCCTTACAAAAACACAATTTGCATGCTAGTGTGACTAATTTTAGGCCTTTTGGATGAACATCGAGAATAAGATACCTGAGCTCCGTATTTATCAACCACATCCAAGTCCAACAATTTATCTCCAGTTGGTATGGGCGCGAGCAAGCCAAGACAAGCCTAATAAAAAAGCAGCTTGGTAGGTTTAAATTGTTAGCTCGGCAGCATGGATATGTGGTTTATTTGCTGATGAAAGAGTTTCCTATTGAACCAAGATGAGCTTCCATTTGTTTACCCATCAAGTTCGGTTGATTACGAATGGAGCTTGCGTCGGTTTCATGGCTGAATAAGCTCAAACAAGCCCATCCAGCCGTGCTTGAGACGTTAATGTACCGCTCAATTTTGTTTGCAGACCTACGGACAAGCGTGAATTGACCGCTGGAGTACGAAGGTGTGTCGTATTGCCTGCTGGGCAAGGATTGCCACTTTTTGTCCCCCTAATTATCTTACCTATCTGGGATTTCCAGGCATGCCTTTGGGAATTTGAGAGATTAGCAGGCAGGAGCTGGCGCTGCCCATCCTAATTATGTCAATAGGAACGCTCGCTCGTTCATCAAACTCTTTCCTTCCCCTAGGCTTAACTCAGCACAGATAAGGAACGCCAGGGCTGGGTACCCGTAAGCCAATGTGCTGCAATCCGTGACGCCTAACAGTGCGGCGAAGAAAGAATCTACTCTAATTTTAACCAACCTTGAGATACGTGTCGATGGCCCGGTACAAGCCATCGTCGGTGGCCCGCGCGTGTGCCGGCATGGCCCCGGCCAGCTCCTCGAACTCCGCCACCGCCAGCCCGGCGTCGAGCGCCACCTCCGCTAGGTACGCGTCCACCAACTTGGCCACCTTGGCCAGCACCGCGGCTCCGCTTCTCGCCACGGCCGCTGGGCCCTCCTCCGCCCCGACGAACCACCGCACCAGCCTCAGCATCAGCCCCACGTCCAGCAGCGTCCCGCACGTGTGGCTGAACGCCGGTATCATCACCTCCCGCAGCGACGCCTGGTCCAGCTGCCGCCCCGCACGCGCCTCCAGCTCTCCGATACAGCCGGCCGCCGCCCCGACCATGCTCGCCGTCCTCAGGAGCTTCAGCAAGAAGTCGCAGGGGACGGCGTCCTTCCCCGGGGGAAGGACGCCCACCAGGGTCTCGACGAGGAAGCGCTTCTTGAGCCACGCGGCGGTGGGGCTCTCGGGAGGCGGGGAGGGCTCGGCGGCGCGGCCTGTGGCCATCTCGGGGAGCCACCGGGAGGCGTAATGGGAGACGATGGAACCGAGGAGGTCCGGGCGGAGACCCTTGGCCTTGATGCCGGCGAGGGTCCGGGCCAGGTGGTCCACATCGAGGGCGCCGGCGTCGTCGATCCAGGGCTCGGCCGGGAGGAGGTCGGGGGCCGGCAACGGGAGTTTGTCCTTGCGGTGGGAGGAGTTGGGGCTGTGGGATGGAGGAGACCTCATAGTTGCCCGGTTTGGGTCGAGGAGTGGGAGAGAGGAGAGGGAGGATTTTCTTTGGTTTGGAGCCCAGGGATGGGATGGGAAGGAGGAGAGAGGACTTGTAACTGCTGCTGCGGTATCAGCAGCATTCACGAGCGGGCATGTAAAGACTGGGGAAAGGAGGTGGAGGAGGAGGAGAGGATGGGAGGCCACATGTGCGAATGACCTTGGATGCTTCGCCTGTCATTTTGTGCAAAGGTAAAGGCAAGCATATCCTTTCGAAACTACTTTAAAAAATAGTTTTCGTTAATTTCCTTGAGATGATATTTTAGGGGATGGGGCTTGTATCTTTCGCTTCCTTCGTGCGAATTGCTTTGAGAGTTGTGCGGTGATGATCCATCGGTGTTTTCGCGTGACAGAAGGTAAATCCTCCTTTCACGCGTCCCTTGAGTTAGGAGCAGGGAGATCATCCAGTCTCCCCAATCATATAGTAATCCGTGTGATCATAAAAATGTCATGATTACCTGGACTCGAGATGATGCATGAGATAACAAACCTTATGAGACCGTGTGGCAGAGGCAAGCTATAATAGGCTAACGGGGATAAGTGCACCACCTCTAACCTAGGTACGATTAAAATATGTATTAGTACCACGCGCGCACTCCAAGTTCCTATAGTTTGGCGAGAACTGGGACTTGCCCTAATGCTCACATTCACCTGCCTAGCAGCTTCATTTTTGGATGGTACATTGCCAAAAACCATGACCATAGTAATTACAATACCGATGGATCTTCCTCTCTTTCTCTCAATCAGCTTTAGCGGATTGGGACTTTGTTTGAGCTCAAATTAGCTTGAAATCAATTATAGCAGTGCATGATAAATATTATTTAAATAATATAAATATAATAATTAGGTAAATAATATCAATAAAAATATGTATATTTATCATTAATTTGATAGCCATTAAATCTTTACGTAATAATTAAATAAATCAATGCTCGGATTTACTGCTATTGTAGAAGAAATTATTACTTTGAGAGCTATGAGGTGTCTATAATCAACCATCGGACGGTCGTTTAATCAACAAATTCATTCACCTATAGGGGAAACTCTTAAAAAGCATTAATTACCTTTCTTTGTAACTGTTATTATGTGAAAGGAAGGACATCATTAGTGGTACATTGGTTGTGATTCAAAAGAAATTTTGATTTATATAGAAAAGAACCATTCTTTTTATATAAGTATTTTTTGAAGGACAAAACTGTAAGACCAATGGACTAGAATGGATAATATCTTACATGCCAGGTCATGAATCCTTGATCATGGTGCATGAGATAGGGGAATCACCCATCTTCTGGATAATATCTCACCTGCCAAGCAATGAGCCCTTGGGCACAATAATAAGTAATTGTTTTGCTGCTTTATAAAAACCAAATGATGCATGGAAGGAATTGGCTTTTCCCTCCAGCAAAAAGCATCACAACAATTGTCTGAATTAGCTTATCAAGACTAGCGGTCTTTAGACTTATGTTTGAGGAATTATCACATCAACGAAGTGAGCATCTTATTTGTTTCTAACTCGGATAAATTCATAGATTTATTTCTTACAAAGGTCAAATATTCATTAAGATCTAGAAAGTGTAATGAAGCTTGATCCGGCACCTCTATGCTCTGCTACGAATATACATTCTGCTAGGGATTCAAAGCACTTAGGGATCAGGCCCTTCCTGAAATACTACAACACTGCCCAAACAGCATTCTTGTAGCACAACCACGGTAATTTAGATGACCTACTACTTGAGGGAACGAGGTAGATTGGATAGCAAAAAAATGCGACCGTTTCGGCGTTTCTTGACTTATGAGAAGATAGAATGAGCAAAAAGATGAACCAAGAGCGAACAGAGGTGGAAAGAAGCGCGATTGGATGTGAAAGCAGTGGATGTAAGAAGATAAAACAAGCCCGATATATTATTCCTTCTGTGCATCGTCTAGTTTACAAGGTCACCTGTCAAGTTGTTAGACCACGCTCCTCACGTGCCACCAACGAAATAAAGCTGCACCATGTCCACAGTGCGTCCTTAATTTTCTTCTACTAGTAAAATATAATCAAAGTTCTATAAGTTAAGTTTTTCAAAGACCTACGGACTCGGATTGTGATTCAACCAATGCCGGCTCACCATAAGTCCGTCTTGGCCAGGGACCTAGAAATGTTTGAGAAAATTTTCTTTTCAATACTGTAACGTTTCCATAAATTAAGGAAACATGAATTCTTCCAACCAAAAAAAAAAGCAACATGATTTCGTACCCTTGGTTACTAAAGTTCAGTTAAAATAAAAGCTTTGGGCCGTGAATGGGAATGTCTTCTAGTTAGTCTATACTTCGCACCTTAGGTTGGAGGAAACCCCTATATCAGTTTGCATTTGGCTGGTGCGACTGAGACAGCAGAGAAAGGCTTGGCCTGGATCACCTTTTGCTCCAACCCATTTACCCGATGTAATTATGGTCAAGTAAGGTACAAATTACGTTGGGAATTACTAAGAGAAGCCACATCAATCTCTTGAATTATATGACGAATGTATTGATTAAGGTCCAGATAGGTGTGCATGGTTGTCCAGAGAACTGGTTCAAAGTTTGCAAACAAAATAGAAACCAGCCAGCCATTGCAGTGGTTGGTTGACCGTTTATTGAGATGCGTCCGACAGAGACGCGCATGGAGAGATGCATGCTTTTGGAGAAAACAGGTATTCCCATATTTTTCTATCAAAGAAAACATGTATTCCCATATTTCTTCAGGAAAGCAAGTGCGACAATGACTAGTTTATAAATACTAATGAAACCCCACGAATCAGCAACACAACATGATACACATCAGATCATTTGACCCAATTTTATAGACATTGATGAATGCTCATTGGAAAGTGGCAACACTAGACGCCTTGAAGTCATTCTCATTTGAAAATTTTCATTTTTCTTTCTCAATTGCTCCAGCAATCAAAGCCGTTCTATTTAACATATGTATTACATAATTTGAACCAGCATAAGCAGTGGGACAGACGGGACTAGTTCAACCATGAGATGAGGCCTGCTGATGATTTCCAAGTCTGTTCGCAGGTTAATTGCAAAACGTCTATCGCAAGTTTGCGGCAACATTGAGGGACTTAGCTACAACAATCAGGCTTTAAAGAGATTTTGTATGCGGTCTGTTGGAGATAAATCTACTCCTGCCAAAGTTTGATCGGAATATCTGATCTTTGAATTAGCCCGCTCGATATTAGCGGCCAGGGACGAGCTTCCACCGAATTTATTTGACCTACCAGATTTCTCCTTCAGTTGAACTTTTTTAGCAGTCGAACTCTAGTCGGATTTCTTCTTCGATCGAACTACTTCATCAGTCGAACTCCTGCCGGACTTTTCCTTCGGCCAGACTACTTCATCAGTCGAACTCTTGCAGGACTTCTCTTTCGGTCGGATTATTTTAGCAGTCGAACTCCTGCCGGACTTCTTCTTCAGCTGAACTCTTGCTGGACTTCTCCTTCGGTCGGACTACTTCATCAGTCAAACTCTTACCGGACTTCTCCTTTAGTCGAACTTCTTTAGCAGTCGAACTCCTGCTGGACTTCTCCTTCTGTCGAACTCTTTTCGAATTCCTTTTGGCTGTCCAGAAGGATCTCAGCACTGACTCTTAATATGACGAATAACGACCCACGCACAACCGATCTTGAGAACCTTCGAGCTTTTCTAGAATAACATCAGTGAGGAATGCTCCATCACCTACAGCCATCCTATTCGAACTCCAGCTAGCATGTCACGACAACAGACACTACTCTCTCTAACAAACTCCGCGTGGTCCTGAACGACTTACTACCAGATGGTTACGACTGTCACTATCAATTTATTATGGACTCCGCCTATATAAGAGACCCTTTTTCTCCTTCGGTCGAACTACTTCATCAGTCGAACTCCTGCTGGACTTCTCCTTCGGTTGGACTACTTCATCAGTCGAACTCTTGTAGGACTTCTCCTTCAGCCAGACAATTTTAGTAGTCGAACTCCTGCCATACTTTTCCTTCAGCCGAACTCCTGCTGGACTTCTCCTTCGATCGAACTACTTCATCAATCGAACTCTTGTCGGACTTATTCTTTAGTCGAACTTCTTTAGCAGTCGAACTTCTACTGGACTTCTCCTTCTATCGAACTCTTTTCGAACTCCTTTTGGCTATCTAGAAGGATCTCAGTACGACTCTCAATATGGCGAATAACAATCCACGCACAACTAATCTCGAGAACCTCCGAGCTCCTCTAGAATAACATCAGTGAGGGATGCTCCATCGCCTACAGTTGTTCCATTCGAACACCAGCTGGCACGTCACGACAACAGACACTATCCTCTCTAGCAAACTCCGTATGGCCTTGAACGGTCCACTACCAGACGATTATGACTGTCACTATCAATTTGTTATGGACTTTGCCTATATAAGAGATCCTTCAAATATGCTTTCTTTTTGAAGCTCTGAGTTTTTTTCTAAAAACTCTGCTAAAATCTCTCTGAGCACTCCATTTTTATTGACCAAAAAAGCTGACCTGATTGCCGGAGCCACCATCCCTGACTCCAGACTAGACTTATTTTATAGGTCACCGATGATGATCTCATCTTCTCCGACTCCAGCCTCAGTTTTGATGATAATCAGATTTTGCACCAACAGGATTGACACTGGAGGAAGGGACCTCTTTCTCTTGAGGTTCTCTTATTCTTAAAGGAGTGTTCAGCAGGGATCTCTCTTCTCCTCCCTCGGAGTTCTTCTTTCCCAGCTGATCTCACGAGGATGCCTCCTAGGAAGGCCTCGACTCGATGGTCAATTGCCTCCACGGTCAGATCTCATTTAGATCTACCTGCCCCTATTTCATCCCCGGCATCTCAAGTTCCGTCGACAGCAATGATGGATGTAGAGCAATTTAACTTACTCATCTAGTAGGTCAGAGGTCTCACTGAAGCAGTGCAGGCCATACAGAAGCAGGGACCTCCGGTATCGATCCGATCAGAGCAGGCTTCTTTGAAACCTCAGGATCCAGTCTGAGGATGACCAACTTGGGCGAGTCGATCGATAACTTTCGAAAAAAAGAAGCAGAGGGTAGAGAGTTTCTGCTCCGATCATGATTCAACCCCTGGGAAAACTTTGCC
Source organism: Cocos nucifera (assembly GCA_006176705.1). Taxonomy (NCBI): domain Eukaryota; kingdom Viridiplantae; phylum Streptophyta; class Magnoliopsida; order Arecales; family Arecaceae; genus Cocos; species Cocos nucifera. The sequence continues at coordinate 821,783 of QRFJ01000202.1, read as the reverse complement.
CCCATTCAGCCAGAAGATTTTGAAGATCCATGATCGTGAGAATCTTTTGAACCAAAAACTACAAGAAATGAATCGATAGATCGAGAAACTCTGCCATGCTCCCTCCTCTCACGATAATGATATCTACATCGATCCTCCTTTCTTTCATCAAATCATGCAGAAAATGATCCCGTCGAACTTCAAACTTTTTCAGTTCGAGAGTTACGACGGGACTACTAATCCGATCGATCACTTGGAGGCCTTTCAAATCATGATGCTGCTCTATGATGTGTCAGACGCCATCCTATACCGAACTTTTTCATCAATCATGAAGAAAGCAGCGAGGAATTGATACTCGACCCTCAAGTCGAATACTATTTTTTTTTTTGATCAGATGAGCCACTAGTTTGTGGCTCATTTTATCAGCAATCGACATCCCCGACGAAGCTCGAACTCCCTCATCAACATCAAGCAGAAGGAGGAAGAATCCATATGGGCCTATGTCATCTATTTCAATGCCGCTGCACTGGAGGTTCGAAATTTGGATCAATCTATTGCAATGGCCGCACTGAAGGATGGTTTTCAGAAGAATGATTTGCTGTTCTTCCTGGAGAAGAAGTATTCCATAAATTTTATTGATATACTAGCTCGGGCTGAAGGTTATGCCCGAGCAGAAGAGGCCTTCAAGGCCAAGGATAATGAAGTCACTGAAGAGCGGTGAGCGGATGAATCAAGTATGCCCGCTGTTGTTGAAAAGCCGAGTGAAGCTCGGTTGTACTTCTGAACTCCTTCCGAGTGCAAGCGAGCTCGAACTCCTCCTCGAACTCGAAGATAAAGAAGCTCAGATAGAAGGACACGGCGAGGTTCCTCCCTCAGAAGGTTCTACAACTATGCTTCTCTCAATGTTTCAAAAATTCAAGTGCTGATAGAAATCAAGAAGAAGCTGCCGAGATCGGAAAGAATGTGCACTCATCCTGACAAGCATAATTTCAATAAATACTGTCTCTACCATCGTGACCACGGTCATGATACTGAAGAATATATTTAGCTCCAAGACGAGATCGAGGAGCTCATCAGGTGAGGTAGGCTTGATCAATTCCTATGACATTGACCTGAAGGATGGAAAGATCAGCCAAGAGCACTGCTGCAACTAGAGCCGCTAAGGAGGGAGGAGCAACAAGAAGATTGGCCCTCACTTGGCATCATCAATACCATCTCTGGGAAACTTCAACGAGGGAAGGCTAACGGATTGATGGAGTCCGCAAAAAGATGGAGAACTGAGGAGCCCATAGCTTTCACCGATGAAGATGCCCAAGGAGTTCAGTTCCTGTACAATGACGTAGATATAATTTTTTTAAATATTACTGATTATGATGTACACCGCATTCTAGTAGATAATGAAAATTCTACTGATGTTTTATTTTACGATGCTTTCTCTAAAATGTCTATATCCAATGACCACCTAGGACCTACGAACTCTCCATTAGTGGACTTTACTGACGATGCTGTGCTAGTTGAAGAAATAATAACACTGATTGTGGCTGCAGAACAATATCCAAAACGAGCCAAAGCATAGGTCAACTTTCTAGTTATGAAGGCTTCATCAGTCTACAATGCAATTCTCGATCGATCTGGCCTAAATGTACTTCGGATTATGGTATCGATCTACTACTTAAAAATAAAGTTTCCAACAAGCTATGGAATTAGGAAAGTTAGAGAAGATCAGGTTTTGGCAAGGCACTGCTACTCCATCGCTTTGCCAAATAATAGCCAACCGACCCTTACCCGATTGATGGTCTAGATTTTCATGACGACCTTACTGAAGAGCGAGGTGAACCCATGGAAGACCTTGTAGCTATCCCTCTGAATGATGAAAATGCAGGACACATGATGCAAATCGACTTCAACCTAGGGGATGAAGTTCGGAAGCAGCTCATCACCTTTCTATGGAAGAATGCCAACATCTTCGCTTGGATTCCAGCAGATATGCCAGGGATTAACGTCGAGATCATGGAACACTGACTAGCTATTGATCCCATGCACTAGAAAGGCAGAAGATGATAGCAGAAGAAGTGGATAAACTCTTCAAAGTCGGATTCATTCAAGAAGTCCAGTATCCAAGTTGGATTTCTAATATAGTCCTGGTCAAGAAGGCTAATGGCAAATGAAGAATGTGTATTGACTTTAAGAAGCTGAACAAAGCCTACCTAAAGGATAACTATCCTCTATCCAAAATTGATCAACTAGTGGATGCAACCTCGGACCATGAGCTTCTCACCTTTATGGATACCTTTTTTTGACTACAATCAAATCCGGATGGCACCAGAGGATGAGAAAAAAAATATTTTTATTACTAACCATGATTTTTATTGTTACAGGATCATATCCTTTAGGCTTAAAAATACAGGCGCAACCTACCAACATCTGATTAATAAGATCTTCAAAGAGCAGATCGATCGCAGTCTGAAAATCTACGTGAATGATATGCTTGTCAAGAGCCAGACCTCGTCTAATCACATCACCGATCTTGAAGAGACCTTCAATATCCTTCAAAGATACAAGATGAAGCTAAACTCAACTAAATGCACCTTCGAAATGATCTCAGAAAAATTTTTGGGATTCATGATCTCAAGACGGAGGATCGAGGCTAATTCGAAGAAGATCCGAGCCATCCAAAAGATGACTACCCCAAAATTAATAAAAAAATCCAATGCTTGATCGAAAAGATGGCATCCTTAAATCACTTTATCTCGAAATCGATCGAGCTATGTATGCCCTTCTTCCAGATCCTCAAGCAACCAAAGAACTTCTACTAGACGACAGAGTACCAACAGACATTCAAAGAACTTAAGAACTACCTCAGTTTGCCCTCACTATTGACAAAGCCTGAGCCTAGAGAAAAATTATTTCTATGCCTGACGGTCTCTCCTACAATACTAGCAGCGGTCCTGATCAAGAAAGAGGCAAAAATGCAACAATCGATCTACTATATGAGTCAAGTCTTGATAGATGTGGAGATTAGGTACACTAAATTAGAAAACTTGACTTACGCTCTTCTGATCAGTCAGGAGATTTCGGCCTTACTTCTAGGGGCATACCATAACACTCCTCTTCGATCAACCAATCAAAGCAGTTCTTTATCAAATAGATGCATCTAGAAGAGTAGCAAAATGGACTATTGAGCTGATGGAGTTTGACATTAATTATTAATCTCGATCGTCAATCAAAGCTCAGATATTGACTGATTTTATAGTCGAATGCATGATCTCAGATGGGACTGAACCTAAGCAAAATGAGACCAGTATTTCATGGTTGCAGTCAAGCTCCCTCAAAGAAAGAGCGGACCTTTCCAAAGGCTTCTGGATCTTGTATGTGGATGGCTCTTCTAATGCTTGCGATGTAGGTGCTGGACTAATCTTGATCAATCTCGAAGGGATCATCGTCGAGTATGCACTATGCTTTAAATTTTCGACAACAAACAATGGGATAGAATATGAAGCTCTGGTAGCGGGACTCAAGATTGCCAAGAAACTAAAAGTTGATCGGCTTCAAGTCTATGGTGATTTGCAGCTGATGATGGAACAGGTTGGTGGCAACTATAAAGCTCGAAAGGAAAACATGACAAAGTATCTTAAAAGAGCGAAGAGCCTAATCCCAGCCTTCAATGGCTTTAGCATCCAGCAAATTCCAAGGACAGAAAATGCCAGAGCCGACCTCCTATCCAAGTTGGCCACACTCACCCCCAACGAGCTTCCCAAAGAAGTATACTTTGAAGTGTTGAAATGCTCGAGTATGAAAGAACCGCAGGTTGCAATGCATATCGACCATAAGCCCTGCTGGACCGATCCATTGATTGCTTATTTCAAAGATGGGACACTCCCCCATGATCCTAAGAAGGTTCGAAAGTTGAGAAATCAGACCTTCCGGTATATCCTCTATGAAGGCAAACTGTATAAGAGATCGTACTTCTTGTCACTTTTGAGGTATCTTCGATCTTTCGAAGCTAATTTTGCATTGTGGAAAGTGCATGAAGAAATCTACGGAAGTCATGAAGGGGCCAGATCCTTATCGCACAGACTACTTTGATAAGATTACTATTGATTGATGTTGTATCATGATTCTATAGAATATGTCAGAAAATATGATCGCTGTTAAAGAAATGCAAATGTCCAAAAATAATCAGCCTTCGAGCTTACACCCCTGAGCGCCCCATGGCCATTTGCACAATGGGGCATGGATATACTCGAATCCTTTTCGACGACATCCGAATAATGAAAGTTTCTCTTAGTTGTGATCACCTATTTCACCAAATGGATCAAGACCGAACTCCTAGCAAAAATCATTAAAGCCAAGGTGCAGGACTTCATCTAGAAGTTAATTATTTGCATATTTGATCTACCTCGAACTCTTATAACAGATAATGGGCGACAGTTTGTGGGATGAAGTTTGCGGAGTTCTGTGAAGACTTAAACATCTCCCATAACTTCACATCGATGGCCCATCCCCAAGCAAATGGTGAAGCAAAGGTGACCAATAGGATCCTATTATAGGGTATCAAGGCAAGGCTTGAAAGAATAAGGAAGACTTGGATGGATGAACTCTACCATATACTCTGCATGTACCGAACTATCCAAAGACCATCAATTGGAGAAACTTCATTTGCCTTGATCTTTAGAACGGAGGCGGTCATCCCGATCGAGCTCAAGCTTTCATCGACATGGATCGTGGTCTTTAATGAGCACCGTAATTCGCAAGACCTCAGAGCTAACCTTAACCTGCTAGAGAAAAAATGAGAAAGCCTAAGTTTGGGTGGCTGCTTACAAACGAAGGGTGGTCCGATACTACAACTCCAGAGTCAAAAACAAAATGTTTAGAGTGAAAGACTTGGTGCTTCGATGAGCAGCTATTTCTCAGCCCCAGAACTAAGAAAAGCTCGCCCTGAATTAGGAAGGATCCTATGAGATCAAAGAAATCATCTGACCCGGGACATACTATTTGAGGGAGCTGGGATCTATCCTGACCATGAAATTTGAAAAATCTATGGATGTATTACCAATAATTTGGTTGTAATGAAATCCTCCTACTTTAACACCCTAATTTTTATTGTACATCTATAATGATGAAGGGTTACCTCTCGAACTTGACCATGCGACGAGCACAGCCATGTTAGAAATAGGAGAAGGACCTCATCCTAACATGAGCAAAATCGAAGACCTCGTTAACTTAAGACGAGATGAGGAGAAAGATCCTGACAACGACCTTAATGTGCCCCTATATCCATGTTAGAAATAGGAGGAGGATCTCGTCGTGATGTAAGCAAAGTCGAAGGCCTCATTTACTTAAGATGAGATGAGGAGAGAGGTCCTAATAACGGTCATAATATGTTCCTACAGCCATGTTAGGAATAAGAGGAGGACCTAGTCCTAATATGAATAAAGTCGAAGGCTTCGTTAACTTAAGACGATATGAGAGAAGAGACCCTGACAACAGCCCTAATATGCCCCTACAGTCTTGTTAGGAATAGGAGGAGGATCTCGTCCTAACATGAGCAAAGTCGAAGGCCTCATTAACTTAAGATGAGATGAGAAAAGAGGCCTTGACGACGGTCCTAATGTGCCCCTACAGTCGTGTCAGGAGCAGGAGGAGAACCTCGTCCTAACATGAGCAAAGTAGAAAACCTCATTGACTAAAGATGAGATAAGAAAAGAGGCCTCGACAATGATCCTAACGTGTCCTTACAGCCACATTAGGAATAGAGAGAGAACTTCATCCTAATGTAAGTAAATCTGAGAATCTTGCTAACCTAAGTCGAAAAAAAAGGGGGCGGCCTATCCAGTGGTCCCAAACAGACCCCTAACCTAAAGTAAAGGGAAGGAAAAAAATCTGTCACCAATCCTCACATGTATTTTTCCTATGACTATCCGACCTTATGAGATGCAAGAAGAAAAATCATGTCCAGATCCACGAAAAGAACCTCAGATGGGTATCCACAACAATCACTTCATCGAGAGACAACATAGAAGAAAGGCAAAGAGAAAAAAATAAAGACACAAGCAAGTATTGAGTTCATATAAGATGGATAATGATGAAAAAAGGTATCATCTTATTATAAATATAAGTTCATTACAAGCAAAATAAAGGTCAGTAAGATTGATTAAATGAAAAGAAAGAAGAAGGAGAAAGGCAGAAGCCTTAAGATGAACTGGACTCCTCAGATTTTGGGTTGTCAGCCCCGGCCATCACCAAAGCCTGCTTCAATCTTAAGATCTCTTCCTCAAGCTCTTTTTTTTAGTAAACCATCTATGTACATTCTGTTGACGTGTTGAAACTTGCCTTCAAGCTCTCGTCGCTACTTCCTCAAGACTTCAAACTCGACCTCCGCATTCTTAATGACTTACTGCTCATAGGTCAGTTGGAGCTTCAGCTGTTGCACCTCGATCTTCTCTGCCCCAATTGACTCTGAAAGCTCGTCGATAATCCTCCTCAAAGAGGCAATCTCCTCCGACTCCTTGCTTGTGCTAGCTTGGTAGCTGTCATTTAGCTGTTTCTGGAGTCGAGCTATTTCACCATTAGCAATATGAAATTTTTGTTCGAGTTTAGATATCCTCTCACTCCAACCTAATTGATAGATATCGTAGATGATCTTAGCATCGTGTAACTATTTTTGAAGCGTGAAGAACTTCTTCAACCAGTCCCACTCGTACTATGCTTTATCAGAGGACCATGGTGAACTCCCTTTCAGTAATCGAATCTTCTCCTTCACCACTTTAAGCTCGATTTTAAGGGAGTTGATCTTCGCCGTTAACACCCAAGACTTGCAACTGGCATTTTTCTTGAGTATGGCGAGCTTCCTCTCGAAAATGCCCTTCTAGATGCTGAAGTTTGCAGAGTCCTTCATGTGTAAGTTTTGGAGGTGAGTGACTTCTTTAGTCGCCTCCGAGGCATTCTTCCGAGAAGCCTGAAGACCCTCCTCCGTTCTTGTCAACTTCTTCTTTAGATGATGGATTTTCTTCTTCAAAGTCTTTATCAAAGGCTTTAGTAGGACTCCCTGAGGTAAGGAATCAACGTTGATTGGAGATGGTGGGTTATGACCCTGGTCGGTGGGAGGATACTAGATAACATGTGACATAACACCAATGTGAAGAAAGGTATAGACAAAAGTGAACTTATTTTCATTTAACTAGAAACTTTCAGATACAAAGTAAGTCAATAGAGAAAAAGAAAAAGATACAACTATTCGTGGTTCACAACCTTGGGGGGTGCAGCGATAGAAGAAGTTGGGGCGCTCTCGGCAAGCTCGGGCGCCTCTGCAGCAGGCTCAGTAGAAGAAAAATCGACCCTAGTGCTGGATAGTTCCGCTTCATCGCCGGCCTCCTCCTCCTCTTTCAAGAAGCCGAGGTCAAGCTCGAAGAACCTCCGGACCACCCTGCCTTTGTAGAGCTCAAAGCCCTTGATGAACACCTCCTGATTGAAGGCGATGTTTAGGTCCTTCATTTCGGAGGAGACCTTGAACTTCTCCATGGCTCGGGCCACCGCCTCTGAAATGGACTTCGCCAATTTGACCTCCAGCTCAGCAATCTTGAGCTTGGCTTCTTTCTTCTCCATTTCTTCCAGAGCCAATGCTGCCTTGAGTCTGGTCGAGATGGACTCCTCCCTTCGAAGTGCACCACGCAGGCTCTCACTTTCCGTCATCTTTTCCCCCACAAAATGCTCAGCCTCGGCAGTCATCACTTGAAGGCGATTGATCTCGACTTGAATGTCTTTTTGAACCTTCAGCACCTCCACCTCCAGGCAATTTGCCCTCTTGAGGTGGGCAAGCATGTGGTGACCCGACTGCCATGAATAGATCACTGTAAGGTGAAGGAAGAAAGGGTGAGAAAATGAAGACAAAGTATGACGAGATGATTATTCTAAGAACAGTCCCAAGAGACTTCCAAACGAATTGCCTCTGGTCAAGGTCAGCCAGATGGTCCACCTCCTTTGGGAGGGCGAATCTATCAATTAAATCTCGAACGATGTCTGGATTACCGAATGGATCCATCCCATGGTCTTCACTGCTACCCCGATCGAGCTCGATCGAGCGCACCTTGTGAGCCTTCTTCACGACGGCCGCTTTTTCTTTTCTTCTCTCCTTCTCTTTATCGGCAGGGGGATCGGGCATGCGATCCTTGAAGGAGAGATTTGCAGGCTTGGAGGGAGAAGATTCCCCCTCAGCGACGATGGCACGGGCGGTTGGGATGACCTCATCTCCCGAGTGGATCTTGGGAGTGGCATCGATGGCGACAGAAGCCATAGGGTCGGATGCGTCGATCTTTGCACATTTCGAGCTCTCATCTGGGGCCTTCCCCTCTTTTCTTCTGAGCATAAAGGCCCTTGGCGAGCCTCTCTGCGGCATCGATGTCCATCTCTATAACAAAGAAAAACTTACAGTCAGGTAAAGTACATATGAAACATCATGAGAATTCATATATGTATATATATATATACAAATGCACTTAACACCAGCAAGATCAAGAGGGCTCAAACCAAGGTTGAACAAGGTCTGCTCCTTCAGAAGGTCGGAAAGAAGAGGAGCTCGGTACGGCTTAAGTTTGTTAGATGACTCGAGGTCGGCTCCATCCAGACTAGGAGCTCGATGGACTGATTTTTGGAGGAAACCCCAAGAAGGAAGACCAAGTATCAAGGTCAGACATCGGACAAAGAAGTACTTTTTTTTTCAGTTATGAATGGAAGGAGCACCTTTCAGTAACCCCTTCTTACCAAACTGGAGGGAGAAGTACCACCAGTCCTTTGCGGAAGGATGATGCTTAAAAGTGTAAAAATTTTGAAAGAATGAGACAGTCGATCGAACTTCAGCCAGGTGATAGAGAAAAAGAAAGTCGATTACGAACCGAAAGGAGTTCGATACGACAGAGGCAAAGGAGATGTTCAAAAAATAAAATAGGACGACTACAAAGAAAGGAGGTGGAAGTCAAAATCCGACATGCAAGGCTTCCAGATGCAAGCAAAATCAATTGACTGAAGGCAAACTAGCACGATCATCTGACCCAGGGATCTCAAGATCGTACTCTAGTGGGATGCCATACTGTATCCGAATCAGAGAGAGGTCATTCAGAGTAAGGATAGAAGGGATGGTGTTCGAAGTGAAAGGCTGATGGGACATGTTCCTAGGCTCAACCTTGATCAAGAGGATAGGGTTTAGGAAGGCCGATCTAGATGAGCTCTAAGAATTGGTGGATTGAAAAATTTTAGAAGATATCTAGATCGAAGTAAACCATCCAAAAAATCTCCAAAAAGTAGAAAAAAATAAAGTATAAAAATTTGTACGAAATAATCGAAAGAATGAGAAGAAAAAGAGATGAGAGTAATTGAAAATAAGTATTGAGAGGCTGACCTAAGTTGATTGAGAATGACAAAGAGACGATGGGTGCGACGAATGACCGCTGCTACTGCAGCCATCGTCGTAGCTCTACGGTAATGGTTGTTGCAATGGTTGTTTGAACCACTGCCATAGATAGTCTATTGCAGCGGTTTATAAATCACTGCAATAGATCGACCTGTAGCAGTGGTTATGTAACCACTATCATAAGTTATCTATAGCAACGATTACATAACCGCTGCCATAGATAATCTATAGCAGGAGTTTCTTAACTGCTGCCATAGATCTAATGCAGTGGTTAGCACCATTTGCATAAGAAACCTATGACAGCGATTGGCACGAATATGGCAGCGGTTATAAAATCACTGTCGTAGATCTTAAATAATTAAAAAAAATAAAATTTTTATTTTTTTATATATTTTATCTGATAAATATAGATATATAACATAAGAAAATATAATAAACATAAAAATTATTTTGAAATACTAAAATTTTATTATCAAATAAAATTTATTATAATATTTTTTTAAAAAAATAAAATATATCAAAAGTCTTCTAAATCTACATCATCGTCGTCGTTATCGAAAGCCAAAGTCGGAGACGAAGTTGGAGCCAAAGTTGGAGCTAGAGTTGGAATGCGGGCTAACATATCCTCGAAGCCCGTGACTCTAAAACGTGCACTGAGCATCGACATCATGTCTCTTACGATGTCCTTCAGATGAGATGCGTGCTCCTCAGCCCAATCTGCCTGCGTCGCAGCATGATCTGCCCATGCCAACGCCTCCTCAAGCTCCTTTCGATAGACGACACCGAAAGTCTGTGAGAAGATGCTCGTCTTAGACCAATAGCTCATCGGCATGTGTCCAGGCCTGCATCGGATCCTCCCAGAGTGCTCAGGTCCTAAGATCTGAGACAAATGGTCATGGGGCCCAGAGGTATCCGGGCCCTCACGAGCGAGTGCATCTAACTGAACCTGTAATTATGAATTAAAATAAAATTTTATAAGAAATGCTATAATACTAATCATATATACTAATATATTTAATAGTTATAAAAATATGCCCAATCACAACGTTCATCGGCCTGCCCGTCTTATCCGTGCGGCTAGATCGGAAGATCTCGCTACGACCAGACATCACTCCATCTCTCATAGCTACGGCTGGATAGCATCTATCAAAGGTCAATCTCTGGGCTCTATGGAAATGATGTCCGACCGTCTCATAAGTACTCTAAAAAAGGAATGCATCTTCCACATGGTCTCCCCTACTGGCCTTTCCTCCACATCATAATAGACCATCACCTAATGCTGGCGGTTCCACACATGTACTATATATGTGGGACAGCAAAATATTTGACTGGATGATGTACCTATAATGCAAATACGTTATGCAAATATATAAATGTACAAATACTATATAAAAAATAAAGTTGTGCTAATATAATAAAAACGTATACTCAGATGCCTGCGTAGTAGCATGTATCTCAGATATGGATGACGATAGAGGCTCAGCTGTCGGTGGAGTAAATACCGACGGTGGAGGTCCCTGAGCAGTTGATGTCGAGGTGGATGGAGTATGCTCTAATTGCTCCTCGAATGCTGAACTACGCGTAATCCATCGAGGGGCAGGGGTGAAAGCTAGATGGCATTTCGATGCTATCGTGACCTACAGCGTTAATGAATATTAATCAATATAACATATTGAACAATAATATTAGTATAGTATCAATAAATAGTTTTTAATATTTATACCAGATGGAGGTTCTTTTAGTGGCCGTCACGGTACGGCACGGCCTACCGGCACAGCACGGCATGACACGGCCTACCGGCATGGCATACATTTTTCTTAAGCTTCGAAAGATTAGAAGAAAGAGAGCTCTTTGATCAAAATAAGAAAGATATAAAAAAAAATTTAAATAAAAATCAATAATTAGACTCTAATAATTTATACCAGAATATTGAAGTCATCGTCTAGTGGCATCTACAATATGGACATCATCATCGCTCTTGACAAATGTGTCTTAGACCTCGACATACTAGGTAAGTTTTGTCCTAGAGGAGCACTTTGCATGCATGATTCAACATCATCATCAACTTTGGTATCATCAAAAATATTCCTAGGCACCATCCTCACAACAACACCCCATTGAGGCTCCAAAGAATTACTAACGTAGAAGACTTGACTAGCTTGGGAGGCAAGTATATACGGTTCTTCAGTGCGGAGATAGCATTGCATGTTAACAAGAGTAAAATCACACTCATCAGTCTTTATCTCAGATTGTGATAAGGTATCAAACCAATTATACTTCATCAATGCGATCCTCCCTTTAGAATAATAGTCCAAGATGACTATCTTCTCCACCACGCCATAATAGTTCTAATCTTCCATACGAGGTTGTAAATCTCTCGAGCTAGCTTAACACCCAATGGTGGCACTTAACATGATGCCACTATTTTGTGTTGCCATATTTACAAATCTGCTGTGAATATTAAATATGTAGCCATTAATGATGAGCTGTTTATACTCACGCACGGTACGATTAGGGTACATTGAAAGAGCATGTACTTTAGGGCTCAAATTACTGAGCGGTAATCTCCATACCTAATTAAGGAGATGACATCTAATTAGTAAATATGTTCGAATAAGTTGTATCAGGTAATCTCCACAGCCACCAACATGGTACAGCCTAAGGCTACCGCCACGGTATGGCCCAAAAACTACGGCATGTAGATAATTATAATATTTATAATAAATATTATAAATATTTTATAAATTATTATAAAAATATATGATTAATAAATAATATTATAAAATTAAAAAAATTATACTTGCGGTTATAGAGAGCAGATTGCACCAAAAGCTTCGAGGGTCGCCGACGACGACGCTAGAGGTAACCTGCAAAATAAAAGCAAGATAGTGAGATAGAGAAGAGAGAGAAAGAAGAAAGAGAGAGAGCAGGATGGTCGGGGATGGGGGCTAGGGGGAGGGGGCACAATGACGAGGAGGCTCGGGAGGCA
>QRFJ01000202.1:420472-808409 GCA_006176705.1 Cocos nucifera | reverse complement strand
CCAAGGATGGGGGACCGGAGGGGGAGGGGGAAGGACGGGCGGCGCCCATCGAGGGGGAAGGAGGGGCGGCGCCGATCGAGAGGGGGAAGAAGCCTTACCAACGACAAAGAGGAGGGAGAGAGAGAGAGAGATCAAGCGCACACGGAAGAAAAGCAGAAAAAATTTAGAAATTTTTAACCTAATCTATGGTAGCGGTTATTGAACCGCTGTCATAAATCTACGATATCGGTTACCCAAAATCGCTGCTATAGATCTATGGCAGCGGTTCTATAACCGCTGCTGTAGATCTATAGCAGCGATTTTTGATAACCATTACCGTAGGTTGAAAATAATTTTTTTCTTATTTTTTTTAAATATTATATAATTTTAAAATTTAATATTCATCTTCACCGTTCATTATCTAAATAATTATCATTAGAGTATTGTCGCAAAAGGTTGCCTCGATCTGATGGCCCTAGCTTCATCGATCAAAAAAATTTGATGTCGATGATCACGAATGATGATGCGATGATCTGATAGATGGAGACCTCAGATGAATCCAAAAATCTGCAACGATGATTTTGATGATGTTTGTAGCATACTATCAAAGTTTCACTTCAATCAGACATTGTTATCATGGTCAATTTAGTATGGAATGATTTCGACCGTTAAATTAGAAATAAGTGATCAAAGGGTTAAATGGCATCCGATTATGATACAATTTTTTAGTTAAATAATCTTTATTATAATCTTAAATATTTTATACGGTGATGATAGTAAAATTCAAATTATTTTTATATAAACTATTCATGTTAAGCAGATAGTGTAAAAGCACGAGCATAACAACTAGTGAAGTTTTAAAATGGTTATCAGGAGACGTATAGTTTTAGATCATTTTTCATCTCACGAGTTAAATTTTATAATCATCATCATAAAAAATGATTAAATTAGTAGCCAAGATCATTTATAAAAAAAATTATCTCATAATCGAACACCATTTGGTCCTTTGATAACTCATTTATCATTTAACGGCCGAAACTAACCTATACTAAATTGCCCAAGATAACAATATCTGATTGAAGTAAAACTTTAATAGTACGCTACAAATATCATCGAGATCATCGTTACAGATTTTTGGATCCATCGAAGGTCTCCATCTATCAGATCATCGCATCATTATTCAAGATCGTCGAAATCAAATTTTTTTGATCGACGAAGTTAGGGCCATCGGATCGAGGCAATATTTTGCGACGATACTCTAATGATAAATATTTAGATAATAAATGATGAAGATGAACATTAAATTTTAAAATTATATAATATTTAAAAATATATATATATATGACAGCGGTTATAATTAACCACTGCCATAAATAAGCTTATAGCAGCGGTTCCTACTAACCGCTACTATAGGTCTGACTTATGGTAGTGATTTTACTAACCACTGCTATAGGTCCGATCTACGGTAGCGATTTTTGTTAACCGCTATTATAGGTCCGATTTTCATTAACCGCTGCTATAGGTCGGACTTATAGCAGCGGTTAGTAGGAATAACTGCTATAAGCTTATTTATGATAGCGGTTAATTATAACCGCTGCCATAGGATTTATGACAGTGGTTTTAAAAACTGCTACCATAGTATGCGCTGCCATAGACCCTTTTTGTAGTAGTGAGAGGAACGCTTGAAACCAAGAAGGACGACGGGAGGAATTGAAACTCTTGAACGGAAGAAAAGCAGGAGCCGAAGGGAGAAGAAGACTCGGGCGAAATGGGTTTCGAAGGAGGAAGAATGCCTTAAATAGCCGAGGAGAGGCCCGAAGTGGTTATGATTGCGAATCGCCTTCGGTCGATCTGTGTGCGTCGTGTGTCTTATTCATCCTAATAGGGGAGTGGCAACGAACTGTTAGATATGTGTGCCCTAGAAGCTAGAATTGGCTGACACTTGTAATACACTTCTAGGGGCAAAATTATAATTTTGACTATAAATAATAAAATAAGTTTTTTCTATCACAAATGTGTATTTAGTGTCTGTGATACATCCCTTGAGTTAATGGTAATAATAATTCATATTTTCAAGAGTTGAAAATTTAAGACATGAATTTTTATTATTAACTCATAAAATGCTCCCGACCGTAGGATCATGATGAGGATGGTGATTGATCTAGAAGGTTGGTGTATAATCACTTCTTTATAGTAGATGAGTCTTGAGTCTATGGTGTAGAGACACCGAAGCGAGAGTACAGATACTCATTAGAGAACGAGGACACTAAATGTGACCACCTCGAGCAATCATAAGGAAGTCTACCTTCTCATCGATGACTGATTCGAAGCTGCAGTGGTGTGTCTGATTTCTTGACCTGAGGTGCATCGATAGTTCACCTTGAGGGTGTTATAGTTTGACTACACCATGACTCGATCTCCTAGCCATTTGGAACCCTGAGGTGTATGTTGGCTATAGTATGTTTATCATAAGAATTGGATTACACCAAGAAGGAATCTATCTATCTCGGTGGATGAGGAGAAGCCCTATAAGGATCATGAGAATCAAGTCCATAAGCCCATGGCCATGGCAGAGTGAAATAATAGAAAAAATTTCTACTAAGATTTTTACATCGGACTTGAGTTGAATGGTTAAATCATATGATAGAAATTAGGATTTGACGAGTTCACCTTAACCCTAATTTGATCGGAGCTCAAGATAGAAGAACTTAATCACACAGATAGTTACACCAAAAGGTTCATTTTCAGTTTTGATGGGTTGCCACCATATACTGCTAGATGTCACTGATGAATTTTGGAAGCAATTAGAATGATTTAGATGATCGATCATTCTAGTTGTCTTAATCAAAAGAGTTCTGATCCATCGAAAGAAGTTTCGATGATGTCGATGATAGAGATCATGATATATCCCATTACCATACAGAACTAAACTTAATTAGATCACACAAACAAGGATTTAGATCTGGACATCAATTAGATTAATTCAGTTCAATTGATTTGAATAAGATTCAAGAAAATCGTGCTAGCATACGATTGAGCCTAACGTTCTCCTTCTACTATCATTAAAAATTATCTCGACTAAGCCAAATATGTTTATGCTCACTCAGGTACCTTTACTTGATCTGACTGGAGCTTGTCCAGGTTAGAAAAGGATTGTCTTAATTTATGAGATAAATTTAAGACAACACCTGCTATTTTTCGTCACCTGCTAATTCTTATCTTTGACTTTGGTCAAACGTTGACCTTTAACCCTTGGACATCTGCCCATATATCATGCACCCATAGGAGAGCAGATGGAACTTATTCTCTTGCTAGAAATTGGAAAAGAGGGGGCACACACCTAGAAAGGCATGCGCCTATGGATAGGGATGACTGGAGTCCCATACGGATGGGACTCCAAGTTGCTTCATTGAATCAACTTAGGAAGGCGCCTAAGACTCAGCTTTGATCAGTCTTGGTGCCACCTAAAGATGAATTGAAGGGGCTCTTATCTGATTGGATTAGATGATGTCATCCCACCAATTAGATTTAGATCTGATTGCATGAGGCAACATGATTGTCCGGGATGATGTGGTACTGCATGGTGCAGCAGGGTCTATATAAAACCTATCTGTGCCCAACTTTTACAGAGTTCTCTCTTAGCCCATGCCCCAAGGCTGCCCCTCTCCCTCCTCCATGCCAACTTCTAGTCCTCTCTGTCCTCTCCACATCCAAAGAATTTTGGGCTCTAGTTTGATGCGATCCAGGCAAAAGAAAGCTGACGAGAAAGGAAGAAGGCGGCACTGCTGCAGAGACAACTGCAGATCTTCGAAAGGAGTTTTGAAGATCCTCCAAATTAGATCTAGATCTGATATTTGGAAAGGTGATAAAGAAGAAGAAGATCTTCAGATCCAATCTGAGTGGATACCGATAGAGGTCAGGTGTTTGCGTGGCTAGATCTAGAACCTCAGGCAATTAGCAGGATCATCAAAAGGTAATATGATTATCCAACATCAAGATATAAATTAATCAGATTTAATTTATTTTTCTTTTTATTTATTAGATTTATAAAATTAGATCTGAAATATCTTAGATCTAATCTAGATATATGAAAGAAATTTTTAAAATATCTTTCTTGATCCGATCAAATTTGAACGAATATGATCCAAAAAATCAGGATTTCTCCTTCAACTGGTATCAGAACTAGGTTCTCTAAATTATTTAGATCTAATTTTAATTTATTTTTGATCTAATAATAAGATAATTTTAAATGTCACATGAGATGTGATTAGATTTGAAATCAAAAAAATTAAAATTAAATAATTTAGATCTAAGTTTTATAAGATGCATGACTAGTTATAAAATAGAATAGTTGTATACATAGTCTTGCATGTTCATAATTTAATTTGATTAAGTTATAATTTTAGATCTATTTATTTATTATCTTTTAATATTATAAATATTATAATAAGATATAAAAATAATAAATAAAATTATTTAATTTTTGGATGATATGAGATATGGTGAATGCATGTTTAGACTAGTTGTAGAATAGTTCTACATAATTATCTAAATTAGAATTTATTTTGATGCGATCAATTTAAATCTAATTTTTTAGATAATTATGAAATAATTTATATCTGAAAATATGCATGATATGATATATGAGATGTATGTAAAATATGTTTATAGTTAGATAAATTTTTGTATATGAGATATATGATGTAAATCTAACTAGTTTTATAGTTTTGTATATTTCTGATTAAGGCGTTCTCCTTGGCCATCCAGTCATAAGAACAAAATAGGATTTAAATGCCCTCTTCTCCCATTTGATGGGGTATTCTTATGATGTGTAGGGATGCTGCGCGTTCATCCTTAATCAAAAATCAAGAACTTACTTTTTGTAAAATCTTAAATTCTGAAATCCTAAAATTTAATATACATGTTTTGTTTATGAATCCTAAACTTAATTAAGAATTAAGATTATAAAATATTAATTACATCTAAAATTAAGAATTTTGGATCTAAAATATATTCATAATATTGGATTCGAACTTGGGTAGCTCAATTAGGTCTAAATGGTTGATCAAATTGAATCAAGAGTTGGTTAGATGGGATCAACAGTGCTTGACCAGCCTAATAGGATTAAGTCTGGATCAAGATTGAGTCACGTGAGTGATTGATCAAGCTAAGACCTAATTAGGCTCAGTGGTTAGAGTCTAGATTGTAGGCTAACCTAATTGATTCTGGCTTAATAATTTAGTGTCTAAGGTAAGTTTGGCAGATATGACCAACTGATTTTTAATTGGGAGCTACTCGACTCGAATGCATTCTTTTCGAGTTAATATATATCCCTTCCATCGGTCTCACTTACCTAAATATATTTGTTGGCTCAGTTCTGATCTAAGGTGGTCAATAATCCAAGCTAACCCATGCCACTAGGTTAGTCATAATGGTTATGACTATGTCAAGTCTAGTTTAATGAGGCCTAAATCAAATCTCTCTAAGAAAAGATTAAGTCTAAGATCTTCCACCATTGTAGATGTGCAGGCCCTTCCTAGGTTTGATTGTTCTCGACTGGTTATAGTGGTTCAATTGCATCGAAAAGACACAATCATGTCTATTAGACATTGGATGCTATGGGCTGAAGGATGGATTGGGCTCAATATTTTGGATATGATGAGAGACTCAATTAGGAATCCAATCTATGTAAATAGTGGGTCTGACTTAACTAAGTAATGGATCAATATTTCGAACACGGTGAGATCCATGAATTAGAGATCAAGTTTGGGTGCACCATGATTAGAGAATCATTGAACAAGAGTTATTCATTCATTGGCTAACCCATCATTAATAACTATTAGGTGAGGTGATGTGTCAGTTGGTGGGATCGTACCACCCACTAAAAATTATTAATCATGAAGATTTTTGCATCTCTACAGGGATCTAAAAAAATAGTGAAAGCTAATTTGTTTAAAAATAAAATTTTTAAATAAATTAGTCAAGTCTTAATTATAATATCTAACTAAAAATTTTGACTATCTATAGAAAAATATCTGCATCCAATCTACTAGCACGAATCCTAGACACCCATAGACTGACCGGACCCAATTACAAGGATTGGCTTCGAAACTTCAAAATTATTTTGGATTCTGAGAAGTTAACTCATGTGTTGGACCAGGACCCTCCCATCTTACCAGCTCGTCCATTCAATAAATAGAGAGCGTCTCTTGATAAGTAGACAAACGAAGATAACAAGGCTAGATATTACATGTTGGGCTCGATGTCTGATGAACTTCGGTGCCAACATGAAGATATCAAGACTGTTCGTCAAATATTGGCTCACCTAAAAGAGATATTTGGTGAACAGAGTCGCGTAGCCAAGTATCAAGTCAATAAATGACTTTTCAAGGCTAAAATATGTGATGGACAGTCAGTCCAAGATCATTGTCTGATGATGATCAAGGACTTGGAAGAGCTTAAGAAGCTCAAAGTGAAGTTGGATCTGGATCTGCAGAATGATATAATTCTGCAATCCTTGACTGATGCATATAGGCAATTCATCATGAACTACCATATGCATAAACTTTAAAATTTTCTGATCGAACTTATGAATATGCTGGTTACTGTTGAGCTTTCCATGAAAGGTTCTAAAGGCTTAATGCTTGCTATGGAATAGACTTTTTCTAAGAGAAAATCTTTTGAAAAGAAGACGAAGTCTGTGAAAAAGCAAAAGATGAAAGAAGAAAAGAAAAAAATAGACAGAGCTGAAGAAGAAGGCCGCTGACAAAGAAAAGTATTTTCATTGCAACAATGACGGCCACTGAAAGTGAAACTGTCCTACTTACCTGGCTATCTTAAAGAATAAAAAGGTGGTAGGTCCTTCTGAAGGTATGCTCGTTATTGAGTCTAACCTTATGATTTTTTCTGCATTCAGTTGGATGCTTGACTCTGGTTCTACTGCTCATTTATGCACTTTCATGCAGGATCTTGAGGATAGCAGGAGGTTGAGGGATAGCGAGATGATCCTATGCATCGAAAATAGAGTAAGAGTTGCTGCCATGGTGGTGGAAACATACCTTCTTCGACTATCATCTGGTTTAGACTTAGTTTTAAAAGATTGTTATTATGTGCCTATAGCAAGCAGGAATTTAATTTCTATTTCATGCCTAGCACTAGAAGGCTATGTAATTAGTTTTCTTAAGGACCATTGTAACATTCTTTATGAAAGAAATAAAATTGTAAGTGATTTTCTTATTAATGGTTTTTATCAGTTACATATTGATGCATCTATTTTTAATATCGAGCAAAATGTGAATGCCATGAAACGACCTAGGGATAGTCCAAATGATAGGTATCTATGGCACCTAAGACTAGGTCATATAGCAGAAGATAGGATTAACAAATTAGAGAAAATTGGACTATTGAGTCCATTGACTTTTGAGTCATATCCAATTTATGAATCTTGTCTTCAAGGCAAAATGACTAAACTTTCCCTTTTGTTAGGACATGGGGAAAGGGCCATGGATCTCCTTGCCCTAGTACATACTGATGTGTGCGGCCCATTTGATGTGCCGGACTAGAGGCAATTTTGTCTACTTCATTACCTTTACCGATGATTTATCTAGGTATGGGTATGTGTATCTTATGAGACACAAGTCTGAAGCTTTTGAAAAGTTCAAAGAATTCAGACATGAAGTAGAAAAACAAACTGAAAAACCCATTAAGGTTCTTCGATCAGATCGAGGAGGTGAATACCTTAGTCAAAAATTCCTAGACTATCTCAAGAAAATGGCATAGTCTCTCAATGGACTCCACCAGGAACACCTCAACTCAACGGGATTTCAGAATGGAGAAATCGGACCCTATTAGATATGGTTCGATCCATGATGAGCTTCACAGACCTCCCTGATTTTCTTTGGGGACACTCATTGTTAACTTCAATATATCTACTGAATAGGGTTCCCTCTAAAACCGTTCCTACCACACCGTATGAGATATGGCATGGTAAGAAACCAAGTCTGAGTCATCTCAGAATTTGGGGTTGTCCGGCTCATGTCAAAAGACAACAAGCGGACAAGTTAGAGTTTAGGTCCTTTAGAGCTCGATTCATAGGATATCCTAAAGAGTCATTAGGATACTATTTCTACATTCCAGAAGACCACAATGTGATTGTGAGTCGACATGCCATCTTTCTTGAAAAATAGTTTATTCAAGATAGCGGCATTGGAAAGCAGATCAAGCTTGATGAGAAAGTCTCACAAGTACAACGAGCTAAGGACCAATTGGAACCAAATCAGGTTGAGCCAATAAGAACACTACCTCCTCCACCTCGTAGATCGGAAAGAGTTTTCCATCCCCCTGAGAGATACTTAGGTATTATTTCAGAGGAAGTAGAGAAAATGTTCCTCATAGGTAATGGTGCTCATGGTGATGATCCCAAAACCTACAATGAGGCGATATCAGATATCGACTCCGAGAAATGGCTAGAGGCAATGAAGTCAGAAATTGACTCGATGCACTCAAACCAAGTCTGGACCTTGGTAGATCCACCAGAAGGTATAGTACCTATTGGGTGTAAATGGATCTTCAAGAGAAAGATTGGTGCAGATGGAAATGTGGAGACATTCAAGGCTAGACTAGTGGCAAAAGGTTATAGTCAACGCGAAGGCATTGACTATCAGGATACCTTTTTCCCAGTGGCTATGCTAAAATCCATCCGCACATTGCTTGCCGTTGCAGCCTATTTCGATTATGAAATATGGCAAATGGATGTGAAAATGGCATTCTTAAATGGATATCTTGAGGAAGATATCTATATGGAACAGCCGCTAGGTTTCACATCCAGTGATACTGATCACAAGGTTTGCAAGCTGCAAAGGTCCATATATGGACTTAAGCAAGCATCTCGGAGCTGGAACACTCATTTCAATGATGTGATCAAAATTGTTTGGTTTCATCAAAAAAATGAGGAACCATGTGTTCTTCAAAAAGGTCAGTGGGAGCGCTGTTGTCTTCCTCGTATTGTACGTGGATGACATCCTCCTTATTGGAAAATGATATTCCCATGTTGACCATAGTCAAAATATGGTTGTCCAAGGAATTCTCCATGAAAGACCTAGGTGAAGCATCCTTTATTCTAGGAATTAAGGTCTATAGGGATAGACCGAATAGGATGCTAGGACTTTCACAGAAGATGTACATAGAGGAAGTACTAAAGAGGTTTAGTATGGAAAACTCTAAGAGGGGATTAATACCCTTCAGACATGGTATTCATCTTTCCAAGAAGATGTGCCCTAGCACACCTGAGGAAATAGAATGCATGAGCAAGATCCCTTATGCTTCTGCAATAGGGAGCCTCATGTATGCCATGCTATGTACACGACCTGATATAGCCCATGCTGTGAGTGTCACAAGCAGATATCAGTCAAATCCAGGATGAAGAACACTGGACTTCTGTGAAATGTATCCTTAAGTACTTAAGAAGAACTAAGGATATGATGTTGGTCTTTGGTAATGGAGAACTCCAAGTCCAGGGATATACAGACTCGGATTTCATGTCCGATATAGATGATCGAAAGTCGACATCTGGAAGTCTATTTGTGTGCAATGGTGGTGCTGTCAGCTGGAAGAGTTTCAAGCAAACTGTGATAGCAGATTCCACCATGGAAGCAGAATATATCGCTGCATCAGAAGCTGCGAAGGAAGCATTCTGGTATAAGAAGTTTGCGCAAAGATCAGAGTGATGCCATCAGATGCCATTCCTCTATACTGCGACAACAATGGCGCCATAGCCCTTGCTAAGGAGCCAAGGTCTCACCAGAAATCAAGCACATTCGAGCGGCGATACCACCTCATCCATGATTACCTCGAGAAGGGTTATGTCGAGGTCAAGAGAGTCGACTCCACAGATAATGTGGCAGACCCACTTACAAAGCCATTGGGCCAGCAGAAGATCGAAGCCCACCTTGAGAAGATGGGACTTAGATTTGTAGCCAATTGGCTTTAGGTCAAGTGGGAAGATTGTTAGATATATGTGCCCTAGAAGCCAGAATTGGCTGACACTTGTAATACACTTCTAGGGGCAAAATTATAATTTTGACTATAAATAATAAAATGGGTTATTTTCTATCACATATGTGTATTTAGTGTCTGTGATACATCCTTTGAGTTAATGGTAATGATAATTCATATTTTCAAGAGTTGAAAATTTAAGACATGAATAATCATTATTAACTCATAAAATGCTCCCGACCATAGGATCATCATGAGGATGGTGATTGATCCGGAAGGTTGGTGTACAATCGCTTCTTCTTTAGTAGATGAGTCTTGAGTCTACGGTGTGGAGACACCGGAGCGAGAGTACAGGTACTCGTTAGAGAACGAGGGCACTGAGCGTGACCACCTCGAGTAGTCATTAAGGAAAGTCTACCTTCTCGTCAATGACTGACTCGATGCTGCAGTGGTGTGTCTGGTTCTTTGACCTGAGGTGCATCGACAGTTCACCTTGAGGGTGTTATAGTTTGACTACACCATGACTCGGATCTCCTAGCCATTCGAAATCCTGAGGTGTATGTTGGCTATAGCATGTTCATTGTAGGAAATTGGATTGCATCAAGATGGAATCTATCTACCTCGGTGGTAGAGGAGCAGCCCTATGATGATCATGAGAATCAAGTCCATAAGCCCATGGCCATGGCAGAGTGAAATAATAGAAAGAGTTTCTATTTAAGGTTTTCACATCGGACTTGAATCGAATGATTACATCATATGATAGAAACTAGGGTTTGACGAGTTCACCTTAACCCTAATCTGATCGGAAGCTCAAGATAGAAGAACTTAATCACACAGGTAGCTGCACCAAGAGGTTCATTTTCAGCTCTGATGGGTTGCCACCATATACTGCTAGGTGTCACTGGATGGATTTTGGGAGCAATTAGAATGATTTAGATGATCGATCATTCTAGCTGTTCTGAATCAGAAGAGTTCTGATCCATCGAAAGGAGTTTCGATGATGTCGATGATAGAGATCATGACATATCCCATTACCATATAGAACTGAACCTAACTGGATCCCACAAACAAGGGTTTGGATCTGAATATCATCAATTGGACTAACCCAGTTTAATTAATTTGAATAAGATTCAATTAGGTTTAAGAAAATCGTGCTAGCATACGATTGAGCCTAACGTTCTCCTTATACTATCATTAAAAGTTGTCTCGACTGAGCCAAATATATTTGTGCTCACTCAGATATCTTTATTTAGTCTGACTGAAGCTTGTTCAGATCAAAAAAGGATTATCTTAATTTATGAGATAAATTTGAGACAACACCTGTCATTTTCCGTCACCTACTAATTTTTATCTTTGACTTTGGTCAAACATTGACCTTTTACCCTTGGACATTTGTCCATGTGTCATGCATCCATAGAAGAGTAGATAGGGGCTTGTCCCCTTGCTAGAAATTGGAAAGGAGGGGGCGCATGCCTAGGGAGGCGTGCGCTCATGGATAAGGATGACTGGAGTCCCATATGGATGGAACTCCAAGTTGCTTCATTGAATCAACTTAGGAAGGCACCTAAGACTCAGCTTTGATCAGTCTTGGCACCACCTAAGGATGAATTGAAGGGGCTCTCATCTGATTAGATCAGATGATGTCATCCCACCAATCAAATTTAGATCTGATTGTACGAAGCAACGTGATTGGCCGGGATGATGTGGCACTGCATGGCGTAGTAGGATCTATATAAAACCTATTTGTGCCCAACTTTTATAGAGTTCTCTCTTAGCCCATGCCCCAAGGCTACCCCTCTTCCTCCTCCACACCAACTTCTAATCCTCTCTCTCCTCTCTACGCCCAAGAAATTTCGGGCTCCAGTTTGGTGTGATCCAGGCAAGAGAAAGCTAACGAGAAAGAAAGAAGGCAGCACTGTTGCAGAGACGACTGCAGATCCTCGAAAGGAGTTTTGAAGATCCTCCAAATCAGATCCAAATCTGATATTTGGAGAGATGATAAAAAAGAAGATCTCCAGATCTAGCCCGAGTGGATACCAATAGAGGTCAGGCGCTTGTGTGGCTAGATCCAGAACCTCAGACAATCAGCAGGATCATCAAAGGATAATCTGATTACCCAACATCAAGGTACAAATTAATCAAATTTAATTTATTTTTATTTTTATTTATTAGATCTATAAAATCAAATCTGAAACATATCAGATCTAATCTAGATACATGAGACAAATTTTGAAATATCTTTCTTGATCTGATCAAATCTGAACGAACCTGATCCGAAAAATCAGGATTTCTCCTTCACAAATATGTCTTTAATTACGCCGTACTTGGAGCAGTATTATGATGAAAAATTTGAAGAGCCATCTTCTCGAAGTCATTTTGAATTTAATGAGTCCAAGAGCCGAAGCGTTCGACGCCAAAGTATCTCTTCCGAACAGACGCAGAAAAAGAAAAGAACTTCGGCAGTCGCATCCATACTTCCTTCTTTCGAATTTCGAACTTGAAAGTAGGACTATTATTGGGGATAAACCCGCTTCTGCCGAAGTTTGATCGAAATGTCTGATCTTTGAATTAGCCCACTCGATATCAGTGGCCAGGGATGAGCTTCTATCGAATTCGTATCACTTGCCGAACTTCTCTTTCAGCCGAACTTCTTTAGCAGTCAAACTCCTGCCGGACTTCTTCTTTCAGTTGAACTCCTGTCGGACTTTTTCTTCGATTGAACTACTTCATCAGTCGAACTTCTGTCGGACTTCTCCTTCGGTCAAACTCCTTCCACAGTCGAACTTCTGTCAGACTTCTTCTTTAGCCGAACTCCTTTAACAATCGAACTCCTACCGGATTTTTCCTACAGTCGAACTTCTTTAGCAATTGAACTCCTGCCAGACTTTTCCTTCATTCGGATTACTTCATTAGTCAAACTTCTGTCAGACTTCTTCAATCGAACTTCTTCAGTAGTCGAACTCCTGTCGGACTTCTCCATCGATCGAACTTCTGTCGGACTTTTTCTTCAATCGAACTTCTTTAGCAATTAAACTCCTGCCGGACTTCTCCTTCCATCGAACTTTTTTCGAACTCCTTTCGGCTATCCAGAAGGATCTCAGCATCGACTCTCAATATGGCGAATAACGACCCATGCATAACTGATCTTGAGAACCTCCGAGCTCCTCTGGAACAATATCAGTGAGGGATGCTCCATCGCCTATAGCCGTCCCATCCGAACTTCAGCTGGCACGTTACGATAACAGACACTATCCTCTATAATAAATTTAACATGATCTTGAATGGCCCACTATCAGATGGTTACGGCTGTCACTATCAGTTTATTATAGACTCCGCCTATATAAGAGATCCTCTAGATATGCTTTCTTTTTAAAGCTCTGAGTTTTCTTCTAAAAATTCTGTTAAAATATCTCTGAGCACTCCATTTCTGTTGTCCAAAAAAGCTGACCTAATCGTCGGAGGATCTTGTCGGAGCCACCACCTCCGACTCTAGACTAGACTTATTTTGTAGGTCATCGATGGCGACCTCATCTTCTCCGACTTTAGCCTTAATTCTTACGACAACTAGATTTTGTACCAACATGGTCCTTGATTTCTTAATTAAATTTAAACTAATTCCTTTATGCAGAAGACTAACTCAAACATAACTAATGGAATTTATTTATAATTTTAAGCTTGTTAAGGGTTGCCTTATAATAATTCCAACTTCAGGTTTGAACTAGTATCTGCGCTCCCAGCACCAGGACTAGTTAAGACATAACGAGGGTACGTGAGATCCATACTGTTATAATGGTAATGTGAACCCTTCGGATCGAACTGTTCGATGTTTGGATTGCCTCGGATCGACACCAGAATATCAATATTTTGAGGTTGAAATGCCTCATGTACTCTCTCCCGACCCGTAAAGCGATCCAAAGTGCTTCGCCGATCCTAATAATTCTGTTCCAAGATAAATAACGATGCAGCTATGATCCAGCCATGATCGAGCTATTCTCCACTAAGCTGAAAATGATGGAAGTAAATAAAAAATTCTTATCACATCAAAGATGGCCTTCCTATCCTGAAAAATGGCCATGATTTCGGAATGATGTGATTAGCGAAACGATATAACAACCACGAAATTTTTTTCTACAAATATAATAAATTTCGAGGATCCAGGTAAATAAGAAATTTCTCTCAAAGAATCCGTTGTTGCTTCTTCTTTCTCTACTAATTTGAGCGTCAGAGGATTCTCGTCGGAGTCAAATTCTTCGACTCAAACTTTATTTGTAGGTCACTCCAGCATTTCTACATAGGACCGACCGCTTTACTTCTGAAGCAAATAATTTCAAGCAACAATACATACCACTCCTAGCAAGCCGAGTGCCGAGAGTAGTTCAAATTTAAAGAGTAAGATCTATGTTAAGCAATGCAGGGACTAGCTCAAAGACGATGCAGGCAACAGCTCTACTAGTTCCCGCACGCCTAGTGCCGAGGGTAGTTCAAACCTGGTATATGTAGGATTTGTACCAGTCCTTTCTTGCCGAGTGTCAGGCTGGTTCAAACATAGTATATGCAAGATATTAATCCATGAAGGCGAGGTGCCGAGACCAGCTTTGTTTGTTTGTTTATTTTTACTTTTCTATTTTTCTTTCTCTTACTTATGTGTGTGTGTGTGTGGAAATGATGAGACCAGCTCAAACGTCATAGCTATGCTGATTTTTGCAAGCTGCGGGGCTAGGGACCAGTTCAAACATCACTTGGGAGAGCGATGTGCCAGTTCCTCTGCATCTAGTGTTTGTACTAGTTCAGATGTAATGCCCCAATTATATAATAGTTCCTTTGTTGAGTGCCGGGATTAGCGTATAAAAAACCATAATACTCTTTTTATATATATATATATATATGTATGATGCATGTTTAATATTCATGACCCCACAACTCCAAGTACACATGGAGAGAGAAGGTTGTCACCATAGAACGGTTGGTGCAGCTTATAGGATTAGAGGGTGGCATGACATGACAGGATGCACAACGTGCGTGTACGTATCTTAATAAACGTGAGTTTTGTTTGACATGGCATGCATCCATTTGCGCAGCAACGGCGCCCTATTTCGGGTCATTATTGGCAAAAATTTCATCAAAGCTCCAAATCTTCTCCTCTGCTTTCTACCAGTACTTTCAGCCAATATTCAAGAGGGTCACGTTCATGTTCCCCGCACACCAGGTACTGGGAAATTCATCCTAAGCTCGTCCACATTTCAAAGCCATTATGTATGTACTTATGCTAAATATGTGTGTCTTTTCCAATTTTAACGCATTCTGGAAGAACTACGTAAGCCTGACCACCGAAAAGAGTCTTTCCATTTGGTAAGTTTGTCGGAAGACTTGGGGAACGTGCCAAAATCCATTGTATTCTTCAGTTTTTTTTGGTAGAAGCAATGCTGAAGAGGCTTTCCATTGTGCTGAGGCAAATAAACAATTTCATCGATACCGTAACAAAAAAAACTCGTCCTCGCAACATCTCTAAAGCAACATAACAACAGAAGTCGTAATATATCATATACATACAAATTACTCCTTTAATTTCACCAATGTGACGGTTCTATATTTACTACAAGCATGATATACTTAACCAGAGGAGCCAAAGCTGAACCACCTTCTATCATGTACCGGTCGTCCTATGATCATCAGTCATTGCCCACCCACCCCTAATTATTTTTGCCGTATCCCTCAAACTTTCAACAGTAAGCTCCACAAAGGCATCTGGCCTCTGCAAGCTATTTTTGGACACCACCAAGCTAACATGAACTTATGGATGTTAATTATTAAAAAATAAAAAAGCAAGGCCACGCATTCCAGGACCACGCGGCCATCCCGTGCCGTCTAAATGAATTTAATTTCAAGGTCCGCAAAGGCCACCCAGAGAAATCCAACTCCATGCAGCTTAAGAGGCAACATGAGAGTTGGCCCCATCCATCAATCATTATGGGAGGAAAAAGTCGGGACAGGATGAACAAATTGTTGGCGCCCGAAGAAATTTAGTGTAGCAACAAACTGGTAGTTTTAGAGAGAAAAGGAATATATGATGCGTCCCCTGCTACAAAATGAGAACATACTTTTGCGCCCTTATGAGAGGAGGTTTCGAATCAGACAAAAATACTAGTCGTAGAGACTTGATAACCCATATGTATTGCTCTGTCGCAGCACTGGAATGCATTCCTAGTACTCCCATCGAGAGAGAAATATCACCGTCTAAATCTTCTCTAGTTCCAAGGGAATGTGAATCAATCACTCAGCCCTTCTCACAAAGACGTCTTCAGACCCACGTTGCAACGATGTCATAACTGTTTGATGTTGTAAAATGACAAATTATCATTTCTTTTCTTTTGGTTTCTACTCGCAGAATGTATTGGCTTTGTTATCATTGACATAGCTAATAGCATGAGAACAAAATTTAACCCAAAAATTTCTTACTCAAGTCGCAATATCTGATGGAAAGATAAAGGGGCAACTTTGGTTGATAGGTCATACTAAAAGGAAACCAAATTATGGATCCACATGGATAAAACATCCACACAATGAGAACAAAAAGAATGGCTGAGAGACTGTGGAATGCAATTTTTATCGTCCACCGTCGGGAAAATTATGCACGATGAAGAGACAACTGTGAATAAATATGGTAACCATGATGGCATAGCCTTAGCTAGCAAGCCTTATTTCATCTATGTGGGATACCGCCTCCTAGATTTATTTGCGGTCCATCACATTCTCTGAAAGTTTTACAAGTGGCACTCAACATTAGAGACTTTTTTTTTAAGAACCAAGTCAAAGTCCTAATTACCATAACTCTCAACAAAATGAGCCTCCACCATGCCAAAAAAGAAGACCCAGCATGCAGGAATTATATAAATGATGGGTACTAAAGTTTTGTTATGACGAATCCAGTCAGGGGCCAAGGATTACGAAAATAAAATTTGGACAATTCCTTCAGTTGTTAAGCATGATGGAAACAGCCTCCAATGGAATCCCCTTGATCACAATAAACCTTAAGCAATAACGTGACTTTAGACATCTTTTCTTTCATCGCAAAGCTTCCTTTTTTTGTTACTGTAATAAAATGATATCTAATTAGCATATACTTTTTCTTGAGAAAGCAATACAAAAGGCTCAGCCACCTAATGAGGATTCACTCCAACCTCTCTGAGAAACATGTATCTTTAGTGTGATGCAGCTGTAACTGTTATTTCTGGATGATCGTCTAACTTCAGATCAGCCTGCTTTTATAGTTATTGTGCCACGGATCACTCTCTCACCCTGTTTAGTTCTTTTCCCTCTTAATTTTAAAAAGATGCAGTCACTCTTAAAAACAATAGAGTTTGCACACGTAGATGCATCTTTTTCTCATCCTTGTTTCACCTAATTGTCAGAAAAATTAAGGTTGCCTCTTCATTTATGCATTAGATAACCAAAACTGAGCTCTAGGGTACCAAGGCAGCAGTACCATACTATGGTAAAAGAGCACAGCAATCAAAAGACTGTTGCATCACTATGGGGAAACAAACTACAAGAGTACAGCAATCAAAAGACCATTGCATCACCATGGGGAAAAAAAACTACATATTCTTCCGATAATCTAACCTCAGTAACAAGGATGCAGCAGCAATAGAGCAATAGCATACAGTTTATTTTCTACCAAAACAGATGAAAGAACCAACTGCATACCTGTTTCTGTCATGTTATTTCAATCTGAAGAGTGGCGCATTTATGCGTTACCAGATGCCTCTTATCATCACTCGCACCTCCGTGTTTAGGATGCCTGATTAACCTTACTGACCATGGGGGGTGGTGGTTTCTGATGAACTCTCGGATTCAGGTGCTAGCTTCTTTTTCAAATGTGACCCATTTGTTGAGTTTTCACTTGCAAAGGATTCATGAAGAGAACCATTTTCTTTTGCTGCTACCGCTGGCTTTTCAACCAAGCCATCGGTGTTCTCTAGGGATGGTTTGACCAT
Source organism: Cocos nucifera (assembly GCA_006176705.1). Classification (NCBI taxonomy): domain Eukaryota; kingdom Viridiplantae; phylum Streptophyta; class Magnoliopsida; order Arecales; family Arecaceae; genus Cocos; species Cocos nucifera. Next base: position 790,443 of record QRFJ01000202.1, on the reverse strand, counting down.
TGGTTCTTTTACCTTCTCTTTTAGCAATTTCTCTTTCTCAAGTTCTTGCTTCGCCAAAGGAGAAAATTGGGCATCCAAAGACCTCGCAGCACCTAACCATGCAAGAACAATCACCAATAGTATTCCTCCAAGGTAGGGCGTTGAATTTGCAAGGGACCCAAATGTCAAAATCATGAACTGTTGAATCAAGGCACCTCCTGATTTTCCCAAGGGGTTGCAGACAACATCAATGGCTGCTTTCCCTTTAACCTATATTCAGGTAAAATGAACAATATAAACAGCAAAGTTATTTACAATACGTTATCATCTAGAATTATTAACAAGTGTTGTTAAGTATAATTGTCATTACGATAAATAAAGGGAAGCAGGATAACTGATGTAACTTTCTCAAAGGGCTATTCTATGACCATAAAAAAGATCTATAGACACCTACTAAAATAATCACTCCTGATAGTTGTGATGTTATAAGAATATCATTTTCTTTTTGTCACTCATTTCCGGTCGGTTGAATACACCAAGTGAAAAAAGAGTGTTTAACATATTATGCATTAATACTTGGCAGTGAGTCACCCACCTTAGCTGTTAGTCTTTTTGCACGAAACAAAGACTTTATGTAATTATAAGTCATCTACTAGGTCTTTATGTTTGAGTTGTATTGTATGTATATCTATATGTCTATAGATAGCAAATATGAGGGGTTGAGTGGTCGATCATAATATAGTGTCAGATATCGATAAATCAGAAAAACTTTTCAGCTTAATAACTTCTTCCACAAAGTACCATTTTACAAACTTGCACTGAATTTTATTCAACTTTTATTTCATATTTGATTTTTCATTTCAATCAACATAATAAAAAATATCTTTTCTCTTCTCCAAAATGCTCTCAAAGTTTTAGAAAATAGAATATTTGTTTGTTAGTTTGGAAATGAAGTGCAGGTAACATTCTTAGCTTATAAGAGTAAATGGCTACAGACAGAACAATTAAACCTCTGCCAATTTTCAAAAAAAAAAAATATCACAGGAAAATAAAATTTAAATGAAATACAGTTCCAGATTCCTGAAAAAATAAGAAATATTATGTGGTCTCATTTTAAATGCTGAGATTTCCTTTAAATAATTTTAATTAAAATAAAAATAATAAAATAATTAAAAAAAAAAACTTAAAACTGAGAATGACAACATTTAACTATAGGACCACATTTCTGAACAATAGGCAAAACACATTGTCTCCAAGCACAGATGCAGAATCAAATTGTTCAGACTACAACCAAACTATCATGTCGTAACTTAGCTGCAACTGTGACAAATAACCGAAGTTAAACCTTTCTTTTCTAATTCCTCAAAAGTTAGGGCAAAATGAGGTTAGAAAGATTTTAACCAGGTCACATCATGCTTGCAACTATGCCTATTTTTGCATTATAATTGCTTATGAAACGACAACAGGACATGCAAGCACAGAGCACATGCATCATATGCGCTTATCTAATGAAGTGCATAGATGATAAAGATAAAATGAACAACTTAGATCAGCTTTACTCCACCACAAAGATGGCCAGTTCCAGTTTCTTTACATACACATTTTGATATTATCGGGAGAATCATAAATACACTCCCCTTTCTTCATAGACACACTCCCTTCATATCACACTACCTTCATAACCTTTTTCCAATAATTTGGACATACCTATATATTGACCCAAGAATTGATTTTGATGATAACAAAATATTGAGTGTAAATGATACTAATGGTATGTTTCAAGAATGGCTATAGGATTTCATCAAGTTAAGAAAGAAATCCTCTCAAAAAAGCAAAGCCAAAAGAGTTTTCAAGATATATTACACAAGTTTGGAAGGCCACATTATAAAGAAAATGAAGTTAGAAGTATGCTCACAAAGATACATCAAATTAAGGAAGAAATTTTCTCAAAGAAGCCAAGTCAAAAGAGTTTTTAAGATGAATTGTATATGTTTGAGATGGCACACTATGAAAAAAGCCAAGTTAGAAGTCATTAGTCGATAGCACAATAAGCTTAAAAATTTAGAGAAGCATGGAGAAGCCCAGAAGAAGCAATCTCAATGGTCGTGAAGTTTTTGAAGTATTTTGGAAACATTAAGACCAAGAAATACAAATTTGGGATGCCAAATTTTGAAGAAAATGAAGTTGGAAGTCATGAATTGACCCTAAGTTTCATGAGCCGTCTTTAGCACACTTGGAAGAATTTGGCACACCTTTAAGCCAACTAAGACAGAATTTGAGCCGACTATATCTCAGGTAGATAGAACAGATAGAACGTAGAAAAAATTGCATCTGTTCTAGAGACATCTCAGAATTTCACTTGGCCAACTCAGCACCTCTAGTTAGTCGACTCAGAGTTCGGATGAGCTGACTCAAACATTCTGACAACATAACGGCTAGTTTTTCTAGCTGTTTCTAACAGGCAAAAATTGGGTCTAACAGCTATTTTGGCTTCCACAATAGCTAGTATGCTTGTTAAAGCCAATTTTAAGACTATTTAAGACTTGGAATTCAATTGGAAAGCAAGAGAAGATTGAAAAAGAGAAAAACATCAATTCTCACTGAGTGCATTGAATATTCTTAAGAAAGGAAGATAAAGAGGAGTTAAGAGCTTTGATTGTGTGGGCAACCAATTGAAAAATCCTTCAAGCATCCATTTGACCTCTCTCATCCATTCAAAAAGGAAGTCAAGTCTACAAAGAGCATCAATCAACGACTTCTCCGAGCTTCAACGAGTTCCATTTTTTTGAGCTTTGGCTTATTTTTTTTTTGTACTCAATTGTTTTATTGTTTTCTTTACAAGTTTCTTTCAGGAAAAGAAACTTAGGGTTGAGGCTTCTCCAAGCCTGAAATTGGATGGTGTAGGATTTTGGTTGGTGAATCCGAAAAAACATACTGAGTTGATCGTGAACCCATGAAAATAATCGATGTAAGATTTTGGTTTGTAAGCCCAGAAAAATCAACTGAGTTTGATTGTGAGCCTGGCAAAACAATCATACTATAATCAAGAGGATTATAGTAAAATTTTCAAGTAGAGAGACTTGGAAAGTAGACATAGGTACTAGTTTGGTATAGAACCACTATAAATTTATGATGTTTGTATCACTTGTACTTGCTCTTATCTTGTGCCCTGTTCTATTACTTATCTTGTTGCACAAATTTATTTCATTCTCACATTGCAAAATTAAGTTTGGATTAATTTCATTTAAGAATTGTTTATGTTTGTGATTGTGTCTATTTTTACTTTTTATTTTTCGCTGCTCATTTAATTTAACTTAGCACAATACAAATATTCTTAAAATTTATTATTGGACACCAGATCTTCAATTAATTTTTAAAAAACCCAATTCACCCCCCTCTTGGGTTGTCATCTCTGGAAAACAAATGGTATCAGAGCGGATACTCAGCCCAGTTGATCTAACCATCAAGAGTTAAAGATCAATGACAAATCTTAATTGGTACATCATTGGTTGAGGGCCAATCAACCAATAAACCTCCACTTTTTAATGACAAATTATACATACCGAAAAACATGAATGAAAATATTCATTCAAACATAAGATTATGACATGTGGAATGTCATATTAAATGGTCCTTACACATCCACTTCTGATTGATGGCATTGTTTTTCCCAAAGTCGAAAGAAAATTGGACGAATATGATAAGAAAATGGCCTAGCTAAATGCAAGAGGCATGAATTTTCTTTATTGCTCGTTGGATACAAATGAATTTAATAAAATTTCTTCTTGTATTTTAGCTAAAGAAGTATAGGATCAACTAGAAGCTATTTATAATGAAGCAAATCAAGTAAAAGAATCAAGCTCCAAAGAAAAGAAAGAAGTCCCCAACTTATGTCTCATGGCTCATGAGGAAAAGATGAACAAAAAGAAGCAAGAAAGGAGAGAAATCTGCAACTAAGGGGGAGTTGAACGAAGAAAAGAAGAAAAGAAGGAAAAAAGAAATGAAAGCATTGGCAAAGGGAGACCAAAGCAAGAAAGAGAAAAAGGAGGAAGAAGTATAAAAGATAAACGATTTGTGCTTCATGGCACAAGAAAATGAGGTAATTTGTGAAAATCCTAATGATTTTATTTTTGATGAATTATAAGAAGCATTCTATGAGTTGATAAATGATTTGAAAAAGCTAGGAAAGAAAAACAAAGAGCTTAAAAGATCAAATCAAATCCTAGCTGAAGAAAAAGAAAATTTTCAAAAAGAAAAGTTTTTCTTAAGGAAAACTTATTTGGTTGATGAAAATACCAATCTAAAGAAAGAAATTAAAAAATTAAAACTCATTGTTGATAAGTTCACTTTAAGTTCTCAAAAGCTTCAAATGATTTTGAAAAATCAAAGAGTAGTTTTTGATAAAGCTGGTTGAGGATTCAATTCCTTGAAAAAGCAAAAGTTTTTAAAGAATATGTTTGTGAAAGCTTCTTTTGAAAATTCTTCAATAACTTATTTTAAATGCAATCAAGTAGGATATAAAGCTTTTGAAGGTCATTCAAAGAAGATTGGAAATATTATTGTTAAGCAAGTTTGGGTTCCAAAAAAAACCATGCTTACTAACCTCAAAGGACCCAAGAAAGCTTGGATACCTAAAAAGACTTGATTCATATTTTGCAGATATGCCCAGCATCCCATGTATCAAAGAGGACATAGCAATAGAAGCTTAAGCTGCACGATGAAAGGAATGATAATGTTTGGTAAAGGCAAAACCATCGACGAAAGAAACAAAAAGAGTAAGCAATGTTTGAGTCTTGATTGTGTATTATTTATCATTGACTGACTCTTTGATTTATTGCTTTGAAATCTTGCAATGTATTGATGATCATTATTTTAACTGATATTATCTTGCATTTAATTCCATTTCGTTTCTCCTTATTATGACTTTTTGGTTCTGCTCGGTATTGACAAAAAGAGGAAATGAAATATATTTGAAAAATAGTAAAGAACATGATAATTAGTGATGAAAAGCAAAATCTCTTCAATAGTTTCATCTAAAATTTGAATTTGAAATTTGCTTTGCTACACTTTGTAAAAATTTAAAGTTTACTATTTGTTTGATTTTCTGTTATGATTGTTATTATGATTTTTGCCTTGATCAAATTTCACATCGCATAGTTATTGTTCTCAACACCAATATAATTGATTTTGAACACTTTTGACGAAAATAAGCAAATGGAATTTTCAAGAAAAAGTAGGAGTAATGAAACAATTTTTGCTTGGTATCCCTGGATTATATAAGGCTGAATCTTTTGAAGAAAAATTATATTTTGAAAAGCTTCATTTTAGATCAATTTTGGAATTGAGGTATGCAAGCACGAAGAACCAAAATTAGAGTACTAAATCATTTCAAAGTAAATGAATCATATCACCTTCAGCTCAAAAGAAATTATTTAAAAGATAGTCTTTTTTCTTTTTCGTAAATGAAAAAAAAAAGAGATTATCTTTTGATGATTTTGAAAATGAAGCTTTTTTTGATGATGTCAAAAAGAGGGAGAAGTTTAGTTGAGTATAATTGAGTATATGCTTAATTAAATACATGTTTGAAGATAAATTGAATGAATCTTTTATGGATTATATGTTTTCACGAAGTATGTTTTCAAGGCATCTATTTGCTTACTTTATGTATTCATAAATTAATAATGCATAATTCTTACAAATACCTTATACTTTATTGTATATATACTTAAGATTTTGTCATCATTAAAAAGGGTAAGATTGTTAACCCAAAGATTGACTTTGATAGTAACAAAATATTAAGTGCAAATGATACTAATTGTGTGTTTCAAGAATGGTTGTAGGGTTTCATCGAGTCAAGGAAGAAATCCTCTCAAAGAAGCCAAGCCAAAGAGTTTTCTAAATGAATTACACAAGTTTGGAAGGCCACATTATGAAGAAAATGAAGTTAGAAGTATGCTCACAAAGATACATCAAATCAAGAAAGAAATCCTCTCAAATAAGCCAAGCCCAAATAGTCTTCAAGATGAATTGTATATGTTTGGGATGGCACACTATGAAGAAAGTCAAGTTAGAAGTCATTAGTCGATAGCACAATAAGCTTAAAAGTTTAGAGAAGTATGGAGAAGCCTCGAAGAAGCAATCTTAGTGTTGGAGAAGTTTTTAAAGTATTTTTAAAACATTAAGACCAATACAAGTTTGGGATGCCAAATTTTGAAGAAAATGAAGTTGGAAGTCATGAATGGACCCTAAATTTTATGAGCCATCTTTGGCATGCTTGGAAGAATTTGACACACCTTTGAGCAGACTAAGACAGAATTTGAGTAGACTAAGTCTTAGACAAAATAGACAAAATGTAGAAAAATTTGCATCCGTTCCTGAGCCGTCTCAGAATTTCGCTTAACCGACTCAGCATCTCTGGTTAGTCGACTCAGAGTTCAAATGAGCCAATTCAGACATTTTGACATCATAACGGCTAATTTTTCTGATTGTTTCTAACAGGCAAAAATTGGGTCTAACGACCATTTTGGCTTCTACAATGGCAAGTACACTTGCTAAGCCAATTTTAAGGCTATTTAAGACTTGGAATTCAATTGGAAAGCAAGAAAAAAGATTGGAAAAGAGAAAAACTTCACTTCTCATGGAGTGCATTGAATGTCCTTAAGAGAGGGAGATAGAGAGGAGTTAAGAGCTTTGATTGTGTGGACAACCAATTTTAAAATCCTTTAAGCATCCATTCGAGCCTCTTTCATCCATTCAAAAAGGAAGTCAAGCCTACAAAGAGCATCAATCAACGACTTCTCCAAGCTTCAACAAGTTCCATTTTCTTGAGCTTTGGCTCATTTATACTGTACTTAATTGTTTTATTATTTTCTTTACAAGTTTCTTTGAGAGAAAAAAAATTGGGGTTGAGGCTTGTCCAAGCCCAGAATTAGACGGTGTAGGGTTTTGGTTAGTGAGCTCGAAAAAACTAACTAGATTGATTGCGAACCTATGAAAACAACTGATATAAGATTTTGATTGGTGAGCTCGGAAAAACCAATTGTGTTTGATTGTGAGCCCAACAAAACAATTACACAGTAATCAAAAGGATTATGATGGAATTCCCAAGTATGAAGACTTGGGGAGTGAACATAGGTGCTGGATTTGACATCAAATTACTATAAATTTATGATATTTGTATTGCTTGTGCTCGCTCTTTTCTTGTGGACTGTTCTATTACTTATCTTGCTGCACATATTTATTTCATTCTCACATTGCAAAATTAAGTTTAGATTAAATTCATTTAAGGATTGTTTGTGTTTGTGATTGTGTCTATCTTTACTTTCTACTTTCCGCTTCTCATTTAATTTTACCTTAGCTCAGCACAAACACTCTTGAAATTTATTATCGGGCACCGGATCTTTAATTAAGTTTTAAAAAACCCAATTCACCCCCTTTTGGGTTGCCACCTCTGGAAAACACTATACAAATGATGTGGGTCTATTGCAAAAGAGGATTACATTCACCATGCAAAATAAGCAGATAGTAGGAATGTAGCTTGAATTTTTTTAATGTGGGATCATGGGACCCACAAACAGTTCATTACAAAATGCAATATAGTTTGATTTGCATTTTTCAAATAAAATAACAGATCTTGAATCATCCAATATCAAAAATATGTAAACATGAAATGGTGCACTAATGTTGATGCCCATAAATAGGAGGCAGAGTATGCTGACCTTCATGAATGCATAAACATGCAAGTAGACACTCAAATACATGAATAAACAAAGGGACAGGGAAAACAAACCTTCACATCTTCGTCCAAAGGAATATAAGCCATTTCTTTGCAAGGATCAAATAAGCTGTACTTAGCACTCTTACTGAAAATGTTCTGTAATGCGCCTACATAAACAGCTGCAAGCAGAGGAGTCATTCCAAATTTTCCCAGCAAGGGGGCCAATGGTTCTCCAAATAAAATCAGCGAGAAGAACCCAACTCCAGTGAGAAGCAATACTGTGGGTGTAATCATGGCTGCTACTCCCCACCCAAATTTTCTCAATATGACTCGGCCCAGCAGCATCATTGTGAAAGTTGCAATACCAGTAGCGGTTGAGAAATCACCCATGAAGGATGAGTATTCATTGGGACTTGGAAACTACAAAAGATGTAGAGGAAAATATAGGAATAAAGTTAAAAGGATTATACATTCATATTCATTGAATGCAGATAAAGAGATGACAATCAAAAGAAATTTACCTGTGCCTTGAGCTTTGATTTCCATGTGACTTCAACAAGGTTAATGCTTATACCATAAGCAACCACCAAGGTGGCAAGATCCCTCACATATGTAGAAGACCACAAAAATTTCAAGCTCTCTTTCATGCCTAGTTTTGGCTTTTCCTGCATAGGTATTAATGTTGAATAGTTGGTCTAAGAAAGGAAGGTCTAGACAGGAAACAAACAGCACTGGAGTGAGGGTTGAGGCCAACCTTCTTTTTGCGCTGCGATCTTGGAAGAGAGGCATCATTGACAACAAAGGTATTTACTCCCCAATAGATTGCACAAATTACAAGACCCAGAAGCACCACAATGCTCATCATTCCCTTCAGAGATATTGCCCAACCATCAACCCCTGGGCCCAAATTCTTACGCAGGTTAGAAAAATATTTTACAGTTCGCCCTGAGAAGATGAGAGCAACATTAGCTCCAAGGCCAAATAGTGGGTAGAATTCTTTGGCTTCCTCGACAGTAGTGATCTGCGAGAGGCAAGAATTAACTTTCAGAGATAAATTATCGCTATTTCTTGTAAAGGAAGAAAGTATAGTTCCAGCATATGCCAACAAGAGGCCTGAAATTAAAAATAAAAATCCACCACCACTGGGAATCAACCACACATATCATCAATCTTACGCTCAATTTACAGGTCCAGCCAGAATAAATAGAAGGAATAACATCTACTGGTAAAATCAGTAAAAAAACTTCTCATCCAGGAACTTGGTCTGTTATATGGACCCAAATAGTGCGATTAGTAATGTTAATAATGGTTAGCAACATGTCTTTGTTATAGGTATAGGAGCAAGTTTATTAGCATTGTCATAATCACAGTAATTGCAGCATAGTGCAGTGTTTCCATCAGCAACCAGAGTGCTCGTTTTCAATAAAATGCACCTTGATACAGGAATGATGATTCAAGCATTCTAACCCCTGATGTGTAATAGCTTTTGTTGGGGATAAACCCCGCTCCTGTCGAAGTCAAATTCGGTGCCCAGCCTGATACGGCCAGTAGCCATGGAAGAACTTCAGTGGATGGGTCTTGGCCGAACTCTTACAGCCGGCCAAACTCTTAGCGGCCGAACTTCCTTGAACTGCGTAGCGGCTGAGCTCCTTCGGACTCCCAGCGGCCGAACTTTAGCCGAACTCAACCGCCAAGCTTCAGTCAGACTCCTGCAAGAGCCGAACTCCCTCCAGACATCCCCTTTAGCCGGCCGAACTCCTCTACGGCCGAGCTCCTCCCAAGCTTTTTCTTCGGCCGAACTCTCCTACAAGTCCAAACTCCTCTGGACGAACTGTCGCCATCAGTCTGCAACAGGCGACAAGATCGAACGACATGGCCGCCACTACTGGCGACACCACTCTCTCCGTAACCAGTCCCATGCGGCCTATGACCTGCCAGTATGGCTGTCACTATCCACCTGACGACGCCTTCCTCTCCGTACCGAACTCCATGCGGCCCCAACGGCTCGCTACCAAATGGTATGGCCGCCACCATCAATTAAGCTCCACCTATAAAGGACCCTCCAGATATGCTAACTCTAATCTCTAAGCTCTAAGCTCTCCTCTTCTTTTCTAAGCTCAGCGGAACTCATTTCCGAGCACTCCATTCCTGTTGGCCAGAGCTGACTTGATCGTCGGAGGGTCCTACTGGAGCCACCCCCCACCGGCTCTGGATGGGACTTTGTTTTGCAGGTCCCGGTGGCGACCTCATCGGCCTCCACTCCAGCGGATTCTGACGACGACCAATTTTCGCATCAACAGATTGGCGCTAGAGGAAGGGCAACCCCAAACCTCCGAGGTTCCCTTATTCTTAAAGGAGTGCTCGACGACGATCTCTCTCTCTCCGAAGATCTCTCTTCTTTCTCACTAGAGTTCTTTCCCGAAGAGAAAATGCCTCCAGGAGAGCTTCGACTCGGCGATCGGCATCCTGTGTGCCAGGTCCATCTGCTCCCGTTGCAGCCCCGGCAGCTCAGGCTCCATCCGAAGCCACCGCAGATGTAGAGCAGTTCAACCTGCGGGTCGGGTTCGCGGCCCCGTCGAGATGATGCAGACCGTGCGACAACCTCTGGCGGAGACTTTGTCAGCAAACCCGCCATGAGGACGCGAAGAACCGGCCTTAAGGGAGAGCATTTGGGCATACCAATCGCACTTAGGAAAGAGAAACAGAGAGCAGAAGTTCCCCCATAGAAGATTTCGTAAGGAGGCGGGATGAAACTCGACCACGTCCACGACCTCCCCGCGCAAGCGAGGCCGAACTCCCTCTCGAAGCTCATCATTGGAATGAAGTTCGGCGCAAGCAAGACCGAACTCCCCCTCAAACCTCATCATCAGAATGAAGTTCGGTGCAAGTAAGGCCGAACTCCCCCTCGTGTATGCCACCAAGGAAGCCCCGACAGAAGGGCGCGAAGAAGCCCTCCTCCCGAAAATGCTCCTCGAACTCAGATTCTTACCGAAGTTGAGAGCCAGCTGTCAAGACCAGAAGGGTTACGGTCTCCCCAAAACAAGCGCAATAGTGGCAAGTACTGCCTCTATCATCGTGACCACGGCCACGATACTGAGGAATGCATCCAGCTTCGAAACGAAATTGAGGAACTCGTTAGAAAGGGGCGGCCGGATAAATTCCTTCGACACCAGCCAAAAGATCGGCCAAGGGCGTTACCATAGCCAGAAATGACAAGGAGAAGATCGACCAAGGGCGCTGCCATAATCAGAAACGACAAGGTCGGCCGCCTCACGACGTCATCAACATTACCCCTGAGAGGAGCTTGGTATATCGGCAATCCATCATCTTCCGACGTCAAAGCCAAGAGAAGCATGCTCCAAATTGAGGAGGCCGGCAGGAGATGGAGGAGGTCGTCCGGCCCAGAGCTTATCGACCAAAGAAACGTGGAGGAACAATGCTACCGCGACCTTAAAACATGAAGAAATTGGGGACGCGCTGCCGAGAAGAAGCAGTCAATAGTTGCCGTGTTAAGAACAGGAGGAGAACCTCGTCCTAATACGAGCAGGTCGAAGACCTTCAACCTCGGCCAGAGATAAGATCTCTCCTGAACGACCGAGTCAACCTCGGCTAGAGATAAGATCTCTCCCGAGCAAAGACCTCATTCACAAAGGACGAGAAGGGGGGAGAGGCCCTGACAACGGCCCTTATGTGCCCCCACAGCCCGTTAGGAACAGGAGGAGAACCTCGTCCTAACGCGAGCAATCAACCTCGGCTAGAGATAAGATCTCTCCCGAGCGACCGAGTCAACCTCGGCTAGAGATAAGATCTCTCCCGAGCGACCGAGTCAACCTCGACTAGAGATAAGATCTCTCCCGAGCGAAGGCCTCGTTCACAAAGGATGAGATGGGGGGAGAGGCCCTGACAGCGGCCCTTATGTGCCCCCACAGCCCGTTAGGAACATAGGAGGAGAACCTCGTCCTAACGCGAGCAACAACCTCGCTAGAGATAAGATCTCTCCTGAACGACCGTGGACAACCTCGGCCAGAGATAAGATCTCTCCCGAGCGACCGAGTCAACCTCGCTAGAGATAGATCTCCCGAGCGACCGACAACCTCGGCTAGAGATAAGATCTCTTCCGAGCGACCATTGACAACCTCGACTAGAGATAAGATCTCTCCCGAGCGACTGAGTCAACCTCGACTAGAGATAAGATCTCTCCCGAATGACCGTTGACAACCTCGGCCAGAGATAAGATCTCTTCCGAGCGACAGAGTCAACCTCGACTAGAGATAAGATCTCTTCGAGCGACCGAGTCAACCTCGGCTAGAGATAAGATCTCTCCCAAGCGAAAACCTCGTTCACAAAGGACGAGATGGGGGGAGAGGCTCTGACAGCGGCCCTTATGTGCCCCCACAGTCCGTTAGGAATAGGAGGAGAACCTCGTTCTAACGCGAGCAATAACCTCGGCTAGAGATAAGATCTCTCCCGAGCGATCGAGTCAACCTCGACTAAAAGATAAGATCTCTCCCGATCGACCAAGCTAACCTCGGCAGGAGATCAGATCTCCCCCGAGCGTCCGGACCAAGCTCGACTGCAGGAGGTAAGATCTCCTCCGAATGCCCGCATCAACCTCGGCAGGAGATAAGATCTCCCCCGAGCGTCCGGGCCAAGCTCGGCTGCAGGAGATAAGATCTCCCCCCGAGTGCCCGCATCAACCTCGGCCAAAGGAGATAAGATCTCCTCCGAACGACCGGGCCAAGCTCGACTGCAAGAGATAAGATCTCCCCCAAATGCCCGCATCAACCTCGGCTGGAGAGCTTCAACTTCAACCTCGGTCAGAGATAAGATCTCTCCTGAGCGGCCGAGACAACCTCGGCCAGAGATAAGATCGGAGACAACCTCGTCCTGAGATCAGATCTCTCTCGAGCGTCCGTATTAACCTCGGCTGCTGGAGACAATATCGCCCCCGAGAAGCTCAACCTCCGACCTCGATCGCAGCGGACGAGGCCTATCTCAACCTCGGTTGGAGATGAGATCTCCTCCGGGCCTCAACTTCGACATCAACTTTGGCTGAAGATGAAATCTCCCCTCCGAGCTTCGACCTGAACCAGCACGGAGCCCAGAAGAGGACTTCGGTAGTCGCATTTTCTGCACTTCCTTCCCTCGAGTTTCGAACTCGGAAGTGGGGGGGACTATTGTTGGGGATAAACCCCGCTCCTGCCGAAGTCAATTTCGGTGCCCAGCCTGATGCGGCCAGTAGCCACGGAAGAGCTTCAGTGGATGGGTCTTGGTCGAACTCTTACAGCCGGCCGAACTTTTAGCGGTCGAGCTTCTTCGAACTGCTTAGCGGCCGAGCTCCTTTGGACTCCCAGCAGTCGGGCTTTAGCCGAACTTAACCGTCGAGCTTTAGTCAGACTCCTGCAAGAGCCGAACTTCCTTCAGACATCCCCTTCGGTCATATTTCTTCAGGAGCCGGACTTCTCCCAGACATCCCCTTTAGCCAGCCGAACTCCTCTATGGCCAAGCTCCTCCCAAGCTTTCCCTTCGGCCGAACTCTCCTACAAGTCCAAACTCCTCTGGATGAACTGTCGCCATCAGTCTGCAACTGGCGACAAGACCGGACGGCATGACCGCCACTACTGGCGACACCACTCTCTCCGTAAGCAGCCCCATGCGGCCCATGACCTATCAGTATCGCTGTCACTATCCACCTGACGACGCCTTCCTCTCCGTACCGAACTCCATGCGGCCCCAACGGCTCGCTACCAGATGGTATGGCCACCACCATCAATTAAGCTCCGCCTATAAAGAACCCTCCAGATATGCTAACTCTAATCTCTAAGCTCTAAGCTCTCCTCTTCTTTTCTAAGCTCAGCGGAACTCATTTCCGAGCACTCCATTCCTGTTGGCCAGAGCTGACTTGATCGTCCGAGGGTCCTGCCGGAGCCACCCCCCACCGACGCCGGAGGGACTATTTTGCAGGTCTCCGATGGCGACCTCATCGGTCTCCACTCCAGCGAATTCCGGCGACGATCAATTTCTGGATCAACAACTTTATATCAACAATCTGGATGTCCTCAAGATTGAAGATTTGAATAATCATATGGCAGTTTGGCTTGCCTAGAAGGTGCAATTGTGATGTTGATTCCGATAAATCCAATCTTCGATCCTAGTGCCGTCACAACTTAGAACTACCCATAATGTTGCAATTGAATCCCCCTGGGGGCTCGTATCACTTACACATGAGGAACAGAGCAAAAGGAGTTCTGATTGGATCACTAACAACCCAGTTTTCTTCATTGACAGGAATGTATTTATGGCCACATGGTGCAGTACTACATGACGCTGACATGAAAAGAAGGCAAAAGATATCGAGTTTGCTGCTTGAGTTTGCACATTAAAGAACGAACACGGGAAAACTAGATGTTAAGCAGTAAATTTTGCTTTTCTATCTCCAGAAAGAAAAAAAAAAAAGAAAGAAAAAAAAAAAAAAAAAAAAGTTGCAAGAGTGGTAGCAGGCTATTAAAAATTTTGTGATATGGTTTAAGATGTAATCAGAATTCTACATTATTTAACGGACTATGCTTAGAAACTAAGAAACATAGCCTGCAAATTTTGACATATCAGTGGAGATAATCAAGCAACATCCAGTGATTCCAGCATTGTTGGATCCCTGATATCATTTCATGAGGATAATCGTGCATCAAGAAAGTATACCCACGAACAAAATTAAGAGTCAAAAGGAAAGTTAGCAAAATCACAACAATCTCCCATCAACAAAACCTGCATAAACCCCAGACCGTACGAACTCAAAACTAGTCCATTATGCCACAAAAAACTATCAAGAAGTAAAAATACATACATACAAAATCTTGATATAACATCATCAGATGAACGACTTCAGAAACCACGAATTTGGGCTAATTAAGCAAAAGAATCATATTAAAATCCAAAAATTAATTAGATGGTGAAAACCCTCGCAAGAACCAAACTCGTGTAACAACTTTATCAAGAATGGCAAAGATCACCTGATTGGCAAAACCCCAGAAAAGAACCGAGATCACCACACTCCCCCAGAGTTCGGCCATGACATAGAACAAGCAGAAGCTCCAAATCCTTAAGATCGCGACCGGGCCAAGGAAGCTTGGCCCGAGGGCGGCCAAGAGCTTATCGGCAAGCCCCGTCGGGTGGATGACATCGCGAAGGGGATATAGCACGAAGGCAAAAGCCCCAAAGAAGGCGATGAAAGGGAATAACACCGTGTAGAAAAGAGCCTTCTTTGAGAGAACATTCGAGAGCTTAGTGTACAGCAGCATGAAACCCACCGCCATGGGCAAGTTCACCCACGTCTTCAAGAACGGAATGATCTCGGCACTGCTCCCTTTGGCCGTCACCACCAACACATCCTTGGTATCCCTCAGGATCGTATAGTTGAAAAGAATACAGAAGAACATGAGCCCCAACGGGATAATCTTCTCCAGGGTTTGAACCTCGACGCCCAACAACTTGGGCTTCGGTTTCTCCTCGACGTAACCGCCTCCATCCGCCGGAATTGCGGCAGCTCCGGCTCCGCAGACCGGAAAGCTCTTGTCTTTTCCCCGATAACCGGAAGAAAGATGGTAAAGAAGCAATCTTTGGGCATCCAGCGGGGATCTCGGCTTGGAGAACGACGGATTCCGCTCTCTCCAGCGGAGTGCATCGGTTCTCGGAGCTGGGGTGTGGGCTCGGACGGCCGCCGAGGGGAAGCGGGTCCCGAGGGTGGAGAAGGGGCGGAAGGCTCGGGCTTGGGGGTTGGAAGGGAGGGAGAGTAGGCCGGTGGCCGGGATAATGGCCTCCATGTCTGTGGGAAAGGCGGATAGGCTCCTTCCGGGGGTATTCCAAGAAAGAGGGATAGAGGGATGGAGAGTCCCAGAGGGCTATCTAATCTGGGGGATATATCCCAGCTAAAGGAAGGAAGGTTCCCTACAAAAAGGGTTGAATTAAGGGGATAAAAACCTGCTTGAAGATTGCTGCCTTTTCGGTAGAAGATTGTTGCCTTTTTATTCGGATTTTTCAGGGTGGGCCAGAATGGGTCTATCCGACGGATGTCGGAAATGCCATCGTTGGCCGCGTGGAGGAAGGAGAGGGGGTTGCGGTGAGTTCCGTTCAGGCATTGCGTGGGCATCGATGTCGCAAGTGGGTTTGCATTGATGAAGCTGTTCTTGTTTTAACTGGCCTGGGCAAACAAGCGTCAGATCTCCATTCCTTCGGACAAACAAATGTCCAATTTCAGCCCTCGTCTACTTCCCTTCCCTTTTAGTAAAGATTTATTTTTACCAAAAAAAAAAAAACTTTTTAACATATTTAAGTAATAAATATTATTATTATTTTAAGTATATTTTTTTTTTCTTTTTTTTTCCTTTTTTTAAGAAAAGTTATTGCATGCACCGGGTTCAATTGTTTATTGATGAAATATAAAAGGCAATGTGGCATGTTATCCACCATAGAATTTGGCGTAGTCCAATTGCACCTAGTGTATACAATACCCTTTTTTTAGAGACTAGATAACCGATCCTTCTATATTAAATTTTTTAGATACATTATTATAAAGATCTATTTGGATCTTTTATAGAATTGGATTGAAAATTTTGAAGAATTTATAAATTGAGCCAATATAATCAGCAAGATCACAGACTAGATAACATATCATGAATTGCTTTAGAGTAGGTTGTGCAGTATGTAATGATCTTTTTTTTCTCTTGGGCCAATGTACTCTAGCTTTTTGGGTATTTTATGAATACAGACGTAGCCCAACATATAACCTATAATATTATTGGTTATGCTCATCCAATCCATAAATTCTATTAGATTTTCAATCTAATTCTATAGAAAAATCTAAATAACCCATAAATCTTTTTAAATAAAATATTAGAAAATTTGGATCAAAAATCAATGGGGTACTTACCTAACAATAATATTGCACCTTCTCGACAGTATAGCTAGCTTTAATGCCCCTAATTGTACAATTGATCCTTGGCTCATTATGTCTTCTTTCTAGTATAACACAAGCAAATGAAAAGTTTGACTTAATCGACTCCTTTTATCTAAAAATAATATTTTAAAATTATATAAATTTAAAAAAAATAGCAACAAAGTTAGTAGAGATTTATGTGAGGAAAAAAGAAATATATAGCACATCTCTTTAAGGGAAGGGGACCCTCCTTTTTCTCCCTCTTTTCCCCACCCTGCTCTCTTTGCATTGCAAAGGGCGGGGGCGGATCCCTATAGTCTCTCACTTTCCATCATCCTGCCCTCCCATCTATCTCTAAACCAATTCAGCTAGTTAATACACCACATACCAATTTTACCTTAATTAAATTTAAAGCTTGAGTAAACAAAGATGGCAAGAATCAATTGGAAGTGATGATAAACATTCCTTTGGCTTGCATTAGCTTTTCTTGCTCAAGTATGCTCCACCTTAACCCAGACTTATAGACATATTTTAACAATAAAAAAAGAGTGTGCACCTTAGTAAAATGTTACTTGTCATTTAAATGCATAATATTCATATGATTGAATTTTACAAGGTATGAAAATTTTCCTATTTAATTGAACATAAAGATGAAGGACTTAGCATAGTTTTCTAGTGATCTTTACGGTGTATATAGCGGATGTAGACGGCTAGAGTGGTAACTCTCAATGAATGCAATAAAGGATGAGCCCACATTCCTACCTTAAAAAAAAAAAAAAAAAATTATGGCAAGTATATTTTGTAGGGAATTATAATTTAATTACCAATCTTCATATTTTAAAACTAGAAATCATGTTCCTTCAAAAGAAGAAAAAGAAACTACTTGTTTGAGATTTATTAAAGGAGCTTCATTGTACTAGTCATGGGTTTGTGCAATGAATTCGCACATATAAGAAATATGTTAAATAACAAAGACTAAATAATCGATAATTCAGGGATACAATGCCCAGCAGTGATGGAAGTGATGACGTTACTTATATAACTTTTCGTGGGACTTTACTTCTTCGGTCATGAATTGACCAATATCATGGATGATCTTCGTCTTGCCTCGGCAATATTTGAGATGATCTGGACGATATTTTATCCTATCTTTCTTTCACAACATGCTAGTAGAATTTGAAGGTGACAGGCAGCACCTAGGCATTTTTTGCACTGCTAGTGGAGGCTTGCGAGACAACTTGGCCCGGAATAGGGTCGCCATCTCCTTGTCCGCTTGCAAAAAATAAAACACCCGACAAGCCAAGTCACCATCGGAAATCCCAAAATCGTTCATTGCTTCACTACCGTCTTAATTACAAAGATTCATTATTTGGTTGCACTACCTCAAGAGGCAGATGTTCGGCAGTGTTCGAGATGGACGCGGATTCTCGGCCGTGCATCACGTGCACTATCCATCGTGCGATGGATGGCTGCACGTAGTCACGCTCAATAGATGGATAGATGAAATGTACGGTAATATTCAAGATGGATGCAAATTTTCGACTGTGCATCACACATATGCACCATCCACCGTACAATGGATGGCTGCACGTAGCCACACTCGACATATATGCACCGCACATGATGGACCAAGCGCATTATACATCGCACCATGCAGTATACGATAGAGGATCTGTGTGCGTTCAAGATTTGGTTCTCGATAATTAAAATTCAAAATAAGTTTTAATCTTTCAAAATATATTTAATATTATTATTATTAGTTATAAAAAAAAATAAATAAAAATTATTTAAATTTAAAATTATTATAATTATAATAATTATTATTTATTTTCTAATAAAATAATAAAAAATTTTAATATTTGCCTCCAAAATAAATTTTTCTCATCGGAGATAGCCCATGCTCCATCCAGCGAACGGACCAAATAGTAAATAGTAGCTGTTGCCATTATATAATAATATCATGTTAAAGTGAAGGTCAAACCATAATTATTACTTGAACACCGACTATTGATATATAACATAATCGACCCCACGATTTTATTAGAACCAGCAATCCCATGATCATCATAATTATGGATATTATATTACACCTTGGCATGAAATGCAATTTATCTCCATTTTATTAGAAATATTTTACTATAAATATCAGCCTCATCTTAGATATATAAATATTTAAATTTATATTCGATGCTACCAAATCTATCCTAAACTCTCTGTAAACTTGACTATTTTGGATGCCAAATATTGGGGATAAATCCACATCTACTGAAGTTCGGCTAAGACTCCGATTCTTGATCAATTTCGTCCAATTGCAACTATAAAAACTGAACCTCAATCCATAGAAATATTCGAACTCTGAATCATTCTGAGATGGCCGATCTTCAACACTGCATTCAGATAATCCAATTGGCTGGGAAGATCGATTTCTGATTCAACAGGACGTTGTGGATTCCTTCTCCAGACGAACTTGAATAGTTAATGCTTCTGCCCCAAAGAATTGGTTAAGTCTCCGACTCCTACGCATCCCGTTCGGTCGATCTCCTTTCGATAACCTGTGTGGCCCCACTCGGACAAACTTCCTTGGATCCCCCTTTTGGTAGAATCTTAGTCGAACTCATGAATTTCTCCTTCAGTGGAACTTCTTCAGCAGTCGAACTTCTTCCGAACCGCCCCCAGACGAACTAAAGTGCCTTATCATTATTCACCGATGAACAACCCTAGGAATGGCCGAACCTCAAAGGAACAGCAAAGACGTCAATGTTTCAATCACGCTTGCTTATTGCGGCCATCAGTCAATACTTGATCCAAACAGACCCCTCACAGTCGAACTCCTTTCGGTTGGACGTCTTTCGGGCCTCTTCGTCGATCGAACCCCTGCCGGACTACTCTTCCGACCGAATTTCTTCCAGCCGTCTGAAAGGACCACTACATACACCTTCAACATAGCGAATAAAAGCCAACGCACAGTCAATCTTGAGAACCTCCGAACTCCTCTGGAATAACAACGTTCAAGAGCCTTTCATCGCCTGTAATTGCCCCGTCCGAACTCCAACTGTTAGGTCTCCAATAGATTAGCACGTCACGATAACGGACACCACTCTTCATAACAAACCCAATGTGGCCCCGAATGGCCCACTACCAAACGGTTGCAACTATCACTATCAGTTTGTTACAGGCTTCGGAGCTATAAAAGGGATCCTCCAGATATGTTTTCTTCAAGTTCTCTTCTTCCTTCCGATACTCTGTAACTTTCTCTACTGAATACTCCATTTCTATTGGCCAAAAGAGCTGCTTGATCGTCGGAGAATCTTGCCGGACCCATCCCCCAGGCTCTGAACAAGACTTATTTTGTAGGTCACCGACAACGACCTCATCTTCTCCGACTCCAGCGCTTCTCTGGTGATGACCAGATTTCGCACCAACAGGATTGATGCTAGAGGAAGGGGCTTTGAACCTTTGCCTTTTGAGGTTTTCTTGTTCTTAAAGGAGTGCTCAATAGATATCTCTACTTCTTCTCCTCTAGAGTTCTTCCCAGAAAAGATATCTCTCAAGAAAGGTTCAACCCGGTGGTCAACGGCCTCTGTGGCCAGATTCTATCCTAATCTGCCCACCCCTGTTTCATCTCGGCAACTCAATCTCCACTTGCAGCAATGGTGGATGCGAAACAGTTTAACCTGTTGGTCCAGCAGGTTCGTGGCCTCACGAAAGCAGTGCAGGCCAAGTGGCAGCAGCAGCCTCTAGCACCAATTCAATCGAAGTAGGCCTCTTCGAAGCTCCATGATCCAGTTTGAGGATGGCCAACTCGGGCTAGCCGATCGATGACCTCCGAAAAGAGGAAGCAGAGGGCCGAGAGCCCCTGCTCTGATCATAACTCTACCCTTCGGGGTACTTTGCTCACGTTCAGTCAGAAGACCTTGGAGATCCACAATCGAAAGGATCTCTTGGATCAGAAACTGCAAGAGATGAACTGACGGATCGAGAAACTCTGCCGTGCTCCCCTCTCCCATGGTAATTATATCTGTACCGATCCTTCTTTCTCTCACCGCATCATGCAGGAACCTATTCCGCCAAACTTCAAGCTCTCTCAATTTGAGAGCTACGATGGGACTACCGATCTGATCGACCACCTGGAGGCCTTTCAGACGATGATACTACTCCATGATGCACCGGTATTCGGCCCTTAAATCGGATATCATCTTTTTTCTTGATCAAATGAGCCATCAGTTCGTGGCTCATTTCGTCAGCAGCCAATGCCCCCATCGAGGTTCCGACTCCCTCATGAACATCAAGCAGCAAGAGGGAGAATCCATCCAAGTTTATGTCAACCACTTCAATACAGTTTTTCTAGAAGTCTGGAATCTGGACCAGTCTATCACTATGGCCGCACTAAAAGACGATCTTTAAAAGAATAATCTGCTGTTCTCCCTGGAAAAGAAGTATCCCAGGGATTTTGCCGATATGTTGGCTCGGGCTGAAGGATATGCCCGAGCGGAAGAGGCCTTCAAGGCCAAGGATCGTGAAGCCATAGAAGAGCGGCAAATGAGCACGCTGAATAGGCCCACATCTGAAGAGAAGTCGAACAAGGTTCGACTGCACTTCTAGACTTCCCCCAAGCGCAAGCGAGCCCAAACTCCTCCTCAAGCTCGTCGTCCAAGAAGCCCTGACAGAAGGGCGCAACGGAGCTCCCCCCTCTGAAGTTCCACAACTATGCCCTCCTCAATGCTCCGAAGATCCAAGTACTGATGGAGATCAAGAAGCAACTGCCTAGACCGGAGAGAATGCGCACTCACCCTGGCAAGCATAATCCTAACAAGTACTGCCTCTATCATTATGACCATGATCATGATACTGAAGAATATATTCAGCTCCAGGATAATCGAGGAGCTCATCAGGCGAGGTTGGCTCGGTCGATTCCTGCGACATCGGTCCGAAGGAAGAGAGGATCGACCAAGGGCATTGCCGCAATCTGAACTGCTAAGAAGAGATGAGCAACAAGAAGATCGACCACCTCTCGGCATCATCAACACTATTTCTAGGGGACCTCGATGAGAAAAGGCCAGCGGATCCAAAAGATCGGTGAAAAGGCAGAGGACTGGAGAATCTATAACCTTCACCGAAGCAAACGCACAGAGAGTTCGGTTCCCACATAACGATGCAATTGTAATTACTTTAAATATCGCAAACTATGATGTACACCGCATCCTCGTTGATAATGAAAGTTCGATCGATGTTTTCTTTTATGATGCTTTCTCCAAAATATCTATAGCTGATAGTCGACTTGGGCCGATAAACTTTTCATTAGTGGGCTTTACCGATGACGTAGTACCGATTGAGAGCATAATAACTTTGATTATGGCTGTAGGACAATATCCAAGGCGGTCTAGAGCACAGATCAATTTTTTAGTTGAAAAGCCCCATCTGCCTATAATGCTATTCTTGGCCAACCTGGTTTGAACGCACTCCTAGCTGTGGTATCAATTTATTACTTAAAGATGAAGTTATCAACGAGCTATAAAATTGGAGAGATCAGAGGAGACCAGGCCTTGGCAAGACACTGTTCCTCCATGGCCCTACAGAAAATCCCCCAACCCAATCTTTGACCTGTTGATGGATTGGATGTCCACGATGACCTTACGGAGGAGCAAGATGAGCCTATGGAAGACCTCGTTTTCATCCCATTAAATGATAGAAATGCGGGGCACACTATGCAGATCGGCTCCAACTTAGGGGATGAGGTTCGAGAGTAACTCATCACCTTCCTTCGGAGAAATGCAGACATCTTCGTCTGGATCCCAACGGATATGCCGGGGATTGATGCCGAGATCATAGAACATCGGCTAGTTACTGATCCTAAGTATCGGTCAGTAAAAGAGAAGATGCGCAACCATGCTCCAGAGAGATAGAAAGCAATTACAGAAGAAGTCGATAAGCTCCTCAAGATCGGATTCATCCGAAAAGTTAACTATCCGAACTGAATCTCAAATGTGGTACTTATCAAAAAGGTGACGGTAAGTGGAGGATGTATATAGACTTCAAAAAGCTGAACAAAGTCTGTCCAAAAGATAGCTACTCCTTGCTCAGGATCGATCAATTGATGGATGCAACCTCGGGCCACGAGCTCCTCATCTTCATGGATGTCTTTTTCAGCTACAACCAAATCCGGATGGCGATAGAGGATGAGAAGAAAATTATTTTTATTACTAACCGTGGTCTTTACTGTTATAGGGTTATGCCTTTCGGACTCAAAAATGCAGGGGCAATGTACCAGTGCCTGATCAACAAAATCTTAAAGAAGCAGATCGATCGAAATATGGAGGTGTATGTGGATGACATGCTCGTCAAGAGCTGAGCTTCAATAAATCACATCGTCGACTTCGAAGAGATCTTTAGTATACTTAAACAATACAAGATGAAGCTGAATCCGATCAAGTGTGCCTTCGGTGTGACCTCGAAAAATTTTTTGAAATTTATGGTGTCGAGGCACAGGATTGAGGCAAATCCAAAGAAAATTTAGGCTATTCAGGAGATGACTACTCCAAAAATAATTAAAGAAGTTCAGCGGTGTCTGACTGAAAAAGTGGCATCCCTAAACCGCTTCATCTCGAGATCAGTCGAGCGATGCATGCCCTTCTTTCAAGTTCTCAAGCGGTCAAAGAGCTTTTGCTGGATGGTGGAATGCCAACAGGCATTCGAGGAGCTTAAAAATTATCTCGGCTCACTCCCACTACTGACAAAGTTTGAGCCTAGAGAAGAATTATTCTTGTACCTAGCAGTCTTTTCGACAGTCCTGACAGCAGTCTTGATCAAAGAGGAAATAAAAGTGCAGTGGTCGATCTACTACATAAGCCAGATCCTAAGAGATGCAGAGATCAGGTACTTTAAATTAGAAAAATTGACTTACTCTTTTTTAATTGTTGCTAGGAGACTCCGACTTTACTTTCAGGGGCACACCATAATTGTCCTCATGGATCAACCAATTAAAGCAGCCCTTCATCGAACAGATGCCTTCGAAAGAATCGCAAAATGGACAATCGAGCTTACAAAATTTGACATCAATTACCGACCTCGATCGTCGATCAAAGCCCAGATATTAGTAGATTTTGTAGTAAAATGCACCATTCCAAATGAAGCCGAGCTTGAACAGAACAAAATCGATATTCCATGGTTGCAAGCGAGCCCCTCCGAAGAGAGTGCCAATCTTTTCGAAGGTTTTTGGGTTCTGTACGTGGATGGTTCATCCAACGCTGTTGGAGCAGATGCGGGGTTGGTCTTGGTTAACCCCGAGGAAGTCATCGTCGAATATGCGCTATGCTTTGAATTTTTTGCAACTAATAATCGAACCGAATATGAAGCTCTAATCACTGGGTTAAAAATAGCAAAAGAGTTAGAGGCAGATCGGCTCCAAGTTTTCAGTGATTTTCAACTAGTGGTCGGATAAGTTAGCGATAGCTATGAAGCCCAGAAGGAAAGCATGATGAAATATCTTGAGAAAGTAAAGAACTTTACTTTGACCTTCAACAGTTTTAGCATTCAATGGATTCCAAGGGCCAAAAATATGCCAGCCGACCTTCTTTCTAAATTGGCCACTTTAGCCTCAGCCAAACTATCCAAAGAAGTATTTTTTGAAATTCTAAAGTGCCCAAGCTCAGAGAAGTTGCAGTCTATTATGCAAGTTGAGCACGAGCTGAGTTGGATCGACTTGTTAGTTGCCTACCTCAAGGATGGAGCTTTTCCTCATGATCCAAAAGAAGCTCAAAAACTTAGGAATCAAGCTTTTCGGTATGTTTTGTATAAAGATAAGCTGTATAAAAGATCATATTCTCTACCACTCTTGAGATATCTCTGACCTACAGAGGTCGACTTCGCATTATAGGAAGTGCATGAACGAATTTATGAAAGTCATGTAGGAGCCAGATCCATGTCATAAAGACTACTTCGATAGAGGTACTATTAGCCAATCTTGTACCATGATTCTATAGAGTATGTCAAGAAATGTGACCGCTGTCAGAGAAATATAAACATACAAAGATAGCCATCCTCCAAGCTTACTCCACTAAGCGCACCTTGGCCATTCGCGTAGTGGAGAATGGATATACTTAGCCCCTTTCTAATGGCATCCAAATAATGAAAGTTTCTCCTGGTTGCGATCGACTACTTTACCAAATAGATCGAGGCCGAACCATTAGCAAAAATTACTGAGGCCAAGATATAGGACTTCATTTGAAAGTCAATCGTCTATCGATTTGGTCTGCCTCGAACTCTCATAACAGATAACGGACGATAGTTTGCTGAGATGAGGTTTCGCTGAGTTCTGTGAAAATCTAAACATCTTCCATCATTTCACGTCAATGGCCCATTTGCAAGCAAATGGTGAAGTAGAGATGACCAACAGAATCTTACTGTAGGGCATTAAGAAAAGGCTTGAAAGAGCAAAAAAAACTTAGGCGGACGAACTCTATCACATCCTCTGGGCGTACCAAACTACTCAAAGACTATCGACTAGAGAAACACCATTCACCTTGACCTTTGGAACAGAGGCAGTCATCCCAATCGAGCTTAAACTTTCATCAGTACGGGTCATGGCCTTCAATGAGCAGTGTAACTCACAAGACCTCAAAGTCAACCTCGATCTACTAGAGAAAAAAAGAGAAGAAGCCCAAGTCTAGATGGCAGCCTACAGATGAAGTGTAGCCAGATACTATAACTCTAGAGTAAAAAGCAAAGCATTCAGGGTGTGGGGGACTTGGTGCTCCAACGAGCGTCTATTTCGTAATCTCAGAATCAAGAAAAGCTCGCTCTGAATTTAGAAGATCCATATAAAGTAGAGGAGGTCATCCAATCTAAAATTTATCGCTTGAAAAAGCTCGAAGGAGCAACACTTCCGCGGCCTTGAAATTCAGAAAACCTAAGAATGTACTACTAGTAACTTTTCTTCAATAAAATTTTTCTATTTTAACATCATTACTTCTTAGTGCAAAAATTACGTGATGATAAATAACTCTCTAAAACAACCTAAAATGGTCCGTTAGGAATAAGAGGAGAACCTCATCCTAACATGAGCAAAGGTGAAGGCCTCGTTAAATTAAGACGAGATGAGAAAAGAGGTCCTGCCAATGGCCCTAATGTGCTCTTACAGTCCATTAGGAATAGGAGGAGAATCTCATCTTAATGTAAGCAAAGTTGAAGGTCTCATTAAATTAAGATAAGATGAGGAAAGAGGCCCTACCAATGATCCTAATGTGCCCCTACAGCCCATTAGAAATAGGAGAAGAACCTCGTCCTAACATGAGCAAAGTCAAAGGCCTTGTTAAATTAAGACAAGATGAGGAGAGAGGCCCTACCAATGGTCTTAATGTGCTTCTACAGTCCGTTAGAAATAGAAGAAGAACCTCGTTCTAACGTGAGCAAAATTGAAGATCTCATTAAATAAAGATGAGATGAGGAGAGATATCCTACCAACGATCCTAATGTGTTCTTACAGTCTGTTAGAAATAGGAAGAGAACCTCGTCCTAACATGAGCAAAATCGAAGACCTCATTGAACTAAGATGAGATGAGGGGAGAGGCTCTGCCAACGGTCCTAATGTATCCCTACAATCCGTTAGGAACAGGAGGAGAACATCATCCTAACGTGAGCAAAATCGAAGACCTCATTAAATCAAGATAAGATGAGGAAAGAGATTCCGTCGATGGACACGACGAACCTCTACGATCGTGCAAAGGGTAGAAGGTTGAGGCCTCGCTAATCTAAAATAAAAAAACGGCCAAGGTCCTACTAACGACTATAGTGCACATTCTCCTACGGTCATGCCAAACACCAAAGGTAAAACCCCATCTTGATCCACGGAATGGACCTCTAGCCCGACATCAATGATAAGCATCTCATTAGAAATAAAGTAAAGAAAAATGAGGCACCCAGAATCACATCTACAAGAGATGACAGCAAAACAAAAAAAAAGAGATACCATTTCATTATGGAGTTATGTTCATTACAAATAAAAGTTAATAGCCTATTTCGCAAGTGCACGAAATCACTCAAGTAATACAATAACGAATAAGAGATCATTCCCATGAGGACTTAGTTTAATTACCAAAAATGAACGCTGATTCCACTATTATCTGAACAATCGAAACTGAATGACAATAAAAACTAAAGTTAAAATTAACTCTAAAAAACTCAATGAAAGCTGAATTAAACTTTGATTGATAAAGCACTAGGGTATATCTGATTTCACTTAGATCAATTATCAATTTCAGGTATTCTGATTAATAATCCAAATTTAATTATTAATGCAAGGATCAATAATCCTAAATTATTTAATAATCTCTTTTGAGACTTATTAAAAATACTAATTAAAATCCATAATCTATTTTTCAATAGTAAAATAGATTTCAATTAGTTCATTAAATATAGTGATTATTCCTAAGATCCCATACGTCAAATCTTCTGCTCTCACTCCAATTATTATTCCTATGATGCTTATTATTAACTCTAATTTATAATCTTTCTTTCCAGTACTAATTATAAATCAAAATTAATCAAGTACCAAAGATAATAATACTTAAAAGCATTAAGTGCAAATAACAAGCAATTGCATTAACAAAGAAAATTAATACAAGATCTGGAATTAAAATCGAATCCAAGTTACATCAGGTATCCTAGCTAGAAATTTAGCTTTTCGTCGTATCAAAATCAAACTCAAGTTTACTTGAATAAAAATTTAAAATCATCCTAATAATGAGTTTTAGAAAATAAATTCAAAGTAGATAAGAAAAAAAAATTAAAAACTCTGAAGGAACTGTAGAGCCGAATGAATCCTTTCTTCAAATCTTCTAGATGCTCCAAATTCTCCTTGCTTGATTTCCAGCTTTCAAAGATGATTTTTTTTTTTTTTTTTTTTTGAATGTATTTTAGGATTCTTAAATAGGCCTAGGGATAAAATTAAGGTGGTATTTTTTTCATGATTTTATTCTATGTATAATTCTTTTTATTTGGTATAGAATCTCTCCTCCTTTGGATAAGCTTCAAGCAACTACCAACCATCTACTCCTTATGCTGCCCAATCTTTTTTTTTTGATTTTATTCTGATTTCCATGGTAAAAGAAGGAAAGGAGGCATGGTTAAATAGAGGAGAAGGATTTCTTTCTTCTTCAGCCTTCGGGTCTACAAAATCTCCAAAATAAAGTAAGATTTCAGCTACCCAAATCAGGTTTTCTAAGAATTGGTCCCAATTCTTTCCAAGTTTGCTCCTCATGTAGAATTAGTTTGGATTTTAATTTTTTTTTAATTTAATTCTTTACAAGATAGCTCCTTGCCATCCAAAATTTGTTGCCATATCGGATCTCTGTGCCAAGAAAAACTAGGAAGAATCAGGTGTATCGGATGTTTCTCATTATGTCTAACATTATTACCAATTTTAACCTGCTGTAGCCATCTCATCTAGAATCTAAATTTGATTTTGTAAATCATGTTCCTTTTTTGCTTCTCTTAGAATTCTGTAGAATTTGATCTTACTCAATTTGGAGTTCTGTAGCTTGCCTTTTAGGAATCCTCATACCAAAGTATCTAAAATTTAGATTGATTGACTAGATGAGAGAGATTAACTGCTTGATTTATTTTCTGCACCTTTGATTTCTTTACTTGGCTGATGATGCCAAAAAGGATGAGCTGTGAGGTCCATTGATATCTTGATTTGGTTATTCTGCTTCGAGATGAACTCTGATTTTGATGCATGACCCTGATGACTTTGGATGATAGATCCTGTTGAATTGGACTCAACCAATTTTACTTAATTTTGACATTTAAAACATGGTTAAGACCAATTAGGTGTGACCTAGCTTAATTACCTGCAATTGACATAAAGCATATCAAGTTCTTACATTTATTTAGTTAATTATTATGCCAATTTCATCAAAATTATTAAAACTAATAATAATAATTACTATAAAAATGCAACACATCAAATACCCCCAAACCTAAGTTTTTGCTTGTCCCCAAGCAAAAAAAAAGTCCAAATAAAAAATGAAGAATCTAAAATAAAAATTATTATTAAAAATTTTATTTAACATTAATACACTTAAGATCCATTTGGACATGAAGGAGTAATCTCTACCCAAATGCCATGGCTTAACTACCTCAACCTAAAACCGAAAAGCAAACCCATAAGCTAACTATTCCAAACTCATTCATATTCAAACAAAATCGTGCACAATCAATACCTACCCTACTTCCTTTAGATTTTAATAAAGTAATTTGGTTCAAACATCCATCCGTGCATGCAAAACCCTATCAGTCCGTAACATCCTCAAGAGATCAATAAGACTTTTACGAGTTAAAAAAAAAATTGAAAGTAAGCAACCTGAATGATGGTTATGGTCATATAAGTGAAAATAAATTAACCACAATAAATCAGAGCATACTCAATTACTTATACTTTACATCCTTTCCTTTATTTATTTTATTTTATACTTTCAAAATAGTCTATACATTTTGGCACTCTTCCTTAAGTCATCATTTACCTATTTATGCAAATACTGATATTGGTCATGAAGGCACCCGGTTACTCAGCAAGTCATATACTTAAAGTGCTTTGCATACTTATAATTCAAGTCACTATTTGATGTAAAAGCAAACATGGGGCTCATGAATGCTTCTAGTTATTAGGCAAATTGAAACAGCAGAGTAGATTGTACTTTTTTCTTTTCTTTTCTTTTTTAAATGAAAGGAATACTAAAAATTTAGTATGCTCTAACTATTATAATCAATTATTCTCAAATAATATAAATAGTAGATATGAGATAGGATAGAAAAAAAATACAAGGGATCAAAAAGGGTATAGCAAAGGAATGCCTATATCATTTCTCTCAAATACATTGCCTACATTTTATTTTAATAGGCATAATAAAGCTCACAAGCAGAATTGGCGAGGCAAAGTAACTATCTCCTATACGAGATTTTATCAAAGTATTTACAAGTTTAAAATAGTCAATCACTGAATTTGACTTTCAAGTTCAAAGCTTAGATAGCCAAACAATAATACAAAGATAAAATCGTCTCTCTCTATATCCTTAGAAGTCATCAGTGAATCAATATTTTACTCTTTTTTTATTTATTTTATTTTTTTAATAACAAAATACTAACAAGAAAAATATAAATGCACTCCCAAACCTGAATTGGACATTATCCTCAATGACAAGATCACCACTACATATTATAGCAAGGCATTCTTATAGGTTAGGGGTACTCTCCTTTGTAGCATATCTATGTACGAGTTTGCAACTTGTCCTCAATCATTTTTTCTCTTTTGTCTTCTTCAATGTGCCTACAAAAAGTGAACAACATCCATTCAAACTTTGAAAATATAGTAAAGATCAAAATTGACTCAATTCACAAAAATAAAGAAAGTAAAAAAAAATTTTGCTTGGGTTGCCTCCCAAGAAGTGCTAGTTTATAATTGTTAGCTTGACTATCCTAACTGTGTCAGCAATATGGAGGTTTTTGGTTGCTTAAATCCTCTATCAATGTATTCCTTCAATCTTTGCCCATTGACCTTGAAAGTCCTATCACCACTCTTCAGCTCAACAGCTCTATGTGGAAAAACTTGTACTATCTCAAATGGACCTAACCATCTAGATCGGAGCTTGCCTGAAAATAGCTTTAGGCAGGAGTTATACAGCAACACCTTTTGTCCTACTTAGAATTCATGCCTCATAATATATTTATCATGCCATTTTTTTATTCTCTCCTTATAAATTCTTGCATTTTCATATGCATGGAGGCGGAACTCATCAAGTTCATTAAGTTATAATAATCTTTTCTCCCAGCAGCTTTCATATTAAATTTAGCAACCTAGTTGTCCAATAAGCTCGATGCTCCAGCTCCACAGGTTAGTGGCATGCTTTTTTATAAATTAGGCGATACGGAGACATCCCAATTGATGTTTTGAATGCTATTCTATATGCCCATAATGCATCATCTAATTTTAGGGATCAATCCTTTCTTGATGAGTTGACATTAGTCTCTAATATCCTTTTAATTTCATGATTAGAAATCTCTACTTGTCCACTTGTTTGGAGATGATATGGTGTACCTACACGATGAGTAACACCATATTTTGTAAGTAGAGAATCCAAATAACGATTATAGAAATGCTTACCTCCATCCGTGATGATTGCCCTTGGAACACCAAAGTGTGTGATATGTATTTTTTTTAAGAACTTGAGCACACTCTTGGCATCATTAGAGAAAAATGCTACTGCCTCGACCCATTTGGGTACATAGTCCACCACCACCAAAATATATTGATTTAAATGAGAAGGTGGAAAAGGCCCCATAAAATATATTCCCCACACATCAAATAGCTCTACCTCAAAGATATTAGTTAGTGGCATTTCCTATCTAAAAGAAATATTTTCAGTTCTTTGACATCAGTCACAAGAAGAAATAAAAGCAATAGCATCTTTAAACAGGTTAGGCCAATAAAAACCACACTGTAATATCTTAGCAGCTATTTTGCTGGGTCCAAAATGAACCCCACACTCTAATGAATGACAGTATTTTAAAATATTTTTAATTTCATCATCAGGCACATATTTCCTAATAAGTTGATCTGGACAATACTTATATAAATATGGATCCTTCCAAAAATAATATTTTGCATCATGTAAAAATTTCTTTTTTTGCTGATAATTAAATTCAGGAGGAATAATATTACATGCCTTAAAATTAATAATATCAGCATACCAGGGTGTGCTAGATGTGAGTAATGCAAATAATTGCTCATAAAAAAATGACTCATTACTGGGTACTTTAGTGTCTTCAATTTTTTTATCTAATTCTAATCGAGATAAGTGATCTACTATAAGATTTTCTGTGCCTTTCTTGTCCCTAATCTCCAAGTCAAATTCCTGCAACAAGAGCACCCAACGAATTAGTCTTGGTTTTGCATCCTTTTTTTAAAGTAAATATTTAATTAATGAGTGGTCAGTATAAACTATTATTTTTGCTCCTATAAGATATGGTCTAAATTTATCAAAAGCAAAAACAATACCCAGCAACTCCTTCTCTATGGTGGCATAGTTCAACTGTGCATCATTTAGTGTCCGACTCGCATAGTACACCACATAAAGTCTATTCTCCTTTCTTTATTCCAAGACTGCATCTACAGCGTAGTCGCTTACATCACACATAAGTTCAAATGATAAATTTCAATCAGGTGCAGTGATGATGGAAGCTGAGATTAATTCTTTCTTTAACCTGCTAAAAGCAATCAAATACTCATCAGTAAATTTAAAAGGCACATCCTTGATCAATAAATTATAAAGAGATTTGATAATTTTGGAGAAGTCTTTTATAAATCTTCTATAGAAGCTAGCATGTTCTAAGAAACTCCTCACTCCTTTAACAGATGTTGGTGGTGGTAATTTTTCAATGACCTCCACCTTTGCTTTGTCCACTTCTATGCCTTTAGATAAAATCTTGTGTCCTAACACTACTTCTTCCTATACCATAAAATGACACTTCTTCCAATTCAATATAAGATTAGTTTCTTCACAACGCTGTAGAACTTGGGAGAGGTTAGTCAAACATATATCAAAAGAATGATCAAAAATTGAAAAATCATCCATAAAAATTTCAATAAATTTTTCAACCATGTCAGAGAATATAGACATCATACACCTTTGAAAAGTTGTAGGTGCATTACACAACCCAAATGACATTCTCCTATATGCAAATGTTCCATATGGATAAGTAAATGTAATTTTTTCTTGGTCCTCAGGTGCAATAGGAATTTGAAAATATCATGAATAACCATCTAGGAAACAGTAGAAGGGATATCCAGACAATCTCTCAAGCATCTGATCAATAAAAGATAAAAAAAATGATCCTTGCGTGTGGCTTTGTTTAACTTTCTATAATCAATACACACATGCCAACTAGTGACTGTCCTAGTGGGTATCAGCTCATTTCTATCATTTATAATAACAGTCATCCTTCCTTTCTTAGGAACTACTTGAACAGGACTTACCCAACTACTATCAGAAATAGGATAGATAATTCCTGCATCAAGTAATTTTATTACTTCAGCTCTAACTACTTTCTTCATATTAAGATTTAACCTACGTTGATGCTCAATTGAAGGTTTGTAGTTATCTTCCATTAAAATTTTATGCATGCATATACTGGGACTAATCCCCTTAATATCATCAATAGATCAGCCTAGTACTTTTTCATGCTTTCTCAATACATGCAATAATTTTTTTCTTGTTCAGCAGACAAATGAGTAGATATAATGATAGAAAAAATGGATGAGTCTCCCAAGAATGCATATCTTAAGTGAGAAGGGAGCTGCTTAAGCTCAAGCTTGGAGGTTGGGTTAGCTTCTACTGAATCCTGTATTTTTTCAACATCATTTAACACATCAACATGCTCAGTTAACTATTCAAATTTTTTTTTAATAATTTTCTCTTCAACACAATCAATCAAGTCATATTTAGAATTGTCAATTATTTCACTAATAAATTCATTAATCACATCTAATCTAAAACACTCATCATTCTCAAGAGAATATTTAGAAGAATTGAGCATGTTAAAAATTACCTCTTCTTGTCCCACTCTTAAAGTAAGCTTACCCTCATGGACATCTATAAGTGTCTTGCCAATTGCAAGGAATGGATGCCCCAATATCAAAGGAACCTCTCTATCTTCCTCCAAATCCAAGACAATAAAATCCATTGAAAAGATAAATTTATCCACCTTGACTAACACATCCTCCACTATGCCTCTAGGATATGTCACCGATCGATCAGCTAATTGTAATGAAATATTGGTCAGTTTCACATCCCCTAGTCCAAGCTTCCTGAAAATAGATAACGACATCAAGTTAATGCTAGCACCTAAATCGCATAATGCTTTAGTGAATTTGATATTTCAATAGTGCATGGAATTGTAAAACTTTCTGGATCCTTTAGTTTTGATGGCAACTTGTTCTGAATGATTGCACTACATTCTTCGATGAGCATGACTATCTTGTGGTCCTCTAGCCTTCTCTTTTTGGAAATGATATCTTTCAAGAATTTGACATAACTAGGCATCTGGGCTAATACCTCAGCAAATAGAATATTTATGTGTAGTTTCTTGAAAACCTCCAAAAATTTTAGAAAGTTCTTGTCATCCTTACTTTGCTTAAGCCTTTGAGGAAAAGAAACTGGTGGGATGTAGGGCTTTACTAGCTGTTCCTTTTTCTCTTTTAGCTTCTCTTCGATCATAGTTTCTTCTTGAGTTTGTTTCTTTACTTGCTCCTTAACAGGCTCTTTCCTTGGTTGTTCCCCAAGTTGTTTGTCACTCCTTAAGGTAATTGCCTTCACATGCTCTTTTGGGTTCGTTTTAGTATTGCTAGGCAATGATCCTTGAGTTCTGTTAGCTACCATATTGGCCAACTGTCCCATTTGCACTTTCAAGTTCTTAATGGCAGCTTGCTAGTTTTGGAAGTTTGCCTTAGTTTCACCCATGAAATCAGTCGTAGCCTTGGTAAGAGTTGTAATCAATTCTTCCAGGTTAGACTTCTTTTCTTGCTGTGAGAAACTAGGTGGTCCTCTATTTTGATAATTCTATTGTTGCTGCTAATTTCCCCAGGAAAAGTTTGAATGGTTCTTCCAGGTAGGTGTGTAGGTGTTTGAGTATGGATTGTTCTATTGCCTTCCTTGGTTTGCCACATATTGCACTTGTTCTTGTACTAGAGGCATGAATGAGCTGTCAATCGGGCAATCTCGAGTAGCATGTTACCTAGTACACATCTCACAGGTCTGTACACGAGTATTAACAGCATTAATAGATAAATGATCTAATTTTTTGAAAATAGTATCTACTTTTGCATTGAGTGCAATAATAGTGTCTATCTCATGAACCCCAGCAGGCCTCCTCGTCATGTTCCTCTCATTGGGCCATTGGTAATTTTTGTTGGCCATTTCCTCCAAAAGATTATAGGCCTCATCAAGCGACTTCCCTATCAATGAACCTCCAGCAGCAGCATCAATATTAATTTTAGTATGGTTATTCAATCAATTGTAGAAGGTTTGCACAACCAACCATTTAGGTAGCCCATGGTGCGGACACCTCCTAAGCAGATCCTTAAACCTTCCAAGCTTGATATAAGGTCTCCATATCGAATTGCATGAAGATTTGGATGTCGGTCCTCAATTTGGCAGTCTTAGTAGGTGGAAAGAATTTTGCCAAAAATTTTTGTGCTAAGTCATTCCATGTGGTGATCGAGCCAGCAGGAAAAGACTGTAACCATGCTCTAGCCTTATCTCTAAGTGAAAATGGGAATAATCTTAGCCAAATTGCATCATCTGACACTCCATTCTGCTTAAGGATATCACATATTTCCAAGAAGTTTGGCGCATTAGGGTCATCATTGGGCAATCCTCCAAATTAAACTGCTATTTGGATCATTTGGATCAAAGCAGGCTTGATCTCAAGGTTGTTTGCCTGCACAAGTGGCCTTGTGATGCTAGATGAAGCTCCATTCACGATAGGCATGGCATAATCTCGCAATGCCCTAGGGTTTGCCTCTCTAACAACCTCATTATTTCCTACTACAACAACTTCTCTTCTTATATCTTCAGCCATTTCTATTTTTGCCTCAAATTCCTTCTCTTCTCTGATGGCTTTTCTATTTTGTCTATAGGTACGATCAATTTCTTAACTTGAAATAGGGTTTGATTCAATTCTCACAAGTCCACCCAATTCTCTTTCCAAGTTATAATTTTGAAAGGTTATTATTATTTTTTATTATTTTTTTAAAGAGAAGAGAGAAGAGGAAGGAGAGATAGAAAAGAAAAGAGTTCTAAAAATGAGTCCTAAAGAGTCCTAAATCTAGAGATGAAAGAGAAGAGTGTTTTAATTAGATTTAAATTTTAATGGCAAATAAGTTAGCATAAAATAGACTATTTATCTTGAGATTAACCTAGATCTAGACAGCTCCTAACTGTTTCAAGACCGCCTTCAAGCACTCCAAGCCCAAAACTAACTAACTCTTTCAGCCAGGTTAGTGTAAGATATGGGAGGTCCCCTGCTTATTGCTTTTTTTAGACATCAACTGCGTTGGCCAGGTTAGACAACGGAACCAATTGAAAACCATCTTCTTAAACCACTTGCCTTAGACACTGAGCAGCTAATCAATCCAAACTCGATCCAACTCTAGGGCTTTCTTGTCCTATTAAGCTCGAATATTCTAGGACCAACATCTAATTGATTTTAGATTAAGGTCTAGATTATGCAGGATGAAAGATGTAGTTTTTGGACTAAGGAAGATTGATCAAATTCCCATCTTATCTGATTAATGGGTTAAGTACCATTAAAGTTAATTATAGAGATGCAATGCAAAGAAACAAGATGTCCAATCAAGTTAATTTTTTTAAAAAAAATATTTTTGGTTATGCTATATTAGTTAAGTATTATGAAATGTCAATATTTTTTATTATTTTTTTAATTAATTTTTTATTTATTATTTTTTTTGGTTTTTGCAAAAAAGTAAGTTTAAGTGATTAAGTCTAAAAAAATCACTAAGCTATAAAAAATAGTAAATTATTTTAAACTATAAAAAGTAGTAAATATCTAAGAATAATAAGCAGTAAGTTAATTATGTAAAATAAAATAATTATTAAATCATGCAATTAAGATAATCTAGCTAGAAAACATAGAGATCTACCATATATAAAAAATTTAAAGCAAGAAATAAAAATTAAAAAGTAATAAAGTATATAATTTTTTTAAAAATATAAAGAAAATATTAGATTATTAGTAAAATCAATTATTTTTGATATTAAAGCACCTTATTCTGGCAACGGTGCCAAAAATTTAATAGCCTATTTCGCAAGTGCATGAAATCGCTCAAATAATATAATGATGAATAAGAAATCATTTCCATGAGGACTAAGTTTAATTACCAAAAATGAATGCTGATTCCACTAATATCTAAACGATCGAAACTGAATGACAATGAAAACTAAAGCTAAAATTAACTCTAAAGAACTCAATAAAAGCTGAATTAAAATTTGATTGATAAAGCACTAGGATATATCTAATTTCACTTGGACCAATTATCAATTTCAGGTATTCTGATTAATAATCCAAATTTAATTATTAATATAAGGATCAATAATCCTAAATTATTTAATAATCTCTTTCGAGACTTATTAAAAATATTAATTAAAATTTATAATCAATTTTTTAATAGTAAAATAGATTTTAATTAGTTTATTAAGTACAGTGATTATTTCTAAGATCCCACAGGTCAAATCTTCTGCTCCCGCTTCAATTATTATTCCTATGATGCTTATTATTAACTTTAATTTATAATCTTCCCTTCCAATACCAATTATAAATTGAAATCAATCAAGTACCAAAGATAATAATACTTAAAAGCATTAAGTATAAATAACAAGCAATTGCATTAACAAAGAAAATTAATACAAGATCTAGAATTGAAATCGAATCCAAGTTACATCAGGTATCCTAGCTAGAAATTTAGTTTTTTGTCATATCAAAATCAAACTCAAGTTTACTTGAATAAAAATCCAAAATCATCCTAACAATGAGTTCTAGAAAATAAATTTAAAGTAGATAAGGAAAAAGAATTAGAAACTCTGAAGGAACTGTAGAGCAAAATGAATCCTCTCTTTAAATCTTCCAGATGCTCCAAACTCTCCTTGCTTGATTTCTAGCTTTCAAAGATGATTCTTTTTTTTTCTCTCTCTCTCTTTTTTTTTAATGTGTTTTAGGATTCTTAAATAGGGCTAGGGCTAAAGTTAAGGTGGTATTTTCTCCATAATTTTATTCTATGTATAATTCTTTTTATTTGGTATAGAATCTCTTTTCCTTTGGATAAGCTTCAAGCAACTACCAGCTATCTACTCCTTATGCTGCCCTATTTTTTTTTTGATTTTATTCTAATTTTTAAGGTAAAAGAAGGAAAGGAGGCATGGTTAATTAGAGGAGAAGGATTCCTTCTTCAACCTTCCTAGGTCTACAAAATCTCCAAAATAAAGTAAGGTTTCAACTGCCTAAATCAGGTTTTCTAAGAATTAATTGATCCCAATTCTTTCCAAGTTTGCTCCTCATGCAGAATTAGTTTGGATTTTATTTTTTTTTATTTAATTATTTACAAGATAGCTCCTTGTCATCCAAAATTTATTGCCATATCGGATCTCTATACTAAGAAAAACTATGAAGAATTGGGTGTATCGGATGTTTCTCATTATGTCTAACATTATTACCAACTTTAACCTATTGTAGCCATCTCATCTAGAATCTAAATTTGATTTTGTAAATTATGTTCCTTTTTTGCTTCTCTTAGAATTCTGTAGGATTTGGTCTTGCTCAATTTGGAGTCCTGTAGCTTATCTTTTAGGAATCCTTATGCCAAAGTATTTAAAATTTAGATTGATTGACTAGATGAGAGAGATTAACTGCTTGATTTATTTTCTGCATCTTTGATTTCTTTACTTGGCTGATGATGCCAAAAAGGATGAGGTGTGGGGTCCATTGATATCTTGATTTGGTTATTCTACTTCGAGATGAACTTTGATTTTGATGCACGATCCTGATGACTCCGGATGACAGACTTTGCTGAATTGGACTCAACCAATTTCACTTAATTTTGACCTTTAAAACATAGTTAGACCAATTAGGTGTGACCTAGCTCAATTACTTGCAATTGATATAAAACATATCAAGTTCTTACATTTATTTAGTTAATTATTATACCAATTTTATCAAAATTATTAAAACTAATAATAATAATTACTATAAAAATGCAACACATCAAAAGTCAATAAAATCGATTACATAGAAAGTGGACACACTACAAGCAAAATAAAAGTCAGCAAGGACCAACTGTGCGAAAGAACAATTGCATTACAGACAGAATGAAGATCGATGAAACTGATTACATAAAGAAAAAACAAAGAAAGTGAGTCCTAAGGCGGTCCAGGCTCTTCAGACTTCGGACTATCGGCTCCGACCATCACCAAAACTTTCTTCAGTCTGAAGATCTCCTCCTCAAGCTCCTTTTTCTTATATAGGCCTTCGATGTATATTCTGTTGGCGTACACAAATTTGGCCTCGAGTTCTTGCCGCTGCTCCCTCAAGACTTTGGATTCAGCTTCAACATCCTTGATGGCTTGATGCTCGCAGGTCAACTAGAGCTTCAACTATTGAACTTCAGCTTTCTCCACCCCGATAGCCTCCAAGAGCTCACCGACGGTCCTCCTCAAAGAGGTGAGCTTCTCAGATTCGTCGCTTGATCTAGCCTACTGAATGCTATAAAACTTCCTCTGAAAATAGGTCGCCTCACCCCTGGTACCTCATCTTCAAGCCTAAACATCTTTCATGCCCAGGTTGCTCGATAACTATTGCACCAGTCCTCAGTATCCTATTGCTGCTTCTGAAGCTGGGAAAACTTTTTCGACCAATCCCAATCATACCGGACTTTGTCGGTGGACCACGGCAAACTTCCTTCCAAGAGATGAATCTTTTCTTTTGCCTTCTTAAGATCAACTTTAAGAGAGCCGATCTTTGCTGTCAACGTCCAAGACTTGTCGCTCGCATTCTTCTGGAGTTTGATAAGCTCCTTCTTAAAATTTTTTTTTCAGACATTGAAGCTCACGGAATCCTTCATGTGCAAGCTTTAGAGGTGAATGACTTCTTTAGTCACCTCCGAAGCGTTCTTCCGAGAGGTCTGAAAGTCGGCCTCAACCTTCTTCAACTTTTTTCTTAAATGATGGACTTCATTTTTCAAACCCTTTATCAAAGCTTGAACAAAACTCCCTGAGGTAAGGGATCAGACGTCAGTCGGAGAAAGGAGGTCGTGATCTTGGTTATCGAAGGCGTTCTGAATCACATGCAGTGCAGAGTGCAAAGAAAAAGAGAGATTTTTCTTTCATTACTTCAAATATTTTTAATACATCAAAAAAAAAAGAGAGAGAAGAAAAGTACATAAATATCAAAAGTTTAGACCTCGGGTGGCTCACACTAGAGAGGTCGGGACATTCTCGACTGCCTTCGGCTCTCGAGCAGGTCGGGATGCTACACTTGTAGGTTCTGGAACCTCCGGAGTAACTTCAACAGCATGGGCAATGGGGGCAACCTCGGCATCAGCGCACGAAGGGCCGGCTCTATTCTCTGACTCCTCTATGAGGAGGTCCAGATCGATGTTGGAAAAGTTCTCGATGACCCATCTCAAGCAGATCTAGAACCCTTCCAAGAAAGATTCCTAGGTGAAGTCTATTTTGATGTCCTCCATATCTTTGGAGGACTTAAAATCTTGCACGATCCTCTCCATAGCGGCGTTAACCTCCTCCTTGCCTTCCTTCTTTCCTTCTTCTCTAGAGCTAACTCAGCCCTCAACTTCACCATCTCTTCGTGCTCCTCCCTCAACTCCTTCTGAAGGCATTCGACTTCAGATGAGTGGGTTTCTGAGGCTACCTTCAGAGCGTCGGCCTTGGCTTGAGCCTTCTCGGCTTCTATGCTGGCTTCCTCAAGGGCCCTGGAAGTTTTGGCCCATCTCTGATTTGCCGCCTCGGAGTGAGCAAAAAGATAGTGTCCCAACTATAAAATAAAAAAATAAGTCAGAATTCTAGAAGATCCCAACTTTAAAGCCCGAAGGGCATGAAGTCAAAATTAAAAGAAGCCACTTACCTCTAGGAAGGCAGCGAAGGACTCATCGAACCTCTTAACATCATCCTTCTGGCACATCCTCTCTACAATGTGAGGAAGGATGCTCTCCTCCATCAGCGACTGGACGACCTCTCGGTCATCCAAAAAATTCTACTCTTGGCTAAGATCCTCTCCCTCGAAGCTCTTAACCTTCCATCCGACTTTCTTACCGACAGCCTTCTTCTTCTTCCTCTCCACAACTTTCTCTTGCAGAACAGGAGCAGAAGGGGCGGCCTCATCAGACAAGACCGAGCTCGGTGCGGTAACGATGGGCTCGAGGGCCGGCACGGCCTGGCGCGATTCTCCAGTTTGAGCCTTCTTCTGCAGTTCTTCGGAAGCACCATCCTTCCTCTTAAGGGTCTTAATTTTCTTCGCCAAGCGGTTTCGTTCCTCTGGAGTCATTTTTGCAAAAAAAATAAAGTTAGAAGGTCAAAAGAAAGAATACCATCCAACTGACTGAATATGAAAAACTACTTATTGGGTTAAGAGAATTGAGATCAAAATTGAACAAGATTTGCTCGTCCAGAGGGATCGGTGGAGTATTAAAGAACTTCAGCTTATCGACCGAACTCCAATCCTCACTTTCTAGCCCGGGGGCTCGGCGGATCGATTTTCTTATCTCACCCTACTAAAGAAGCCCTAATCCTAAGGAGGGATGGGAGATGAAAAAGAATTTCTCCTTCCAACTGTGAACAAAGAAAGGAGCACCTTTAAGCAGTCCCTTCTTATCGAACTGCGGAGATACATACCACCAATCCTTGGTGATTGGATGGCGTTTGAAAATAAAAAAATTATAGAATAAGAAAATGGTAGGTCGGATGCGGATAAGTACCATAAATTCATCAATAAATATATTAATTTATTAATTAATTCATATTAATTTTTAAAAATTATTAATTAATTGATACATATTTTTTAAAAAATTATATTTTTATTAATTAAAAAATAATAAAATTAAAAAATTAAATTTTATTATCAATAAAAAGAACTCATTTTTTTGATCACAACGAAATAAATTTCGAGCAAAATGAAGCTAAAATGGAGAAGATATAAATTTCTAAAGAAATAAAATAAATAAAAATTAAATTAAAAAAAATAGCTCAGCCAACTCAAGCCGACGTGCCAAGCCAGCCACGTTAGCCGACTCAACCATGAAAGTCATCAACCAATCCACGATCCAGACGTGGACCGTCAGCTCAGCAGAAATCGGTGAATCATGGAGCGACACGTGGTGGATCTAGATCCTTAAAGGATTCACAGAAAATCTATCGCGGCTCATAGGACATTTTGGACTTTTTACTTAGCAACAGAGATGCTGATTGGTTGCGGTGTATGGTGCAATCGATCCATGCAGTCCATGGCAACAGTAAAGGCACGATCAGACAGATCCGATTGATTACGGTCAAGATCGGATGGCGGTGGTTATTTTCGGATTTGATTCAAATTCTATCAATGATCTGGTGCGATCCGACGGCCAAAAAATCAGTCGATGAAGATCCAATAGTCCAAGAAGCTCCCAACTTGATTAAAACATTCAGAACTCGATCCGACGACTAGATTTTCTTCTGATCGGATGGTCAGAATTTAATCCGACCTGATTTAGATCGATATGCATCCGATTTGATGATTTTTGGCCCGTTAGATTCCTATTGAACGGCCAGATTTCATTTAGAGCAGTAGAATTCAACCAGGACTCCTTGTAATTTAATTTTCACTCAGATTTCTCCATATTTTGATGATCAAAAAGCTCCTTAGTCCCACATTGCCTAGAAGAAAACTCTCCAGCCCTTTTAGCTTTATAAAAAGGATCCCAGGCCTCTAGAAATCAATAGATCTGATTAGAGGAAAGCTTTAGTATAGGATGAAGCCAGGCTTTGGGTTAATGGCTGCTTCGAGGCAATGGATGTTGAGAAGAAGAGCTAGACTTCTACACCATCTTTCTACCAATGCCGATCCAAGATCAGAGATTTGGCTATTTTATTTTATTTTCTTTTTTTTAATTTCATGTATTTAAATTTTAAAATTTTAATTAATAAAAATTTTATTTTTTATATTTTATTTTTAGCTTTTTATTTTTATTATAATTTAATTTTTATACTATAATTATTATCTTTTATTTTATTATAAATAGATGCTAAGATCTAACTAGTAGATCTTAATACCAAGTTTAAATTTCTGCATCTTTTAATTTTTGCCTTTTATTTTCTGACTTTACTTTTAATTTCAAAATTCTTTTTTTTTTTAAAAAAAAAATTAAAGATTTTAAATCTAAAAATACTACCTTCGCTATGGATTCGACCCAACTCACTGTTATCTATATATTTTTAATTATTTTAAAAAGTTGAATTAAACTGATAAATATGGTATCTTAACGACAATATCGTATTTCTATCAAGTTTTTGGCACCATTATCGAAAAAGGCACGGACATTAAGTTTTTGATCTCTTTGATTTTTTTATAAATAAATTATAAATAAAATTTTTATTTTTTTATAAATATTGCTTGCTAACTTTTTTTTATTTTATAGAAAAAAAGATTAAAGAATAAAAAAGAACCAGGAGTTTTGCTTGGTAAGATCAATCCTAATCCTAGTCCTCTTTTTTATTTTATTTTATTTATTTATTTACTTTATTTTTAAATTATTTTTTTAAAAAAATATATCTATTTAAATCTAATTAAAAATCTCATGATAAGATTAAAAATTCTAACTATTTAGAACATGCATCATACTAGTTTTATTTTTATTTTTATTTTTATTTTTTTTAGTGATTGCTGGAGGCAAGATAAGTCTTTCAAAATTTAATTAGTTGTATGCATCTAGTTTAAATTGCATAGAATCCTTTGATTAAAATTTTTTGTGTATATTCATATTCAATCAAATTAAGAATAATATCTAATTAAATAAGATAAGATGCAGATTTGATCATCCTTCTTTAGTCCATAAATAATAAACCAACATCCTGCATTGACCTAAGTCTTTAATTTTAAAATTAATTAGATATCAGTCCTAGGAACTCGAGCTCAATAGGACAAGAAATCCTAAGAGTTGAACCAAGTTAGGATTAGTCAATTTGACTGATGTCTAAAAAAATGATTTAGGGACGACTGGGCCCTAAGAAAGGTGGTTTTTAATTAATTTCATTAGCTTACCTAACCAAGCATAATTGATGTCTAAGGCAAGCAATGGAGGGACTCCCACCAATTTTACACTTACCTGATCAATTGAACTTAATTGAATGGTTGATTCATATTAAACCTGATAATCAAATGGCTGATCTAAACCTAATAGTCCAAAAATTAGATAAAGTTGACATTCTTGCTCAAAAATTAGATCAACTTCTAATCCTAGGTCAACAATCTTCTGCACAATTCACATCACATTCTAATTATTAGGAGTTTCATTCAATCTGTGCTAGTTCAACCTATCATGTGAATGAATATCCCATAACTACATAATTTTCATCTTTTAATCAAAAATAAGTCCAAACTACTCAAGGCTACTCCAAGCCGGTTAATAATCTTCTTTCAAATTCAAATAATTTAGGTTGGAGCAACCACCATATTTTTTCTTGGACATCCAAACAGACTCAAACTCAGATCCAAATTTTACCTATCCAAAACTATCAAAATAGGCCCCAATACCAAAACTATGCCTATAATAATAGTCAGCCTAGTCAATTTACCAAGCCATTATATAACAACTAGCTATCATACTCACCTCCTCAATAGGCCAATCTAGCCGATGATAGATTTAACCAACTTCAATAATTAATTCTGAATCAACAACAATCGATCTTAACTCAATAAGAATCTATTGCCAAGCTAGAAGCTCAAATAGGATAATTAGTTCAATCTAACATGAGGAGAGAACTAGATCAACTATCGAGCCTACCAATTTTAAATAATCCACCTAATGTCCATCAATCACCTAGACCAAGTTATCAATTTAATGTCTCACTTAAGAATTCCTAATTTAAGAATGCCAAAGTAATTTCTGAAGTTAAAAGCTATAGGATTCTTATGAACCGATACCAAGATCAGATGAGAGAGGCTAGTGTTGATGCTAGCCAAAATAAAAATTTAGAGGAACTGGTTAGTACTGAGACTAACCACATAGAAGAATTCGAGCCAGGAACTAGTACTGATGCTGGTTCCAGTTTAAATAAGATACACATAGAGAAAAAAAGAATAGATGATTTATCCGAAACTTATAAACCTAATGTCCTATTTTCTTCAACCCTAGAAGTCAATTCTTCTTACAAAAATCAAAAGACATGTAATGAAGAGTCAATGAAGTTATTTAAATAAGATCATATTAATTTACCTTCAGAATTAAAATCATCTTTAGTCATCCTTCCAGCATTTATTAAATTAAACTTAACTTCTAATATAAAAACTTCATTCATGAGCATTTTAGAAGAACAAATAGGAGAAAT
The DNA here is from genome assembly GCA_006176705.1 of Cocos nucifera. Taxonomy (NCBI): domain Eukaryota; kingdom Viridiplantae; phylum Streptophyta; class Magnoliopsida; order Arecales; family Arecaceae; genus Cocos; species Cocos nucifera. Next base: position 745,661 of record QRFJ01000202.1, on the reverse strand, counting down.
TCTTAATAAATATGGATCTGAGAATGGGATCATAAATTATGTTCCTAGAATTAACAACTATTATATCAATAATGGGATTATAAATCAACTTTCTAAGATTGGCAATTCAAAACCATTAAAATTTGTTAATTCAATATTTGACATAGGATAGTTAAGCTGCATTGTGTCTGACTGAAGATGATAAACTTAGCGCTTGTTGGAAGATAACCCAATATTTAATTTTTTTTAGTTTAATTTATCTTTTTAGTTGATTTTTTTTTAGGATAATTTGAATAAGTTAGAGGGAGAGCTTAAATTTTCAAAGACATGTGTTGGACCAAAAAAAAATAAAATATAGTCAGGTATATTCTTTCATATTCTTTATTATATCCTTTATTTTTTTTTCTTCATTGAGGACAATATTGATTAAGTTGGAAGGGAGAAAAATAAAAATTTTAAAATTTTAAGTCCTTAAGAAAAAATTAGTATTTAGTATTTAGATACCTGATTATGCTTAAGAATTGAATTAAACTAAGTATTTTTAAAATAAAATTGATGCATAGATCAGAGAATCTGTGAGATATTGAGGAATCAAGTATTAAGAAAATTCAATAAAGAGTTAAGTCTAGAACATAAAAAAAGTTTTTTCTTTGAGCATTTCTAATTTTTTCTACTAGCATCTAAGAAAATCTACTTTTTATGAGTTTATGTAGGATAACTATACATTTTTTTATATAAAATTTTTTTTTAATAAAATAGTTTTCAAGTACTTCTCACTGAATAACTGGGCCTCTTTGCCTAAGCAAGCATTAAGTTTCGCATCAAAAGATGGGAAGGGCAAAGAAGCTCGTTGTAAAGCTGGTCTTAACTTATTATCTATTTGATTCGAACTAGTAAGTCTGAAGGGTATTCTATACCTAGTGCCCTAAAATCAACTGATTTGAAAGTCATTGACCTAAGACTCGCTACATGGATCAAATAGAAAGTTTAAGGGGTTAAGACACTCAATAGTGGTATAATATTATAAAAAAAATAATTTTTTATCGAGTAATCGGATCTCATTGCCTAAGTAAGCAATGATATTCGCATAAAAAAATAGACAATATAAAAATAAAAATCAATAATTGAATGACGGAAGTAGTAATACACTTATCTATATGAAAGTTTAGACAAATCAGACATAAAGATAGGATAATTTAGAAAAAATTTAGAAAAAATTTAATATTTTTTACTTAATTTTTTTATTAATAAATATTAATACCTTAATGATATATCTCACTTAAGCTCTACTGAATATCAATGGCCATTTTGAAAACTGCTTAGGTAAAATTTGAAATTCTAAAGTTAAAAGGTATTTAAAACTAAATTATTTCTTTACTCGAGGATGAGCAAAGCTTAAGTTGGAGGATATGATAAGTACCATAAATTCATCAATAAAATATTAATTTATCAATTAATATATATTAATTTTTAAAAATTATTAATTAATTGATACATATTTTTGAGAAATTTATATTTTTATTAATTAAAAAATAATAAAATTTAAAAATTAAATTTTATTATTAATAAAAGGAGCTTATTTTTTTGATCATAATGAAATAAGTTTCGAGCAAAATAGAGCTAAAATAGAGAAGATATGAATTTCTAAAGAAATAAAATCAATAAAAATTAAATAAAAAAGGAAAACGACTCAGTTGGCTCAAGCCGGTGCGCCAAGCCAGTCATGTTAGTCGACTCAGCCATGGAAGCCATCAATTGGTCTACGATCTAGGCGTGAACCACCAACTCAGCAGAAATCGATGAATCATGGAACGACACATGGTGGATCTAGATTCTTAAAAGGTTCACAAAAAATCTATCGCAACTCACAGGGCATTTTAGACTTTTCACTCGACGATAGAGATGCTGATTGATTGCAGTGTATGGTGCAGCTGGTCCATGCAGTCTATGGTAATAATAAAGGTGCGATCAGATGGATCCGATTGATTACGGTCAAGATCGAATGGTGGTGGTTATTTGTGGGTTTGATTCGAATTCCATCAGTGATCTGGCATGATCCGATGCTCAGAAAACCAGCCGATAAAGATTCAATGGTCCAGAAAGCTTCCGACTTGATTAAAACATCCAGAACTCGATTCGATGGTCAGATTTTTTTTTGATCGGATGACCATAATTTAATCTGATCTGATCTAGACTGATACGCATTCGATTTTGAAGATTTTTGGCCCGTTGGATTTCTATTGAACGGCTAGATTTCATCCAGAGCAGTAAAATTCAAGCAGGACTCTTTTAATCCAATTTTTACTCAATTTTTTTCATATTTTGACGATCAAAGAGCTCCTTAGTCTCACATTATTTAGAAGAAAACTCTCCAGCCCTCCTAGCTCTATAAAAAGGGTCCCAGGCCTCTAAAAATCAATAGATCTAATTAGAGGAAAGCTTTGGTACAGAGTGAAGCTAAGCTTTGGGTTAATGGCTGCTTCAAGACAATGGGTGTCAAGAAGAAGAGCTGGGCTTCTACACCATCTTTCTACCAATGCCGATCCAAGATTAGAGATCAGACTATTTTATTTTATTTTATTTTATTTTTAATTTTATGTATTTAAATTTTAAAATTTTAATTAATAAAAATTTTATTTTTTATACTTTAATTTTAACTCTTTATTTTTATTGTAATTTAATTTTTATATTTTAATTATTATTTTTTATTTTATTGCAAGTAGATGCTAAGATCTAACTACTAGATCTTAATACCAAGTTTAAATTTCTGCACCTTTTATTTTTTATTTTTTATTTTTTGACTTTACTTTTAATTTCAAAATTCTTTTTTTTAAAAAAAATTAAAAATTTTAAATCTAAAAATACTACCTTTTTTATGAATTCGATCTGGCTCACTGCTATATACATATTTTTAATTATTTTAAGAAGTCAAATTAAACTAATAAATATGGTATCTTGACAACAACATCATATTCCTATCAAGTTTTTGGCACCATTACTGGAGAAGGCATGGACATTAAATTTTTGATCTTTTTGATTTTTTTATAAATAAATTATAAATAAAATTTTTATTTTTTTGTAAATATTGCTTGTTAACTTTTTTTTATTTTACAAAAAAGAGATTAAAGAATAAAAAAAATCAGGAGTTTTACTTGGTGAGATCAATCCTAACCCTAGAACTAATCAATCCTCGGTAATGATGCCAAAAATTTGATAAGAGCATGATGTCGTCGTTAAGATACCATATTTATCAGTTTAATCTGACTTTTTAAAATAATTAAAAATACGTAGATAGCAGTGAGTCGGATCGAATCCATAGGAAAGATAGTATTTTAGATTTGAAATCTTTGATTTTTGAAAAAAAAAGAAAAAAATTTAAGTTTTGAAATCAAAAGTGAAGTCAAAAAATTAAAAGCAAAAATTAAAAGGTATAAAAATTTAATTAAAAGATGTAGAAATTTAAACTTGGTACTAAGATCTACTAGTTAGATCTTAGCATCTTCTTGCAATAAAATAAAATAAAAATAAAGTATAAAAATTAAATTATAATAAAAATAAAGAGCATAAAATTAAAGAGCATAAAAATAAATATTATATTAATTAAAAAGTTTATAATTTTAAAATATAAAATTAAAAAAAAATAAAATAGGCTGATCTCTGATCTTGGATCGACATTGGTAGAAAGATAGTGTAGAAGCCCAGCTCTTCTTCTCAGCATCCATTATCTTGAAGCAGCCATTAACCTAAAGCTTGGCTTCACTTTGTACCAAAATTTTTCTCTAATCAGATCTGTTGATTTTTAGAGGCCTGGGGTCCTTTTTATAGAGCTAGGAGGGTTGGAGAGTTTTCTTCTAGGCAATGTGGGTCTAAAGAGCTCTTTGATCGTCAAAATATAAAAAAATTTGAGTAAAAATTAGATTAAAAGGAGTCCTGATTGAATTCTGCTGCTCTAGATGAAATCTAGCCATTCAATAGGAATCCAATGGGCCAAAAATCATCAAAATCGAATGTGTATCGGCCCAGATCAGGTCGAATTAAATTCTGGCTGTCCGATCAGGAGTAAATCTGACCGTCGGATCGAGTTCTGGATGTTTTAATCAAGTCAAGAGCTTTCTGGATCGTTGAACCTTAATCGATTGGTTTTTTGGCCGTCAGATCATGCCAGATCGTTGATGAAATTTGAATCAAACTCAGAAATAACCACTGCCATCCAATCTTGACTGCAATCAATCGGATCCGTCCGATCGCACCTTTACTATTGCCATGGACCATATGGACCAACTGCACCATACACCGCAACCAATCAGCGCCTTCTATTGCTGAGTGAAAAGTCTAAAATATCCTGTGAGTCGCGATAGATTTTCTGTAAATCCTTTAAGGGTCTAGGTCCACCACGTGTTGCTTAATGATTTGCCAGTTTCTATTGAGCTGGCGGTCCACGCCTGGATCGTGGATTGACTGACGACTTCTATGGCTGAGTCGGCTAACGTGGCTAGCTTGATGCACCGACTTGAGATGGCTGAGCCATTTTTCTTTTTTTATTTAATTTTTATTTATTTTATTTCTTTAGAAATTTATATCTTCTCTATTTTAGCTCCATTTTGCTCAAAACTTATTTCGTTGTGATAAAAAAATGAGCTCTTTTCATTGATAATAAAATTTAAATTTTTTAATTTTATTATTTTTTTAATTAATTTTTTAATTAATAAAAATATGAATTTCTTAAAAATATGTATCAATTAATTAATAATTTTTAAAAATTAATATAAATTAATTAATAAATTAATATTTTTATTGATAAATTTATGATACTTATCAGACGTCCACCATGGTGCACAGTGAGAGAAGTCCTATGATGAATCTAAAGAAATTTGGTGTCATAGCAGTAAGAGAAATATTGAGAAATCTGAATAGGTTAACTACAAAAGGAGGCAAGGATAACCTAAGCGCGATCCGAAGGGTTTTGATATACAGACAGATTCGATCGAAAGGAGATGAGCAAACTCGATTGTTGGGCTTAGAAAGTTCGAGTTCGTATTCAAAAGAAATTCCAAACTAAATTCTGACTAGGAAAAGATCGTCGGATCGAAGTCTACAGAAAATAATTGCAGGCACAAAAGGATGGGCCGACTCCAAGGGTTCAGCCTCCTCAGGAGATGGGTTTACTAAGGTTAGAGAGGCCGGGCTTCCAGAACAAGTTGATCAGGATCCCTCATTAGATATTTGAATCAAAGTGAAATCGAGGAATCACCCAAAAATCAGAAAAAAATAAGGTGTACAAACTTCGACAAAAATAAAAAGAGTGAGAAAGCAAAGAGTGGGAAAATAATTCAAAAAAGTGTTGGAGGGCTGACCTAAATCAGCTGGAAAGAACAAGGAGATGATGAATGTAACAAAAATCGAATGGGGTTGCGCCTGGAACCAAGAAAAATGAAGGAAGAAGCTTGGACCCTCGCATAGGATGGAGAAGAGAACCGAAGGAAGGAGATGAGGATTTCAAAAGAAGTAAAGGCTCGGAGGAGGAGGACGAGTTTAAGTAACTCCTGGAATTTCTAGACAGTTATGATTGTAGATTTCCTCCAGCCAATCTCTGATCGATGCATGTCCCACTCATCATGGTAGAAAGCTTCCAACGGGCAAATCCTTAATATTATTGTACTTCGAGCAGACTTTTGATAGAGAATTCGAAAAACGTCTCTTCGGATCACCACGCATTTACAAAACTTCGACGCCAGCCCGATAAAAATCAAAACTTTCCATTCAACCCAGACACGAAAAATCCAACAGCATTAAAAAATTCTTCGAACTTTGACAGTCTCCATTTTACTCCCATCCTTCAAACTTCGAACTCGAAAGTAGGACTAGTTTTGAGTATAAATCCAAGCCTGCCGAAGTTTGGCTAAGACTCCGACTCTTGATCAGTTCCGTTCGGTTGTAGCTATAACAACTGAACCTCAACCCGTAGGAGTATTCGAACTCTGAATCATTCTGAGATGGCCGACCTTCAACACTGTAGTCAGATAATTTGATTGGCTGGAAAGATCGATTTTGGATTCAATGGGGTGTTGCGGATTTCTTCTCTAAACGAACTTGAACAATTAATGCTTTTGCCCCAGAGAATCGGCTAAGTCTCCGACTCCTGCGCATCCCGTTCGGACGATCTCCTTTTGGTAACCTGTGTGGCTCCACTCGGACGAACTTCCTTAGATCTCCTTTTTGGCAGAATCTTAGTCGAACTTCTCATGGATTTCTCCTTCAGTGAAACTTCTCTGAACTGCCCCCAGACAAACTTCAGTGCCTTATCATTATTCACCGATGAGCAACCCTGGGAATGGTCGAACCTCAAAGGAACAGCAGAGATGCCAATATTTCAATCGTGCTTGCTTATTGCGGCCATCAGTCAATACTTGATCCAGGCGGACCCCTCATAGTTGGACTCCTTTCGGTTGGATGTCTTCCGGGCCTCTTCGTCGGTCGAACCCCGTCGGACTTCTCTTCCAGCTGAATTTCTTCCAACCACCTGAAAGAACCATGGCGTACACCTTCAACATAGTGAATTAAAGCCAATGCACGGTCAATCTTGAGAACCTTCGAACTCCTCCGAAACAACAACGTTCAAGAGCTCTTCATCGCCTGCAATTGTTCTATCCGAACTCCAGCTATTAGGTCTTCAACAAACTAGCACGTCATGACAATGAACACCATCCTCCATGACAAATTCCACGTGACTCCAAACGGCCTACTACCAAGTGGTTGTGGCTATCACTATCAGTTTGTTACAGACTCCGGAGCTATAAAAGAGATCCTCTAGATATGTTTTCTTTAAGCTCTCTTATCTCTTTCGGTACTCTGCAGCATTTTCTATTGAGTACTCTATTTTTGTTGGCCGAAAGAGCTGACTTGATTATCGGAGGATCTTGTCAGAGCCACCCTCAGGCTCTGGACGAGACTTATTTTACAGATCATTGATGGCGACCTCATTTTCTCCGACTCCAACACTTCTCCGGCGATGACCAAATTTCGCACCAACACCAAACATGATCAATCGGTGCTTCATTAGGAGTCAAAAATGCCATCCATCCCGCTAATGACTTGAAAATGCCATGAGTTTTATTGATATTCAAAGAAATATTACCTTAATTATACCAAAAATTCAGAGTTTTGGGAGATTTTTATTTTTATTTTGAATTTCAAAATTTTGCTTAATCAACTAATTTTCAAAAGTTTGCAATTGGTACCCTAATTAATTTGATTTGATTGGCACGACGAAAATGGACATATACCATCATATGCCATATAAAGATTGTTGATTTGAATTAAACTAGCTGATATAGAAAAATTATACTGAACTTATTCTTCTCCTCTTTTCGCCGATCTACAAGCTAAGGTTTTGATTTTTCAATTTCATCTCCTCTCCATATGCGATAATAGGAGATTGATGATGGCTGCGAGGCAAATAGAAATAGTAAGAAAGAAAGAAAGAGGAGAGTAAGAAGTGAGTCTAACGGATGCAAGATCGATGGATGATACGAAAATACAGAAGGATATGATAAGAAAATGAAATGCAAGCAATGGTGTTTCTTTTGGCATCGTAGTGGAGGGGGATCCTTTTAGTCACCATCGCTCGTCGCCTCAGGGAAATGCCAACATAATGTAGTATTGTTAGCACCAGTCTCCGACTGCACGGCGAGAAGGGAATTGTGATAAGGGAAATGCCAACATAATGTAGTGTTGTTGGCACCAGTCTCCGACTGCACGGCGAGAAGGGAATTGTGAAGCAAAAATCCTAGCCTAAAAAGAGGTGAAAAAGATTTAAAAAAAAAAAAAAAAGAAGGCAACTTAGTCCATTTAGACCCTGTTTAGTTATTCCTATGGAATTGGGCTAAAAATGATATAGGATTCATGGATCAGGCCAACCATTTAAGTATGGCTCTATGTCACCATCTAGCCCAACTCCGATGGGAAGAAGAAAAAGATCTTCATAGATCCTTTTTTTCTTTCTTGCAGTCTAAAAATTTAGATCTGGGCTAGGTTTGGATCGGCTCTTAGAAAATGCAAGTTAGATGAGCCAACATGTCTAATTCTTATAAGATTTTTAATCCTATACTATACAAATATTAAATTTTTAAAGATCCGTTTGGATATTCATATAGGATTGGACTGAAAATCATATAAAATTCAGATCTATCGACCTATCTAGCTTTTATTTTCTAAAAATCTATCCAAATTTAATACAGAAAAAAATCTATAAAATTGTTTTTTTTAAAAAAAATGGTTGACATAAGGTCATACTTAAATGGATGGTTTAATCCATAAATTTTATAGAATTTTCAATCTAATTCTATAAAATTATTCAAACAGAACTTTAGTAGCCTATTTAAATTTTTTGAACAATAACATCCCACTTAAATTAAGATATGTTGATAGGCAGGTCAAGGGCTACCCAAATATCTTAAGGGCCCATCCATAAATATTATGAAAAAATTGATCAATTTTTTTATTGACTAAGTTATCCATATTCTCACACTTCTCTAGATAGATAAATTATTTTCCTATAGACAACATTTATCCATGAAATAAAGAAAAAGTCTTATCTAGCTAGGAGATAAGTTATTTTCCCATCAACCAAAAAAATAATATTTTTATTATATTTCTAATATACCATTAATCCTATAATGATAATATAATACTATCTTATATATAATATAAAATAATAATATTATCAAATAATAATATTTTAGGATTTTAATATAATTTATTTTATTACTATAATATAATATCAATATCTTATATTATTAGTATAATGATAATATAATATATAATATTAATATATTATTAAATTAAAATACTAAAATATAATATATATTTTATTTTATTATATATAATTTAATTTGTTATATCATATATAATATATATTATCTATATTTATGAATATAATATAATATATAATAATATTTTTATAATAAAAATATTATAAAAAATATAGATAGATCTTAATAACTTATTCGAAAAACTAGTAATGCAAAATAACATAGATAATAGATTTTTTAAATTATTTTTTAATATATAAAAAAATATATTTATATTATTTTTTATAAATATTATCTAAAAATTTTTATTAAAAAAATATAAATTTTTGAATAAATTTTTTATCGAAAAAAAAAAAGAAAAAAAGAAAGAAAGAAAGAAAGAAAGAAAGAAAGAAAAAAGAATGGACCCCAAAGGCTAAACCCCACTCAGAGCTGCCGAGACAAGTGTCCAAAACCCACTGCGCCACCCACAGAGAAGAGAGAGAGATAGTCCGGAATGTGTTTATGCGATTGCCGATCCCGTGGAAGAAGAAGCGATTGCGTCCCTTCAGCTGTGCCAACCATCTCCTCTTCACCACCTCCAACACCACCAGGCTAATCACCATGTTGTCTCCTCCTCCTCCTCCTCCCTCATCAAATTCCCTCGCTTCCACCCACCTCCAATCCTCCCCACAAAATCATCAGCTGACCTCCATACTGGACCAATGCAAGACCACGAAAGAATTGAAGCAAATCCACTCCCAGATGATCCGCACCGGTCTCATCCGCTCCCCCCTCGAACGCCGCCGGCTCCTCTCCTTCTGCTGCACCCATCAGTCCGGCGACATGGACTACGCTCGCCTCCTATTCGACGAAATCCCCAACCCAGACCTCTTCGATTGGAACTCCATGATCAGGGGCCACTCCAACCGCCACTCCCCCGAAGCCGCAGTGTCAGTTTATGTAGAGATGCTAGCACGAGGCTTCGTGCCCGATGACTACAGCCTCCCTTTCTTGCTCAAGGCCTTCACTCGCGACGCGGCCGTTGAGTTGGGGGACGAGCTCCATGCTCACGCGCTCAAGTTTGGTCTAAGCTCCAATGCCCATGTTCGGAACGCATTGATCCGTATGTACTCTACTAGTGGGGTGATTGATACCGCTCGTGAGCTATTTGAAAGGAGTTCGAAGCGAGATGCGGTCATGTGGAATGCTATGATCTCTGGCTATAATAGAAGCAAACAATTCGTCGAATCACTCAAACTTTTTGAGGGGATGGTGAAAGCTAGTGTGACTCCCACGCCGGTGACTTATATTTCGGTGCTATCAGCCTGTGCAAGATTGAAAGATCTGGAGCATGGGGCTCGAATCCATGGCATCATCAAGGAGAGCAGGCTGTTGCCAAACTTAAAGATAGAGAATGTGTTGATTGATATGTATGCTGAATGTGGGGATATGGATGAGGCCTGGAGATTGTTCGAGGGCATGAAAGTCCAAGATGTGATATCTTGGACAGCAGTGGTTGCTGGATTTGCTAATGCAGGAGAGATTGATCGAGCTAGAATGCTTTTTGATCAGATGCCAGAAAGGGATTCCGTATCGTGGACGGCCATGATTGATGGTTATGTTCAGGCAAGCCGTTTTAAGGAGGCTTTGGAGGTTTTTCGGGCAATGCAGGTTGCAAATGTCAGGCCGGATGAATTCACCGTGGTGAGCGTGCTCACCGCCTGCGCACAGTTAGGTGCACTTGGAGTGGGGGAATGGATAAGGGTTTACATGGAGCGCAGCAAGATCAAAATCGACATTTTCGTGGGCAATGCTCTGATCGACATGTATTCAAAGTGTGGTAGCGTAGAGCGTGCTCTCGAGATCTTCAAAATGATGCATCGTAGAGACAAGTTTACATGGACCGCGATTATCATGGGTCTTGCAGTGAATGGATGTGAGGAAGAGGCTCTTGATCTCTTCTCCAAAATGCTTGGAACTTCGGTGAGACCTGATGAGGTAACATACGTTGGTGTTCTCTCGGCTTGTACCCATGCTGGTTTGGTCGAAGAGGGCAGAGAGCTCTTTTCAAGCATGATCACCATGCATGGGATCATGCCCAATGTCGCACATTATGGCTGCTTGGTACATCTCCTTGGCCGAGCCGGGCATCTAAAAGAGGCATTGGAGACCATAAACAATATGCCCATGAAACCGAATTCCACTGTTTGGGGAGCTCTCCTTGGGGCTTGCAGAATTCATAGGGATGTCGAAATGGCTGAGCTGTCTGCTAAACATCTTCTCGAGTTGGAGCCTGAGAATGGTGCAGCCTACATGCTCCTGTCCGATGTATACGCCAGGTGTAATAAATGGGATGAGGTGCGCAAGGTGAGACAGATGATAATGGATAGGGGAATTCGGAAGACACCTGGTTGTAGTCTGATAGAGGTGAATGGGGAAGTTCATGAATTTGTTGCTGGAGATAGGTCTCATCCAGGATCCGACGAAATTTATTCCAGGTTGGAAGAGATGAGCAAGGAGTTGGAATGTGCTGGCTACGTACCGGATACTTCAGAGGTCTTTCTGGATGTAGGAGAAGAGGAGAAAGAAAATGCTATTTATTGGCACAGTGAGAAGTTGGCAATCGCCTTTGGACTGATCGGTTCACCGTCAGGTGTTGCAATTAGAGTTGTGAAGAATTTGAGAATGTGTTTTGATTGTCACAGTGCAATAAAGTTTGTGTCCCAAGTTTACAGCAGAGAAATTGTCGTGAGGGATCGAACCCGCTTCCACCATTTCAGGGGTGGATTGTGTTCTTGCAATGATTATTGGTAATTAATTTTGCATCATGAATAAACAAAGCAGTTCTAGGGTTTCCAAAAAACTTGGCATCCTCCCCGCCAGCAGACATGGGTATGATCAAACATTTTATTCCATCAACTGTATGGTCGGTTAAATGGGTTTTGCCGCGTGCATTATTTAAGGTCCCTTAAAAAGTCCAAGCATGAAATCCTCTTGTTCTTCTTCTGGTTTTATATTTAACCTCGCACCATCATCTAAGCCTATTTAGTTATCTAGTTATTTGTAAAAGAATAACCAAAGATTGCAGCTTTTGCGCCTTTTTCAATTCCACTTTCTTTTTGCAATTCTTCCAGACTTCCATGAGATCAGATCCTCTCCAACCTGAACTGGGGAAGGTTGGCTTTCCAATCAATCATTGGTGAGCCCGTCATGATTGAATGGGCCTTCACTCGACTTCCATTCAGTCTCTTCTCGTTAGATCTTTCTCTTACCAAGCTGCATTCGTTCAAATCATCTAAAGCGGTTTAATTCAAAACCATCCTCTAATTTCACTTGTTTTCGAATTTGTATTTAGCCTCACAATTATTAGCAGTCCCGCTCAAGGATCCTTTCATTTCTAATGATGTACTGCTTACTCTGCGTCCGGTAGCTCTCGCACCATTAAAATTTAAATTTAATACTGCGCATCATGCATCTGTATTCTGGTGGGGCAACGAAAAGGATCGAATGAGCTTAGTTATGAACCTCAACGTCGAGGATAGAACGAGCTTTTGATTATTAGAGCTAGACAAATATTGAATCTCGCTAAGAATTGGTAGTCCCATCATTGCAAGTTCTCGTCTCAGCCAGGTATCTCCATCAGAACAAAAAGAACAGGATACAGATCCCGTCCAGCAACTTGGATCTTCTGAAACGAACTATAGGAGACGGATTGATATCTAAAACTTGCCTCAGAAAACTGAGTCCCATCTAAGAAGAAAAATTCCTGGTTTAATTATAACAAGAAATTACAATCAGCGAAGAAAATAATGACACCCTCATTTTTTATAGCAATAAAATGAATGAGAATGAATGAATCTATCAGCAAAAAAGGGCATATAATGTTAAGGAAAAGGTCAGCAACTACTTGTTTTCCTCGGCAGACATGCTGAACCTAACGCCAAGCCCTCTTGAAGCTTTTGTTGTGAAGGGCTGCAGTTCTCTCAATCTATCGTTGTGGATCAGCTGCACCAGAATGACAGAATATCTTAATCAGCGAATCTGCAAGGTTACTGACCCAAAATTTTAAGCATAATCTCCATTGCGAGGATAACACTAATATAAGGATCGATATTGCTAGCAATGTATTGGTTACTTTGGAACTCATCCATGTAGGTGTATTATAACAGTGTCGATAAACCTTGATCCTGACATTGCTAGTTCCCCAAACTGAGTAGGTTCCTAGCCTTCCTCATCTTAGAGATATTAAAACACTTGCTCTAACATGATGATCACGGCAGCCAAGTTTCCAAACATGCCCCATTTGCTATTCCCTTTAATCATGCAAGCAACAAGCCTTGGAGGCCTTTATCGGCCAGAGTAGATAAAAATATCCTCCCCACCCCAAGTAGTAGATTCCAATAGCGCTAGAAATAACACGTGAAGATCCTCATCATTCAAAGTATCAGCCCGGGCAATTTGTTGGACTATCAATTTTACTTCCCCCCCCCCCCCCCGGATGCAACATCAATATTCCAGAACGACGACAACATCTAACCCTCGAGTGATAGTCGATTTTTTTGACTATAAGTCGAAGACAAAAGATTGGATGACTCCCAATCGACTACCAACCGATCTCGATGCTTGACTCACGACACCAACTTAATAGCCGATTATCAATTGATAAACCGTTAACAGTCGATAACTCTCAATCGGCTTTTCTAATGAATACGACAATCCAAAATTACCAATCGATAATAAGTCGGGTTAATAGTGACACTGATACATAATCGATGTAATGATCACCAATATATAATCAATATATTATAAATGGCTAGTGCAAAATGCACGCATCGATCATTCATGGATATTAACTACTCCTCCATGATTAAATAATATCGAAATAAGCGAAACCCACGTGCCTAATCAATACAAAAAATTACCAATACTTTATCTATAAAAAAAAGGTAAACGAATAATATTGACAAGAGACTTCTGGGTTAAACTTTGTCAAACTCTACTTTCTATTTTTCTATTTGATCAAATTCCTTTTTTTAACTTAAGCATCGGAGGATCTTCACTAGAAACAACTTTGGTCGGTGAGAAACTTTTTTGCAGGTGTTTTTTCTCTAACGACAAGCATAAGAATTTGGCCGCAACATGTATCATCATAAAATAATGTACAGATACAATCCAATACCTCATAGCAACGCTTTGAACTCTAATTTCATTCATAATGAATATTTTTCTTTCAAGCTCCATCCATCCCCTGCCTCCCCTCCAAATTTGATGTGTAACCTTTGTACCTATTTGATTCGACCACACTTGAGAACCAGACATGGTGAATACACTGGAAAGTAACCACCTTCTTACATGTCAAAGACACAGACAACATTCCATTTGCTGAAAAAAAAAGTATTAACACCAGAAAATGCTTGAAACTAAAAATTTAGTTTTTTCCATGCTCAATTTGAGTGTTCCCTCTTCTGATGGCATGTGCTCTTTGAGCTGCAACCAACTCCAAACACTCTGCAGCAATAAAACTATAACTGTCAAGCATACAATCCAGTGGTAGCAGAAAGTGCAACTTAATTGGTCACCATGACTGGACGACTTTAATCCTAAGATTACACCAGCGCCCATCACATAAAGATATTCTAACTTCGTCATAGATTACCATTACTAATTGTAGGTCGATGAGATCTAGAAGTTGGCTACATGTGTAGTTGGTGAATATTAAAAGACGCTCATCAAAGCAGCTCCTTAATTTCTTGCAAAGCTAGTGCTTTATTAACCCAAATAGTTAACAACTAGTATATTCCCAAGCTCTTTAGTTGCAATTATTTCTCCAAGTCATCATAAAACCCAAAGGCAAAATGCTTTCTTTCAACTTGAAGTTTAAAGAAAGCCCTCCATTACTTTGTCTTCCCTACATAAAAACTCTTACACTGATATTTCACTTAGTCATAGAGAGCATTCAAGTTAGAAATGAAAACTCACTTGTTAAAATATACAAACACCTAACAAAAAAAAATTCAGAATGATTAAATTACACCAACAAGTATTTCTCAGAACTATCTTTAGAAAGATTATGGCATACCATAGGGGACCTAGTGGCAAAACATAGGGTAGGTCTGTGCGCTAAAACTCATCAGTTGTGTTGGAGATAAATCCTACTCTTGCCAAAGTTCAGTCCGATGCTCAGCCTAATGCAACCAGTAGCCACGGAAGAGCTTCCGCAGTCGAGTCTTAGCTGAATCCCTTCAACCGACCGAACTCTCCAGTGGTAGGATCTTAGCCGAACTCCTTCAGCGGTCGAGCTCCCGTCGAACTCTCCAGCGGCCGAGTCTTAGCCGAACTCCTTTAGCCGGCCAGACTCCTCAGTGGCCGAGCTCCTTCCGAACATTTTAGCGGTCGAGTCTCAGCCGAACTCCTTCAGTCGGCCAGACTCCTCAGCGGCCAAGCTCCTTCCGAACTCCCCAATGACCGAGCCTTAGCCAAATTTCTTCAGCCGGACGCCTACGAGAGCCGAACTTCCTCCGCGCTCTTCCAATCAGACGGCTATAGGAGCCGAACTCCTTCCAAACTTCAATCAAACTCCTATAGAAGCCGAACTCCTTCCGATCTTCCCCTTCGGTCGAACTCCTCCAGGAGTCCAAACTTCTCTGAAATTGATATATGTCGAAGTCCACCAATCAACGCCTGCTTTCTCAGATCCACGGTTATTAAATCTCGACGAACGATCGCCATCAATCTATTGCAGGCGACAGTGATCCGCTACCGGACGGTGATGGCTATCACCATCAATCTGTTGCAGGTGGCGCTGCAGACGGCACCCCCCTATGACTGACTCTGTCAGACCTCGAGTGGCCCGCTATTAGGCAACTGCAGTCGTCACCATCAACCCGCTACAAGCTCTGTCTATAAAAAGGGATCCTCCAGATACGCTTTCTCGAGGCTCTAAATTCTAAGCTCTCCTTTCCCCTCAAAAACTCTAAGCTCATTTTTCATTGCTGAGCACTCCATTTCTGTTGGTCAGAAGAGCTGACTTGACCGTCGGAGGGTCTTGCCAGTGCCACCACTACCGACTCCGGATGGAACTTTGTTTTATAGGTCACCGACGGCGACCTCATCCTCCTCCACTCCAGTTCGATTTGGCGTCAACCAGATTCTGCACCAACAGATTTGGTGCTAGAAGTAGGGCCCCTCTACCCCTGAGGTTCCCCTATTCTTAAAGGAGTGCTTAGCGACGATCTCTCTCCTACCTCTCTAGAGATCTCTCTTCTTCCTCTCTAGACTTCTTTTTCGAGAGAAAATACCTCCCAGGAGAGCTTCAATCCGACGATCGGCAGCCTCTATGATTCGATCCCATCTAGATCCATCTGCTTCCGCTTCAGCCCGGCAACTCAGATTTTACTTGTACCCGCGGTAGATACGGAGCAGTTCAACTTGCTGGTCCAGCAGGTTCGTAGCCTTGTTGAGATGATGCAGATCGTGTAGCAGCCCCCGACAGTGACTCCACTAAGAAATCCGCCATTGAAATGTCGAAAATCGAACCTAAGGAAGAGTACTCAGGCTAGCATACCCATCACCCCTGAAAAGAGAAAATAGAGAGCAGAGGATCCGTGTTCGGATCATGATTCTCCTCTGGAGAAGACCTTCCCCATTTATAGTAGGAAGCCCCCAAGGTCTATGACCGAGACGACGTCCTCAATCACAAACTGTGGAAGATGGACCAGCGAATTGAGAAGCTCGACCACATCATCCCAGCTCACCATGACGACGTCCGCACCGATCCTCCTTTCTCTCTTCGAATTATATAAGAGTTTATTCCACCGAACTTCAAGCTCCCTCAACTTGAAAGCTACGATGGAACCTCTGATCCGATTGATCATTTGGAGGCCTTCTGAACCATGATGCTGCTTCATGGCGCATCAGACGCCATATTATGCCGAGCTTTTTCATCTACGTTGAGAAGGGCAGCAAAAAATTAGTACTCGATATTGAAGTCGGGTACGATCTTCTCTTTTGATTAGATGAGCCATCAGTTCATGGCTTCATCAGCAGTCGACGTCCGTGCCGAAGTTCGGATTTCTTGATGAATGTCAAGCAGAAGCACGGAGAATCCATCCAGGCTTATGTCATCCAGTTTAACGTCGCGGCATTGGAGGTCTAGGACCTGGACCAGTCTGTTGCGATGGCCACACTCAAGAGCGACCTTCAGAAGAATGACTTGCTATTCTCCCAGGAGAAATATCCCAAGAATTTCACCAATCTGCTGACTCGGGCCGAGGAATATGCCCGTACGGAAAAAACCTTCAAGTTGAAGGACGAAAAAGCCTTAAGAGAGCGGCAGACGGACGAGTATAATAGATCCGTCGCCGATGGAGGGTCGAGTAAAGTTCGACCGCGCTCACGGACTTCCCTCGGACGCAAGCGAGCCCGAACTCCTCGAGCTCGCCATCAAGGAAGCTCCGACAAAGAGGCACGAAGAAGTCCTCCTCTCAGAAGGTTCCACAACTACGCCCTCCTCAATGCTTCTAAGGCTCAAGTTCTGACGAAAATTAGGAACCAGCTGCCAAGATCGAAAGAATTATGATCTTTCCCAAACAAGCACGATCGAAGTAAGTACTGTCTCTACCATCGCGACCACGGCCACGACATTAAAGAATGCGTTCAACTCCGAGATGAAATCGAGAAGCTCGTCAGGAGAGGCCAGTTGGGTCGATTCCTCAGACGCCAGTCTGAAGCAGGAGAAGATCGATCGAGGACGCTGCCATAGCCAGAACCACCAATGACGGAGGAACAACAGAAAGGTCGATCGCCTCCTGTATCATTGATGCCACATCTGGGAGGAGCTTGGTACTTCGACGATCCATCGTCTCCCAACGTCAAAGCCAAAAGGAGCTCACCCCCAATTGAGAAGACCTGCATAAGATAGAGGAGGTCGTCCGATCCGGAGCTTATCGTCTGAAGAAACTTGGAGGAACAACGCTCTCACAATCCTGAAATATAAAAAATTTGAGGATGCGCTGCCAGTAACTTTCTTTCAATAAAATTCTTCCATTTCAATAATATTATTTCTTGGTGCAAAAACTATGTGATGGTAGGAAAGAAACAGTCAATAGTGGCCGTGTTAGAAACATGAGGAGAACCTCGTTCTAACACAAGCCGATCAAAGTCCTTCAACCTCGGCTAGAGATAAGATCTCTCCTGAGCGACTGCGATAACCTCAGCTAGAGATAAGATCTCTTCCGAGCGTCCGAGTCAATCTCGACTAGAGATAAGATCTCTCCCGAGCGACCGCGACAATCTCGACTAGAGATAAGATCTCTTTCGATTGCCCAAGTCAACCTCGGCTAGAGATAAGATCTCTTCGAGCGCCCGGAAATCTCGGCTAGAGATAAGATCTCTTTCGAGCGCCTGAGTCAAATCTCGATTAGAGATAAGATCTCTCCGAGCGACCGCGATAATCTCGACTAGAGATAAGATCTCTTCCAAGCGCCGCGACAATCTCGGCTAGAGATAAGATCTCTAATGAGCGAGACAATCTGCTAGAGATAAGATCAAGCGCCCGAGAAGACTCCTCCGAGCGACGCGACAACTTCGGCTAGAGATAAGATCTCTTTGAGCGACCGCGACAACCTCGACTATAGATAAGATCTCTTCCGAGCGTCTGCGACAATCTCGGCTAGAGATAAGATCTCTCCCGAACGGACCGCGGATAATCTCGGCTAGAGATAAGATCTCTCCCATGACAACCTCGGCTAGAGATAAGTTCTCTTCCGAGTGACCATGTCAACCTTGACTAGAGATAAGATCTCTTCGAGCGTCCGCATCAACCTTGATTGCAAGAGATAAAGATCTCCCCGAGTGCCTGCATCAACCTCGGCTGTAGGAGATAAGATTTTCTCCGAGGGTCCGAGCCAACTCGACTGCAGGAGATAAGATCTCCCTCGAGTGCTCGCATTAATCTCGGCTGCAGGAGATAAGATCTCCCCCGAGCGACCGGCCAACCTCGACTGTAGGAGTTAAGATCTCTTCCGAGCGTCCGCATCAATCTTGGCTGCAGAAGATAAGATCTTTCCTGAGCATCCGGGCCAACCTCGGCTGCAGGAGATAAGATCTCCTCGAGCACCCGCATTAACCTCGGCTGCAGGAGATAAGATCTCCCCTAAGGATCTGGGCCAACCTCGGCTGCAGGAGATAAGATCTCTCCGAGCGACCGGGCCAACCTCGACTGTAGGAGATAAGATCTTCCCCGAGCGTCCGCATCACCTCGTCTGCAGGAGATAAGATATCCCCCGAGCGTCCGGGCCAACCTTTGATGCAGGAGATAAGATCTCCCCCGAGCGTCCGCACAACCTCGATTGCAGGAGATAAGATCTCCCTCGAGCGATCGGACCAATCTCAACTGCATGAGATAAGATCTCCTCCGAGCGCCCGTATCAATCTCGACTGCAGGAGATAGATCTCCCCGAGCAGCTTCGATTGTAGGAGATAAGATCTCCCTCGAGCAACTGGGTCAACCTCGTTTATAGGAGATAAGATCTCCTCCGAGCGCCCATATCAACCTCGGCTGCAAGAAGATAAGATCTCCCCCGAACGATCTGGCCAACCTCGGCTGCAGGAGATGAGATCTCCCCCGAGGGACCAGGCCAATCTCGACTGCAGGAGATAAGATCTCCCTCGAGCTTCAACCTCGACTGCAGGAGATAAGATCTCTCCCGAGGAGCTCAACCTCCGACCTTGACCGTAGGAGACGAGATCTCCATCAACCTCGGCTAGAGACGAGATCTCTCACGAGCTTCAACCTGAACTGATGCAGAGCCCTGAAGAGGACTTCGGCAGTCGCCTTTTCTGTACTCCCTTCCTTCGAGTTCTGAACTCAGAAGTGGATGGACTATTATTAGGGATAAACTCCACTCCTGTCGAAGTCCAGTCCAATACTCAATCTAATGCAACTAGTAGCTACGGAAGAGCTTCCGCGGTCGAGTCTTAGTCGAATCCCTTCAACCGACCGAATTTTTCAGCGATCAAATCTTAGCCGAACTCCTTCAACCGACCGAACTTCTCAGTGGTCGAGCTCCTGCCGAACTTCCCAACGGTCGAATCTTAGCCGAACTTCTTCAGTCGACCAGACTTCTCAGCGGCCGAGCTCCTTCCAAACTCCCCAATGACCGAGTCTCAGCCGAACTCCTTCAGCCGATCGGACTCCTCAATGGCCGAGCTTGGTGCGGACACCAAAGCCAACAAAAGTCGGTAACATAATTTAGATTCAATTTGGATTGAAGAAGTCATATCAGAATAACTCTATTTCAGTTATTTTGTTCTAATCTTTTTTGATTTAATTAATTAGTTCTTTTAATACATTTAGTTTTGGATTCATAAGACCATACTTGGATTTATTTTGGATTGAGCCTTATTTGAAAAGAGACCATCATAAAGAAGCAAGCTTGGTCCACGTCATCTTTGGAGCCACCATCCTCCACACATCTAGGAAGAAAATACACACGCTAGCATGTGCCATGCCCAAGGATCCTCATGCCAAGTTGTGCCAGGCATCAACCGCCCACATGGAGTTCTTTTTCTTTCCTAGAATTTCTTAAGAGCTTTTGATTTCTTACTTATTTCGTTAAAAAGGCTAATTTCTTTCCTATAGTTCCATAAAAGATAAATATGATATATTATTGTATTTGAAAATCATACATAATATTTTACTTTTTTATTAGGAGGGTTGATTTTTTTTTGTAAAGAAAATATGATTCTTAAAGAAATAGGACCCCTAGGATCCTATATAAACCCATGTATCTTTCATGAATGAGACAATGAATGAATGAATGAATCAATTTATAATTCCCACAAACACTTGTGTTGATCGCTCCGAGAGGGAGAAGGTGTGAGACCTAAAATCGTCCCACAAGAGAAGGATGTGAGGCCCACCTTTTTCTATCTCTTTAATTTTTATTTTTTTGAGATTCAGTATTCCTACGATCCCGATTCGTCTTCACCATCTACCTACATAAGCCTATTCCACCAAAAGAAGATCCGTCTCCTCCAAGATTTTTATCTATTATGCAGAGAGAGAAAGAGTGATCTATTATTCTACAGATCAAATATTGACAAGGACCTTCATTCCTTCTCAACTGATCTTTGATTTTTTTTACTTATTTTTTTTTAGATCTGATGTTGGTAAAAACCCAGTTCTTTATCGATAGATCTGCTTGGTTAAAAGATTAAGAGCCCTAATCAGGGTAGTTTCTTAACTACCATAATCCAGATTCTTTTTATCTTTTTTTGGATTTCTTACGAACTTAATTTCTTGCTATCCTTCATTCCATTTATATTTTTTTTTACAATTATTCATGAACATGATTAATTTCTGCTATCTATCTATTTACTTTATTATTGCTAATTATTTACTGATCTCTAAAATAACATTCATCAGCATCATTTAGATTGATCGTGCTTTGGTTCCATGTCAATCAGTCACGCCTCCTGGGCAGAGTATAGGCAACTATATTATCTGTCCTAGAAACAATGTGCCACGACCGGACGTGATTTATTGTTGACGAATGGAAGAAAGCTTTATGTTTTCTTTGTTTTTTTAGGCTATCCCACATCAATTTGGTTTCAGAGCCAGATTGGTTAGCGATTTAGTTTAAATTCTGTAATTTAAAATTTCTGCAAGTTAAATTTTTATAATTTAAATTTCATAATTTATTTTTTAATTTTTTTTTCTTTTTTACTGCATCTTATTCCTACATCCTGGACTTGCATGACCATTAGATCAGGTATCCAGTACCAACGTCCTACTTTCTCACCCAATACCAACATGGATTCCAATACAGCAACCATCATTAATGCTCTGACTGAGAAGTTTGATAATATGAAAGATTTTATGAAAACCATGAGTAAAAGAATAACAGTACTAGAAGAAGCTAGGCAAAAATAATCTGAACCTGAGTCTCCCCAACTACCTATAGGATAGAGAAGAAGAAATCTCGACCTAGATCGACCTATAGCAGCACGCCCCCATCATAACCAGTTCGATCAGGATGAGCATGTCCTTAGGAATGTAAAGATCGAAGCCCCAAGTTTTGATGGTTGTCTAGATCCGAGAGAGTACCTAGATTGAAAATCAGGCATGGACCACTATTTTAGATGGTACGAAATGTCTGGAGCAAGAAGAGTTAGGTTTGCTAGGATGAAGTTGGTTAGACAAGCCCGACTTTATTGGGAAAGCGTTGAACGTCTTCTCAATCAGAGAAGACAAGATCCGATAGAAACCTGGGATGAAATGAAGGAGAAACTTAGAGAAAAATACCATCCCACCTCCTATCAACAAAGACTTTTAGATCAGTGGCAGAGACTTACTCAAGAAAATAGATCAGTCATAGAGTACATCATGAGATTTGATGAGTACCTCATGAGATGTGGAGTAACTGAAGATATGATTGTTACCTTATCTAGATTTAGAGTTGGATTACGAGAAGATATCCAGCGTGAGCTCTTTTTGCAAGAGATAACCATGTTAGAACAAGCTTATCAACTTGCCCTAGACTTTGAGAGATTTTTTAGGTATTTGACCATCCGTCGTCTTGAACGTTGCCGAGTAACCCCTTTTGGATCGAGACCTAATACTACCCAGACTCATAGTAATGGACCTCCACCTACAAATCCTATTATGAGAAAAGAAGATAAAGAAAAAAGAGTTGTAGGTGAGTTATCTAAGGGAAGTAGTTCTCGATCCCACGGCTTCAAGTGCCATGGTTATGGTTATTTTGCTGTACAATATCCCAACCGATCATTATTTATGGAAGAATTAGGAGAGGAAACTCTAGAAAATATTGAGAAAGTTTATGAAGCTGATCCAGACTTAGCCAAGCAGTTTGAGAGTACCGAGAAAATCCTAAGTTTTATTGTACCAGAGTCAGACCTTAGGCTTGGAGTCGTTAGGTATGTTCTAGCATAGACTAAGAAGAGTGAAGACTAGCGTAGGACTTCTATTTTCTATACCTTCATAAAATTTAGTGATAAAATTTGTAAGGTGATCATTGATAGCGGTAGCTATATCAATGCCATCTCCATCGATACGGTTAAGCGATTAGAATTAGCTCCTATAAATCATCCCAGCTCATACCGTGTGTTTTGGATAGATTCCTCCTTTATTCCCATCAAACTTAGATGCCGTGTTTCCATCCAGCTCCATTCTTATCGGGATCATATTTGATGCAATGTCTTACCTATGAAAGTCGAAAGTATCATATTAGGTCAGCCTTGGCTGTTTGACAATGATATTACGATTTATGGTCGAACCAACTCCTGTAGTTTCACTCATAAAGATAAGAAGATCACGATGAATCCTTCCCCACCTAAGGCTATCAATAGAAAGATAGGCGATGGACCAATAGAAAATATCAAAAAGAAAAGCCTCCATCTGATAGGTGCTAAGGAATTAGAGATGACCATGAGTAAAGGATCACCAGTTTGGATGATTGCTACGAGAGAAGTTCGTGAGGATCCTAAGATAGATCATCCTAAGAAAGTAGTTGATAGATATCAACCTAGAAAATCAATAAACCTTATCCTACTGCTCATGCATGCTAGAATTTCTAAATTTGTAGAGTCATTTGCACAGTATGTCAAGAGTTTACATAAAGAGATTAGTAAAAAAATTAGTATTAGTAATAAAGTTTATAAACAGAATGCAGATTCTCTTCGACGTGCCCAAAAGTTTGCGGAAGGAGACTATGTGATGGTTCAAATGAGGTCTGAATGATTCCCACTAGGAATCGTCAAAAAGTTACATGCTCGAGGAGCAGGTCCATTTAAGATTTTAAAGAAGATCGGATCAAATGCGTATGTTGTGGACCTACCTTCTAATTTTGGAATTAGCTTTACTTTCAATGTTGCAGATCTCGTCACCTATAAAGAGCCAACTTGGATACCTAGTGAGCCATTTGAGCCTGAACCAACCTTTGAGAGAGAGCCTATTCCTGAATGTCCACTGACCAAAATGTCAAAGCATGATCAGATTGAGAGAATTTTGGATTAGCAGATCATCTCCACCCGGAGTTGAGGCTATCAGCGGTACTTAGTTAGATGGCGAGGTCAATCAAAGTCCGAGGATACCTGGATCACTCGAGAAGGGCTGCAGCGTATTGATCCCGATTTGCTTGAGCGTCACCTGAGCAAAATCGACCTCCACTCGACAGCGTCGAGTTCTCCCCACCCCGAGAGAATTGGTGTGGACACCAGAGCCAACAGAAGTCAGCAACATAATTTAGATTCAATTTGGATTGAAGAAGCCATATCAGAATAACTCTACTTCAGTTATTTTGTTTTAGTCCTTTTGATTTAATTAATTAGTTCTTTTGATGCATTTAGTTTTAGATCCATAGGACCATATTTGGGTTTATTTTAGATTGAGCCTTATTTGGAAAGAGGCCATCATAAAGAAGCAAGCTTGATCCACATCATCTTTGGAGCCATCACCCTCCACACATCCAGGAGAAAATACACATGCCAGCATGTGCCATGCCCAAGGATCCTCATGCCAAATTGTGCCAGGCATCAAGCGCTCATATGGAGTTTCTTTTCTTTCTTAGGATTTCTTAAGAGTTCTTGATTTCTTACTTATTTTGTTAAAAGGCTGATTTCTTCCCTATTATTCCATAAAAAATAGATATGATATATTATTGTATTTGAAAATCATACATAATATTTTATTTTTTTTGTTGAGAGGGTTGATTTTTTCTTGTAAAAAAAAAAGGATTCCTAAAGAAATAGGACCCTAAGGATCCTATATAAACTAATGTATCTTTCATGAATGAGATAATGAATCAATTTAGAATTCCTACAAATACTTGTGTTGGTCGCTCCGAGAGGAAGAGGGTGTGAGACCCAAAATCACCCCACGAGGAAAGGGTGTGAGGCCCACCTTTGTCTATCTCTTTAATCTTTATTTTCTTGAGATTCAGTGTTCCTACAATCCCGATTCGTTTTCACCATCTACCTACATAAGTCTATTCCACCAAAAGAAGATTTGTCTCCTCCAAGATTTTTATTTATCATGCAGAGAGAGAAAGAGTAATCTATTATTCTACAGATCAAACGTTGACAAGGACCTTCGTTCCTTCTCAACTGATCTTTGATTTTTTTTACTTATATTTTTTTAGATCTGATGTTGGTAAAGATCCAGATCTTTATCGATAGATCTGCTTGGTTAAAAGATTAAGAGTCCTAATCAGGGTAGTTTCTTAACTACCACGATTCGGATTCTTCTTATCTTTTTTTGGATTTCTTGCGGACTTAATTTTTTGCTATTCTTCATTCCATTTATATTTTTTTTTTTACAATTATTCATAAGCATGTTTAATTTCTGCTATTTATCTATTTACTTTATTATTGCTAGTTATTTACTGATCTCTAAAATGGCATTCATCAGCATCATTTGGATTGATCGTACTTTGGTCCCATGTCAATCAGTCACGCCTCCTGGGCAGAGTATAGACAACTATACTATCTATCCTGCGAATAATGTATCACGGTCGGATGTGATTTATTGTTGACGAACGGAAGAAAGCTTTGTGTTTTCTTTTTTTTTCTTTTTTTTAGGTTGTCCCGCATCAGAGCTCCTTCCGAATTCTCCAGCGACCGAGCCTTAGTCAAATTCCTTCAGCCGGACGCCTACGAGAGCCGAACTTCCTCCACATTCTTCCAATCAGATGCCTACAGGAGCCGAACTCTTTCCAAGCTTCGATCGAACTCCTATAGGAGCCGAACTCCTTTCGATCTTCTCCTTCAGCCGAACTCCTTCAAAAGTCCGAATTCCTCTAAAATTGATATATGCCGAAATCCACCAACCAACACCTGCTTTTTCAGATCCACGGTTATTAAATCTCGACGAACGATCGCCATTAGTCCGCTGTAGATGACAGCAATCTGCTACCGGACGGTGATGGCTGTTACCATCAATCTGTTGCAGATAGCGCTGCAGACGGTGCCTCTCCTCCGTGACTGACTTCGCCAAACCTCGAGCGGTCCGCTATCAAGCAGCTGCAGTCATCACCATCAATCCGCTACAAGCTCCGCCTATAAAAAGAAACCCTCCAGATACTCTTTCTCGAGGCTCTAAGCTCTAAGCTCTCCTCTCCCCTCAAAAACTCTAAGCTTAGTTCTCATTACTGAGTACTCCATTTCTGTTGGCCAGAAGAGCTGACTTGACCGTCGGAAGGTCCTGTCGGAGCCACCACCATCGACTTCAGACGGAACTTTATTTTGCAGGTCACCGACGGCGATCTCATCCTCCTCCACTCCAGCTCGATCCAGTATCAACCAGATTCTGCACCAACAAGTTATTTGCCCGATCAAGCGACATGCATCTTGTACTTATCTATGGTTTATATATACCATGTCTATTAGAAGTAATTCAAACACTATACATTTTCTTACTAAATAATACCTTCTATAAATTGAAAACAAAAAGGAAAGTGGACATAAAAATATCATTAGAAAGCTCATAAAAATTCTTTCATTATCCAGTCACCAACTTCATTCTGCTCAGCATCATTGATCATAGCCTTCTACATGGAATTATAAATCTTAATAACAAGAAGCAGAACATAGAAATGGATGCAAAAAGCTAAGAACATGTGTTCTTCGATGATGGCCTTCTCCATCAGTGATTCTTCTCTTGCACAAGTTCTTGACCTCCTGGACACTTGATCTAGTTAAATGGAAAAGGGGGAACCTTAAATATAGTGTGATCTACTTTTCCAAATGAAGTAGCCACTTTTCAATAGATTGGGGAATGAAGGGTCTTTTGGGTTGTGTTCTTTAAAATGCAATCTCTTGGTGTGTACAAACTAAATCAATAAATAAAACTAGTACAATTACCTACCTAGATATAGCTAACTCATCTCAAAATCATGAAAAGAGGGGGAAAAAATTGTAAAATAAGAAGTATATTTCTCTCTGTCTTTCAAAAAATTCTTCAATAATGTTTCATTTGTTGAAAACTCTTGAGAGGCCTTTTCCAAATTAGTCTCTGAAACAAAGACCTGATAAATAACAACCCAAAATTCCTTGTTAATAACAATATAGGGAAGGTTTTCTTTGACTAGGGGATGTTCATTCAGAATGGTGCTTCATAGCCTAGCCCCTCATCCTAAAGAAAAATGTCATATCCTAAACTTAATAACAAATTCCTCAAAGGATTGAGACAAATGGTCATCTACCAAAGTGAGGCAACTTAATGAACTTCCTTCAAAGTTTTTAAAATGCTTTGTCCCCCCTTTATAACAGCCTTTATATCCGGATGTTTAAGAAACTTGTTAGTTCTAATGCAGTTAGGCACTTCTTTATCGCTGCAACCTCAAGGTTGCAGATATCATTGAAACAACCTGGGCTGCATAATTGGACTGATTTGCAACTTAAGCAACATGATTTACTTACCAATTCACTGTTTTTATGTAATGAATTTAATTGTCTCCAGTATGACCGATTGTGAAACACACACTGTTTGTCCTATAATAGAGGATCCATCACATAAATGGATATTCTCCATCTTGTTCCCAATGTATCTATTCATATCTAGCATACATTCACTCAAATAAGACAGCTAAATGAAAACATATTTATGCCACCTAAACAAACATCAGGATGCCTCATCTCATTCTGTGCATATGATACACTACTGATAAATCTGCATTTTTCTGGTTGCCTAGGCTGAAGGAGGGGCAAATAACTAATTCCTGAAGCAATTTCTTCATAGTCTCTCAAAGAATCATGAGAAGATGGCAATATGAACTTGCAATCATGTTTCGGTAATTTCCATCAACATTTGTTGCTCATGATAATATAATAACATCAAACAACTAGGCCAAGCAATCATAGAAAAGTCTAAGGTTCGCTTGCATATTTAGTTTCATCACAGCTTGCATATTTTCCCAGAGATTACATGTGTAATGATGTCAACCAAAGAAAAGTCATCTTTCCATTACTTGTCGAATCAAAGATGAATGGCCACCTTGTTTGCGGAGGCCACCCTGTTTGCACAAAACAACTTTCTGATGTATCAAAACATCTACAATATGAAAAGACATTGATGGTTAACATCATGCTGGTTCACACAGATATGAAATAAAGCATGCCGTACACGATTATCAAGATTTCATTAAAGAAGAAAAAAAAAAAGAAGAGGAGGAGAGTAGAATGCATCAAGAAATTGGCAAAACCAAAGAATACAGCTCGCTTGTTTCCATAATAAAAGCAACACTAGGTTAGATTTTCTAAAACAGCAGCAATATTAAAAGGTTGTATGGAATATCATGGGGCAACTAATCTTTCCACATCATATATCTGCCTCCCAGACAATAAGAATAAACATTTAAGTGCAATTCATACATTGGAATCCTTACCAGATACAACTAAGCCTTGGTTCCCATCCTCAGAACCACTGCTCCCAACCCTACCATTTGCCTGCTTAGAAGCAGTGGAGTCATGCTGTGATGAAGGGCCTCCCCCGCTGGTAACTGATTGTTGATAAAGAACTCCCCCCACAAGGGTAAAAAGCAAGCAAATCAAACCAACTGGACTTGCATGCTTATCCCAGATCAATACATTGATGGCAACTGTGAGAAACTTATTGACAACACCTGTCACCGTAAATGCTGTGGCTGAGATTGCTTTCCTTGCCACAAAACCAAAGAAACTGATGAGCAATCCGAAAACGCAGGACAAAGAAACTGCAAAAAATGCAGTAAAATTGAACCAAGTCTCGGAACTCGATCTGACAGCCATTAAGACATCAACATACTCTCCCGTCAGAAACAAAAACATCGGAGCCATCATCAAGGACAGAAGATTATTGTAGAGTACAAAACCCCATGTGTTCAGCCCCAGGTTCATCACCATGTGCTTAATGTAAACCATCTCGGTCGTGATTGTCACCAGATAAGCAACAGCCCAAGAGTATGCAGTGAGTGTGAATGCTGAATCGGTCATCACGTACCCAACTGCACCCCCCAATATAATTACAAGAGATAAGAATGTGATCTTTGAAGGGCATGGCTGCTTTCTAAAAAAAGTGTCAGCGATGGCAACCAGGAGGGGAGTCAAGGAACGAAAAACAATGAATGTATCCACATTGGCATGGCGGAGGAGATTGGTGTTGGTGAATATGGCAAGGTAGAATATGGTAGCTGCGGGCAAGAATTTCTTGGCAGTCTCAAAGGTAAAGGGATCATGGTAAAGAAACCCTAATTTTCCAAGAACCCAAACACCAAGAGCAGAGCTCAGGTACTGCAATGCAGTTAAAAGACCAGGGTAACTGAACTTTGTGATCGCAAACTTGTTAATGATGGAGAGCAAGCTAGAACACAGAGCATATCCGACAACAAGGCTACTGGTCGCGTGGTATTGCTTTGAGGCTCCCAGTTTGATCGAAGACATGATTGTGGAATCTGCCAGGCAAGAATCATAAATTATGTGCGTTGAAATCTAAAGTCTCCAATGACAAACCCTGCAGAAAAAGCATAAAGCAAATAAATTTATAAACCCGAAGAGACGAAATTGAAAAGACTAGGCATTTTGAACCCATCCAAATCTACAAGCTCTCTGTTCCACACAGAAAAGTTTGCTCACAGTTTGCTAGGAATGGGTGCCTGTTGTGGATCGGCTATAGCTCATCCTTGGCCGGACATTCCTCGATCTGTACCAACTTATTTCAATAGATTGTCCACATATGATTGGCCGCTACGGTGGGTTACTTGTTCGCTGACAGTTCGCCGTAGGGCATACTCAATCGAGCAATTTCCAAGAACGGCTCGCTGTAAGTCGGTTGTTGCCGACCTACCTTAGTTCGTCTCCGCATGAGCTATTTCACAATATGGCTTCCCAGAATTTGCCGGTCGTTCTTGGCCGATCTGCTGTAGGTCATCAACTGCCGATCTATCTTCTTTTTTTTCCTCTCCAAATTTACATAGGAGTCCCTCGCGATCCCATCCTCAGAAAAGGTAAAATACCTCCCGAATCAATCTGAAGTGACAAATTCGGAAGGTCATTAGAGTCCAAAATGAATACGATTTTAATTCTTTTTCTATAAATAAAGAAACTCCGGGATGCTTCAAGTGTACACTCAATTCGATTCGACGCTTTCTCCCCTCGTTGCTCAGCTTAAGCGTCGGAGGATCTTCACTGAAAAACCCTACTTCTTTTTGCAGGAGTTCGAGCGAAGGCCAGGGAGATTAGGGAGCAACAGGTAACAAAGACCAATATTTGAAATCCATTTTTTGCTCACTCCTCACTGCGACATTAGAACCTCAGCAGGTTCAAAAGATCAAGATTTTTTTACAGAAGATTCATGATTTCTAACTGACGGAGTATCCAAAACCCCGCGAAATGAAACAGGAGCCAAGAGATTTCATCCCGATCAGCTAGATTAGGCGGGAATGCAAGCTCGAAACAACTATAAATCATGAAACGTCTCGATTAACACCACACGACAAAGGGATAATAAATCTATAGAAAATGGAACGGAAAACCTACCATGGCTGGAGACTGAGGGAAAGCGCATCATAGCCGATCGTGGAGATCCGAGATTCGAACGCAACGTATCCGAAAGAGGACAGCAAGAAACACCGTCGTTCTCGCTCTCAGGAGCTCCAGAAGTGGTCTATGGCGAGCTCCAAAACCCAAACCCTCGTTCCTTCAGGGATGCCGTCCTTCGGTCGGTCGACACCACGACAACGGAGTCCCGTCTTCGATCTGTGCCTTCTTTATCTTACACCATGCGAAAGACCTCGGTCTTCTTTATCGACGGCTAGCGAGGCTGTCAGGGTTTGAAGGACTTCTACTAGAAGATGATCAACGTTAAATAACGATCGGGCGGTTGTCATACTGAGTTTCCCCTGGCACGCTGGCTCAAACTTTACAGTTAAGATCGTTAGAACCCCTCTCCATGCTAGATCGTGATCAGACGGTGAAGAGCCGGTGACTGTGACTCACCGCGTCATCAGCCAAAGGAGGTGAAACCTTTGAATTTGTTGGACGGTTTATGATGCCGAGACAGCGGTCCAATGTGTGAGACGGAACGTAGCTGAATTGACGAAAATAAATTCGGTATCTCCCTTTGTTTCAAGGTAGTTTTGTGATTTAGTAGCAGCAATGGCCTGATCGTTTGCGTCCAACATGCACGCCTCCAGGAGGGAGGCACGATCATAAGATCAACCAAAACGTGTCATTGACCAACTTTTTGGGGATGAGATCCACTGCAAATCGAATCAAATCAAATACTCTTGCAAGTGTGATCTTGTATCTACCATTAGTCTTTTAGAACGAGGGACAGCCCTCCAAATAACTCCATGTCGGATCTTGAAGTCTGAAGAATCCAGGAGTTTGAATCTAAACAACATTGAAAATTTAAAGTTACTAAATAGGTATGTGAGGAGGATGAACCAACTATGATTGTGTCTTGCTTGTCTGATCTTTTTTTCTCTTCTTTGTGACTGCCTCTTCCTTCCACTGGACAAACCTTTCCTTGTACCAACTGGTGGATAAGTGAGAGGCCTTACACCATTTTCTTGATTGGCATCGTAAGCGAGAACATAAACCTAATCCAGGTAGAATACTGCTTGATGCTACCTTAATATACTACTTACATTTTTTTAGTGGGCGATTTTTTTCTCTACTTGTGTGTCACGACAAAATCTAATTCCTACTCTTGCTTTTGAAAATTAGCAAAAATTGTGAGCAAGGTCTTAATCATATTTAAAAATGTTGAGAAGGAGAAAAAAATCACTTTTTGAACCACCAAAATAAGTAAGATATTAGAAATGGCAACCAATCAAATATGAGCTGGATAGGCCATAACTCATATCCATCACAGACAAATAGATCAAGGAAAGTTTTCTTTTTGAAAAAAAAAATTCAAATATATCAATGTAGAAATATTTATTGAACAAAAAAATAAAATTATGAAGGGAGTTTGCAGAATTAAAACTCAAGCAGTTCTCTCTCCTTAATTTCTCTTTCTTACCTTTCAATTATATGTGATGGATTGGTATATAATATTAGGTACAATCTTGATATGCATTCTTCAATTATTCTATTAAATAATTTATTTTTTAATAATATTTTTGAAGGAAAATGATCAATAATTATTAAATATATATGTTTATAGTATATCTATTATTTAATTTTAAAAATTTATTTATTTTTATTATATAAATTTTTGTTTAATTATTATAGATTTTTTTTGTACATTCTTGGATAACATGAGCCTATAGATTAATGTTATGAGGCTTTTCTAAATATGCAGGTGAACATTTTTTTTTTTTTATCTATCCATGAGTTAGTTATTATAAAATTAGTAGAACAAGATTTATGGGTTAACTAGCTTTCCGTAGAGGTGTAGATATATAAAGTAACAAAGAGCACTTCTAAGCTTTTTTTTTTTTTTTTTTTATGGATATACAAATTTTTTTTTTTTTCATCATGGGTATGTGAGGAAATTGAACTCGATGGGCTCTTCCGATCGGACAATAGTGTCTGAATACTAAAATATTATTTTTAAAATAAAAATATAAATTTTTAAAAAATAATTATTTTTTTATTATTTTAAATTTTTGTTTGATTGAAAATTTAAATTTTTTATCTAAAATAAATAATTAATATAATTTAATTAATATATTATTATTTTTAATTTTTAAATCAAAATTTATTAATAAAATAACTAAATTATGATAGATAAAAATAAGAAAAAATTGATCTAAATTGCTAAACCAACCTACTATCATTTTTTTTCATCTATTTAAAAAAAATAAAATAAAATAAATTTTTATTTCATTCGAAATTACGTAATCAAATACCATCCATACGAACTGCCCAATCTCTACCCAACTGTAATGGAGAAAGGAAAAAAAGTCACATATACGTTCGTTTTTTGATAAGCAGATATATTCTTTTTATTTAACGAGGAAAAAAATAATCATTTCGTGCCGCACCGTTTGATTGTATCCGCGTGCTTCTTTCCCCTCCCACCGTTCGCGGAACTCCACTTACACCCCCACTGTCCCGGAAACCCTAACTTCTTCCTTCCATTCGATCTATCGAAACCCCCGATCCTTTTACCATTTCTTTTCTCATTAACTGTCCTCCTTTTTGATCGAGACCTGATCCCAGCCCGGAGAAATTTCTTTGATTGCATTTCTTTTCTTTAAATTTAAACGTTCGGAGGGAACGGATTTGCGGGCGATGGCGGGGTCGAGCTCATGGTCGCGGGCTTTGATGCAGATCTCGCCCTATACGTTCGCGTCCATCGGGATCGCGATCTCCATCGGCGTTTCCGTCCTCGGGGCCGCTTGGTGATCATCCAAGTTCTTTTCCTCTTTCTTCTTACTTGCTTCTTCCGCTTCGTTCGGTATTTCTTTTTCAATAATTATCTTCTAGTCAATTTTTTTGATTTTTGATTCCGTTCAGGGGAATTTATATAACGGGGAGCAGCTTAATTGGTGCGGCGATCAAAGCTCCAAGAATCACCTCAAAGAATCTCATTAGGTATGTGGTTCCCCTTCAATAACCTAGAAATTTTGTTACAGAGGATAAATACTAATCGGTTGCAATGTTCTTGTAGAATTTGTTGGGCTTACCGTTCGTGCAAAATTACTTTCATCTGGCTAATGGTTCTCTAATAACTTTTTTTGTGAATAAAAATAGAAACATTTCTTGTTAGATATCAATGCAGTTGAATTTGATTCTTGGTACAAGTTCTGGACAGGAAAGAGTTTGTTCGAAACTAACTTGGAACATAGATTACCCGTCAAACTACCGTTGTCAGGGAGCTTGTCTAGGGTGTGAAAGCATTTTATTGTGACCTAATGAAGTCCCCTTCTCTTAGGCCTGTTATGTTATTCATGTTTTGTTGAAAATGAATTCGGAAGATGGAATCAGTTTCACTATATCTAGCTATTCCTGCTTATGGGGCACATTGTTTGAAGATATTCATTCTCAGATCATCCTAATCTTTTAGATGAGTGCATCTGATAGCGTTTCCCCAGCAACTGGAAAATGTCTATTAAGATAGTATGCAGCAAAACAATCGGCATAGATGGATCAAAAGTTCAGTTCAAGTATTAACTAGTCTCTTATTCACTCATCAGACGTGTACAAGATATCTTTCAAGAAGAGTCACATTCAAAGACATTAGCTTTCCAGAACCATTGCTATTCTTATGCAGGCTTTACATGCTTAGGCATGCAGCTATTGACTTGTAGTGTCTGATATGCTTATTGGAATATTAGGAATTAATATTTGCAATTTTTTTTATAAACTTAAGTAATAATATACAATTAGAAATCACTGTATTCTTTTGCTGTAAAGGCAAAGGAAATAGTCCCTTATTTCTATTTTTTAAACGTAAGCAACCTGAACGGGAGACAAGGCGATGGTCAACAATGTCATAGTTTTGTCATGCACATGAAACAATAATGCAAACTGGCATACTAATGACATCCTTCACTCACTCCTGGTTGTAAAGGGTTTGAAGATTCGTATACGCAAAAAAATAAAGGATAGGGATGGTTTTAGCAAGCACAGAAGGTTAAAATTAAGGTTCAGTGCACCCAGACTTGTGAGGGAGTAGCCCACACATGTGGGTCTTAACATGCAACCTAGAATAAAATCTTTAATAAGTCAGTGAGAAATGGTTAGGATGATGGCATTCAAGGTCATGTTAGAGATGGGATATTTGGGTCCAAGTGTGGGCTGTGGCTTGCATGGTAAACCTCATGTATGGTCCTGGACACTAAAAATGAGAAAAAATTGCCAAAATCCATATGAAGAAGGCCAAATATACCAAATAAAGGAAAATATGCCAAATAAGGGAACTCACTAGCTATTGGTGTGGGTTCTTCTTGGCTGTCAGATGATCTTTATCAATGTATATTGTATATAAAGAAATGCTTATAATTATTTTTTTTTGCATTGGTTGTGTTGTTAGGAACAAATGGTTAGGAATCCTTTATTGCCCAAGTTAATCATGGCAAAGACCAATTCTTATAATAATGAGTGCCAAAACTGGCAACTAGACTTTGAATATTTTAATGCCACTTAAATGGAGAGTGGGTGAGCCATGGTTCCTTATAGCCATATAAACAAAATAGTTACTTTTGGTTTGTTAAGCAGAATGGTTTAACCATATGCATATAACCCAATACCTAGAAACATGCCATTTCCAAATTTTCTTTGGCAGCTATAAGAAAAATATCAACATGGATGGGGACCCTAATTTCAAGACTGTTTGGTGCCTTACACAATATGCTTGGATGGGGGTAATCAGTGGTGGAGCCAAGGTGGGGCCGCGGCAGGGGGTGGGGGGTTGGGGGGGGGGGGGGCGCATGTCACTCTCTTAAGTCTGTGAAGCCCTCATGTGTTGAGATCTGGCCCCTCAAAATCTTGTGCCAAGATGCTGCTTCCTTCCCCTCCAATTTTTGTGCCAAAATGTTGGTTTAATAAGCATAGACCCGCTAGAATATTGTTCCAATAAGTGTGGGCTTTCTCCTGACAATTTTGGAGAATAATTACAACTCATTATAATCAAGGAGAAAGATTGTTGAGGATATATTTCTTCTCTAATCTCAATCCTTTCCAAAACCTATGCTCTTCTCACCACCCTTGCTGCCTCGTAAATTATCTCAGCCCTCCAAAGAATGTCAAGGCAGGACTGGACCTGTCTTTCTCTCCACCTCTCTTGGCAGGACTAGACCTGAATCAAGGCTTTAAAGGAAAGAATTGGGATATTTGTTAAGAGGCCAATTTGGAAAGGGAAAAGCTAGATAATCATGTTTTAGTGTGGATCAACATCTTCAGTTTTCTCTCCTAGCCCACCCACATGACCATGTTTCTCTATTTTTCTCTCTAGGAAATAAAATAAGGAAGTCGTGGCACAATGCCATTCATTAAGTGTCCCTAGCTTCCCTTTTCACTCTTAAGAAAACAAAACAAAGGAGAATAGCAAAATCAAATTTTCTATACTATTAGGCTTTTCAAATTCTTTAGTCTCTCATTACAAGGATTCAAATGTAGGGTCACCCTTTTATCGATCCCTTTACTGCCATCAACATGCCATGATATGTCAAATTGTCTATTTTTATTTAGATGATGTCACGGGGTTAGAAAATTTTTTATTTCATTAACTTCATTCAGTTTTTATTATTTCACAAGCAACATGTTTTATTCTGATCTCATGGACTCGTGGTGTTTACATTATTTTTCTACCTGTACTAAACATGTACATAATTTTTTTTCATTACATTAGGTTGATTTTAATTATGTGTAACTTTTGGAAGACATAAGCTAAGTTTACATGCTTTAGAACCTTGAGAACAAAACACGTACACTTGCTATTTAGCAAACTTTAAATAATTAACACTCTTCATCTACCATTTCTAATATTAGTATGTCGCATGTAATAAGTTTTATCAGCATTCGTTTATCCTAAACTTCATTAGACATATAATTTATTTCTTATTGTATGAAAGAAGGAATGTGAGCACAACTGGAATCGGTATCTCTACCCTGTTTCATCAATATTCAATAAATTTTTAATAGCATTTTTAATTTTTAGTAACATACATTGCCATTACTGTTGAATAAAAAACTCTGGCTTCACTCATGTTGATGCTGAGATCTGGTTATCGATCGAAGATGCTGAAAAGGTGGCACATCCCTTTGGGAGAGGTGACCTGTAAAAGAAGTCCTTGCTAAAGATGACTCCGGCGGGGACCCTCCGACACTGAAGTCAATCTCAAACAATAGATGAGAAGGAGTGGAGAGAAAAATAGAGTTCTTTGCGTATCTCAGGAGGTCCTCTTGGGCTCTTTTTATAGATGAAAGTAGTTAGATTACTAGGAAAGTTTGTTAGGTGGATCGTGGCACGATTGTATTGGAATTTTAAATTGAGATCCCACCAAATGAGTGATTGGATCAATTCTGTTCATTTTGATGCCAATTAAGGAGTTGCAGGAGCTTCTGTAATCAGGTTAAGGATCTATATAGGATCGGCAGACTTTAGTTGAGGATACTGATGGTTATGCTGATCGATTGAATATGCTGAAACCAAGGATTGAGCTTATGATATTGGCTCAAATGAAAATCAAGGTGCTTGAAGTGTGCTGTCTGCTGAAGCTTGGATCTAGTTGATGATTTAATTGGATACCAGGGCTAGGATCGGTTGAAATCGCAAGGATTGAATCCTATCTAAGCTTTGGCCAATCTAGAAGAAGTCTGTATTCACTTCGGATATTCTCAACAATGCTGCACCGATATTATGATTGATGAAGCTATCATCTTCAATTTTGTTATTCCAATGTTATACCTGATGATGTTATCGCATGCTCTCCCGTCGATCCCTATCTCCGGCCTTCGGCCTAAAGTATAAATAACCCCCCAACACATGCCATCAGGAAGAAATAATGGCGTAGGGTGAAACCCTAAACCTGAATCAGGTTGGATATCCATTGAAGGGGTCGACTCGGAAGACCCTCCTCCACTGGGACTTCCAGAGTAAGCCATTAAAAAGTACGGGAGGCAATCAAAAAAGAAACGAATACTGAGCAAAAGAGAAAGGAAGAATCAAAAAGAAAAGATAAGGCACACCAACTTATGACAACACTAAAAATGAAAGAAGACCTAAAGATGACTGCTGGTGATCAAAGAAGTTGAGAGGGAACTAGAGGAAACCCTGAACGGAAAGAACAATCGGAGAGGAAAAAGGCACCCTTCTAAGAAGACCCTGGAAACGAAAGTGAGAAAGGAAAGGGGCAAACCTCTTTTTTATAAGCAAAATAATAGAACAGCCCTAACATCAGATCTCCTATAACTATCCGAAAGACGACACTTGGCAAGCTTCGATTAGTCTACAGATAGTGTCAGTCAGGCCTATTAATAATTGACGCCAAAATTGGAACACATCACTTCCTTTTCAAATTCTATCTATGGCCTAACCTTTCATGAGCATGATTACCCACGATATCGCCTATCACCTTCCTCGAAAGCCGCGACCGCCGTTCCAACCACCATGGGTTGTTGTCTTTGGCTGTTCGGAAATTCGTGTACTCCCTTCGCTCAAACTGAACTCGGAAGTAGGGGGCATGTGTTGAAGGGTTATTTATCCTTTAAGCCGGAGATAGAGATCGGCGGGAGAGCATGCAGTAGCATCGTCAGGTATAACATCAGAACGATAGAGTTAAAGATGATAACTTCATCAATCATAACATTGATACAGCATTGTTGGGGACATCCGAAGTGAATACAGACTTCTTCCAAATTGGCCGAAGCTTAGGTAGGATTCAATCTTTCCGATTTCAATCGATCCTGGCCTTGGTCTCCAACTCAATCATTAGCTAGATCCAAGCTTCGGTAGACAACACACTCCAAATACGCTGACTTTCATTTGAGCCGATATTATAAACTCAATGCTTGGTTTCAGCATATTCAACCGATCGGCATAACCATCAGTACCCTCAATTGAAGTCTGCCGATCCTATCTAGACTCTTAATTTGATTACAGAAGCTCCTGTAACTCCTCAATTGGCACCAAAATGAACAGATTGGTCCAATCACTCATTTGGCGGGATTTCAATTTAAAATCTCAATACATTCATGCCACAATCCGCCTAACAAACTTTTCTAACAACCTAACTTCTTTCATATATAAAGGAGCCATAAGGGGACCTCCGGAGCTATGCAGAGAATTCTCTTTCTCTCCACTTCTTTTCCTAACAACCTAACTTCTTTTCCTAACAACCTAACTTCTTTTCATCTATAAAGGAGCCATAAGGGGACCACCGGAGTCATCTCCAGTGTTGGGGATAAACCTCGTTCCTGCAGAAGTCCAGTTCGGTGCTCAGTCTAATGCGGCTGGTAGTCACGGAAGAGCTTCTTTGGACTCCCAACGGTCGGGCCTTAGCCGAACTCCTACAGTCGGTCGAGCTTCAGTCGGACTCCCGCAAGAGCCGAACTCTCTTTGCGCCCTTCCAGCTAGACGCCTGCGGGAGTCAAACTCCTCTCAGATATCCCCTTCGGTCGGACTTCTTCAGGAGCCGAACTCCTCCCAGACATCCCCTTCGGGCTCCCAGCGATCGAGCTTTAGCCGAACTGCTCTGCGGTCGAGCTCCTTCGAACTTCCAACGGCCGGGCCCTAGTCGAACTCCTTCAACCGGCCGAACTCTCCAGTGGTCGAGCTTCAGTTGGACTTCCGCAAGAGCCGAACTCTCTCCGCGCTCTTTCGGCCAGACGCCTATAAGAGCCGAGCTTTCTTCGCACTCCTCCAGCCGAACTCCTTCCGAGCTTCCCTCGGTCGAACTCCTTTAGGAATCCAAATTCCTCTGGAATGGATACACACCGAACTCCTCCAGCCGAACTTCTCAAAGTCATGGCTATCAAATCTGGACGAACTGTCGTCATCAGTCTTCCACAGGCAACGTGATCGGATGATATGGCCACCATTACTGGCAACACCACTCTCTCCGTAATCAGTCCCATCGGCCCATGACCCATCAGCATGGCTGCCACTATCTGCCTGACGATGCCTTCCTCTCCGTACCGAATTTCATGCGGCCCCAAGTGGCCCACGATCGGACGATATGACCGTCACCATCAATCAAGCTCCGCCTATAAAAGAATCCTCCAGATATGCTAACTCTAATCTCTGATCTCTAAGCTTTAAGCTCTCCTCTTCTTCTCTAAACTCTAAGCTCTACGGAACTCATTTCCGAGCACTCCATTTCTGTTGGCCAGAGCTGACTTGATCGTCGGAGGGTCCTGCCGGAGCCATCCCCATCGGCTCCAGATGGAACTTTATTTTGCAGGTTCCCGACGGCGATCTCGTTCACCTCCGCTTCAGCTGATTCCGGCGATGATCAGTTTCTGCATCAACAGATTGGTGCTAGGAGGGCACTGAACCTAAGAGGTCCTCTTGTTCTTAAAGGAGTGCTCGGCGGTGATATCTCTCTTCTCTCTCTGGAGATCTCTCTTCTTTCTTTCTGAAGTTCTTTTTTCGAAAGAAAATGCCTCTCAGAAGAGCTTCAACTCGGCGATCGGCGGTCTCCGCGGTCCAATCCCGTCCAGACCCGTCTGTTCCTGTTTCAGCTGCAGCAGCTCAGATTCCATCTGTACCTACGGTGGATGTGGAGCAGTTCAACCTGCTTGTCCGACAGGTCCGTGGCCTCACGGAGGCAATGCGGGCCATGCAACAGCCTCCGACGGCGATTCCATCAGGAAACCCGCCATCCGGATGTCAGGAACCGACCCCAAGGAAGAGTACTCGGACCGGCATACCCACCTTTCTTCGGAAAGAAAAACAGAGAGTCGGGGATCCGTGTTCGGATCATGGTTCTCTGGAGGAGACCTTTTTCGTTTATAGCCGAAAGTCCCCCAAGATCGGCGATCAGAACGACGTCCTTGATCACAGACTGCGGAAGATGGACCGGCGGATTGAAGAGCTCGGCCACGTGGCCCCGGCTCATCATGCCGACGCCCGCACCGATCCTCCTTTCTTCCTCCAGATTATGCAAGAGCCCGTTCCATTGAACTTCGAGCTTCCTCAACCTGAAAGCTACGATGGAACTTCTGATCCGGTTGATCATCTGGAGGCCTTCCGTGCCATGATGCTACTCCATGGTGCTTCAGACGCCATACTGTGCCGAGCTTTCCCATCTACCTTAAAGTGAGTAGCTAGAAACTGGTATTCGACGTTGAAGTCGGGTGCGATCTTCTCTTTTGATCAGATAAGCCATCAGTTCGTGGCCCACTTCATCAGCAGCCGACGTCCGCACCGAAGTTTGGATTTTCTGATGAATGTCAAAAAGAAGCAGGGAGAATTCATCCGGGCTTATGTCATCCGGTTTAACGCCGCGGCATTGGAGGTCCGGGACCTGGACCAGTTTGTTGTGATGGCCGCACTAAAGGGCGGCCTTCAAAAGAATGACTTGCTGTTCTTCCTGGAGAAAAAGTATCACAGAGACTTCGTCGATCTGTTGGCTCGGGCCAAAGGTTATGCCCGGACTGAAGAGGCCTTCAGGGCCAAGGACGATGAAGGAAAGCCGAATGAAGCTCGACCGCATTCTCGGACTCCCACTCGGGCTCGGGAGCGTGAAAGCCCCGACAAAGGGAAGCCCCTACACAGATTTCACAGAAAGTGGAATGAAGTTTAGTTGCGCCCACAACCACCCCAGCGTGAGCGAGGCCGAACTCCCCCTCGAGCTCGCCATCCAGGATGTCTGGACAAAGAAGCATGAAGTCCTCCCGACGAAAGCTTCACAGGAGGCCGAACTCGCCCTCGAGTATGTCTTCAAGGAAGCCCCTACAAAAAATTTACGGAGGTGGAATGAAGTTCGGGCAAGCCAGCCCGAGCTCCCCCTCGAGCTCGTCGTCAAGAA
This sequence comes from Cocos nucifera, assembly GCA_006176705.1. Taxonomy (NCBI): domain Eukaryota; kingdom Viridiplantae; phylum Streptophyta; class Magnoliopsida; order Arecales; family Arecaceae; genus Cocos; species Cocos nucifera. The sequence continues at coordinate 704,470 of QRFJ01000202.1, read as the reverse complement.
AGTCTCGATTAAGAAGCATGAAGTTCTCCTGCAGAAGGTTTCACAGGAAGTTCGGCCGTGCTCATGACCTCCCCAGCATAAGCAAGGCTCGAACTCCTCGAGCTCACCACCAAGGAAGCCCTGACAGAAAGACGTGAAAAAGTTCCTCTCAACGCTCCTCGAACTCAAATTCTCATGGAAGTTAAGGACTAGCTGTCGAGACCAGTGCCAAAACCAAAAGGACTACGATCTCTCCCAAACAAGCGCAATCGAAGCAAGTACTGCCTCTACCATCGCGACCACGGTCACGACACTGAGGAATACATTCAGCCCCAAGACGAAATTGAGGAGCTCGTCAGAAAGGGGCGGCTGGGTAAATTCCTCCGACGCCAGCCTGAAGCAGGAGAAGATCGGCCAAGGGCGCTGCCGTAGTCAGAAACGACAACAAGGTCGGCCGCCTCACAGCGTCATCAATGTTACCTCGGCGATTCGTCGTCTCCTAGCGACAAAGCCAAGAGAAGCTTGCTCCAAATTGAGAAGGCCAGCACGAGATAGAGGAGGTCGTCCGGCCCGGGCCTTGCTGTCCAAGGAAACCCGAAGGAACAATGCCCCACGATCCTAAATTTGTTGCCCTTTTTTCCGTAAAATTCTTCCCTTTCAATAATATTGTTTCTGGATGCAAAAATTATGCGATGACAGGAAGAAGAAGTCAATAGTTGCCGTGTTAGAAATAAGAGGAAAACCTCGTCCTAACACGAACAGGTCAAAGACCATCAACCTCGACTAGAGATAAGATTCTCTCCGAGCGACCGCTGACAACCTCGGCTAGAGATAAGATCTGTCCCGAAGCGATCGATGACAACCTCAACCAGAGATAAGATTCTCTCCCCTCCCGAGCGATCGAGTCAACCTCGGCTAGAGATAAGATCTCTCCCGGACGACCGTGGATAACCTCGGCTAGAGATAAGATCCTTTCTGAGCGACCGAAGTCAACATCGACCAGAGATAAGATCTTTCCGAGCGACCGATGACAACCTCGCTAGAGATAAGATCTCTTTCGAAGACCGAAATCAACCTCGGTCAGAGATAAGATCTCTCTTCGAGCGACTGCTGACAACTCGGTCAGAGATAAGATCTCTCTTGGCGACCGTGGACGACCTCGGCTAGAGATAAGATCTCTCCCGAGCGATCGAGTCAACCTCGGCCAGAGATAAGATCTCTCTCGAGTGACCGCGGACAACCTCGGTCAGAGATAAAATCTCTTCCGAGCGACCGAGTCAATCTCGGCCAGAGATAAGATCTCTTCCGAGCGATCGATGACAATCTCGGGTAGAGATAAGATCTCTCCCGAGCTTCGAAGATTCTCGTCCGCTGCCCGTTAGGAACAAGAGGAGAATCTCGTCCTAATGCGAGCAAAGTCGAAGGCCCCGTTCACAAAGGACGGGATGGGAGGAGAGGCACGGACGACGGTCCGAATGTGCCCCCACAGTCTGTTAGAAATAGGAGGAGAACCTCATCCTAACGCGAGCAAAGTCGAAGGCCTCGTTCACAAAGGATGAGATGGGAGGAGAGGTACGGACGACGGTCCGAATGTGCCCCCACAGCCCGTTAGGAACAGGAGGAGAACCTCGTCCTAACGCGAGCAAAGTCGAAGGCCTCGTTCACCTTAGACGAGATGGGGTGAGAGGCACGGACGACGGTCCGCATGTGCTCCCACAGTCCGTTAGGAACAGGAGGAGAACCTCGTCCTAACGCGAGCAAAGTCGAAGGCCTCGTTCACCTTAGACGAGATGGGGGGAGACGGACGACGGTCCAAATGTGCCCCCACAGCCCGTTAGGAACAGGAGGAGAACCTCATCCTAATGCGAGCAAAGTCGAAGGCCTCGTTCACCCTAGACGAGATGGAGGAGAGGCACGGACGACGGTCTGAAGGTGCCCCCACAGCCCGTTAGGAGCAGGAGGAGAACCTCGTCCTAACGCGAGCAAAGTTCAAGTCCGAGCTCCGAAGTCTATAGGAGACAGGATCTCCTCGGTTCGAGCGATCGAGACAACCTCGGCCAGAGAGCCCGAGACAACCTCGGCCGCAGAAGATAAGATCTTTCCGAGGGTCCGCGACAACCTCGGCCAGAGCGCCCGAGACAACCTCGGCCAGAGATAAGATCTCTTCCGAGCGTCCGAGCCAACCTCGGCCAGAGATAAGATTGGAGACAACCTCGGTCAGAGATGAGATCTCTTTCGAGCGACCGCGTCAACCCCAGCTGCAGATCAGATCTCTCTCGAGCATCCGTATCAACCTCGGTTGGAGATGAGATCTCCCCCGGGCTTCAATTTCAACACCAACTTCGTCTAGAGATGAGATCTCCCCCGAGCTTCGATCTGAACCAGCACGGAGCCCAGAAGAGAACTTCGGCAGTCGCCTTTTTTGCACTTCCTTCCTTCGAGTTTCGAACTCGAAAGTGGGGGGATTATTGTTGGGGATAAACTCCGCTCCTACCGAAGTTCAGTTCGGTGCTCAGCCTGATGCGGTCGGTAGCCACGGAAGAGCTCCTTCGGACTTCCAACGGTCGGGCCTTAGCCAAACTCCTATAGCTGGTCGAGTTTCAATCGGACTCCCGCAAGAGCCGAACTCTTTCTGCGCCCTTCCAGCCAGACGCCTGCGGGAGTCGGACTCCTCCCAGACATGCCCTTCGATCGGACTTCTTCAGGAGCCGGACTCCTCCCAGACATCCCCTTCGGACTCCCAACGGTCGGGTTTTAGCCGAACTGCTCTGCGACCGAGCTCCTTCGGACTCCCAATGGCCGGGCCTTAGTCGAACTCCTTCAACCGGCCAAACTCTCCAGTAGCCGAGCTTCAGTCGGACTCCCGCGAGAGCCGAACTCCCTCCGACTCTTCCGGCCAGACGTCTATAAGAGCCGAGCTCTCTTCGTACTCCTCCAGCCGAACTCCTTTCGAGCTTCCCTCGGCCGAACTCCTTTAGAGATCCGAATTTCTCTGGAATGGATACACACCAAACTCCTCCAGCCGAACTTCTCAGAGCCACGGCTATCAAATCTGGACGAACTATCGCCATCAGTCTGCCACAGGCAACGTGATCGGACGACATGACCACCATTACTGACAACACCACTCTCCGTAATCAGCCCCATCGGCCCATGATCCATCAGCATGGCTGCCACTATCCATCTGACGACGCCTTCCTCTTCGTCCCGAACTCCATGCGGCTCCGAGCGGCCCATGGCCGGACGATATGGCCGTTACCATCAATCAAGCTCCGCCTATAAAAGGACCCTCCAGATATGCTAACTCTAATTTTTGATCTTTAAGCTTTAAGCTCTCCTCTTCTTCTCTAAGCTCTAAGCTCTGCGGAACTCATTCCCGAGCACTCCATTTCTGTTGGCCAGAGCTGACTTGATCGTTGGAGGGTCCTGTCGGAGCCACCCTCCATCAGCTCCGGACGGGACTTTGTTTTGCAGATCCCCGACGGCGACCTTGTCCACCTCCGCTCCAACTGATTTCAGCGATGACCAATTTCTGTGTCAACATCCGGCTAGAACTTTTTTTGTAAGTTACCTCTTCGGGAGGAACGTGCTACCTTTCCTACATCTCCGACTGATAGTCGGATCTCAGTGTCAACAACTCCCATAGATGATCATGCTTCCATTTTTCTCTAACAAATTAATATAACCTCATGAAAGGCCTAGAATCAGCAGGTAGATTGTAAAAGTATATATTCTTTTCATACCCTTTTGCAGTCTTTTATGCACACCAAAGTTTACCTAAATTCAAAATAATAAACCCTTGATTAAACTTACTGACAATTAACTACCTCTTGAATAGCATGTGCTATCAGAAATTGTTGATCCTAATTCATTATCTTTTGATATGTCACTATGTCCATACCATGTTTGGCAAAAATAAGGGTTGAAAATTATACTAAGGCATATCTGGGTGTTCTGAGACTATACCATTGTGTGTACCCAGAAATATCGTAAACCATGAATAATTATGGGGCGTAGCACAGTGCATACCATATCAAGCATGACATGTATGCCCTGTAACTCAGAATTTCAAACCTGGTTAAAACTAGAAGCCCAATCTTAAGATGCTTGATACCCTACCAGCCTATTTGTTTTGTCTGAAATCTATAAGATCCGGCATCATCTTAAGGAATTGTACCCTCCCAAATTATAACGGAAACTCTGTTCTTTAATTTGATACATTAAAAGGTTGTTGTTACTTAAAGTTCGTATGATTATTAAAAGAAATAATAAAGCTGAAATCAAGTTTCATCATCTCAGTACCGAACCCCATATTGGTATCATCTTATTACATTCTCAGTAAATTAAGGTTCGCAGGCTCGGTACTAGATCCCATACTGATATAACGGTGCAACATTGTCAGTATGGATGGTATGGTGTTCCAGTACAGTATAGTATACCCTGTACTAGGCAGTAGGGGGTGGTATCGCAAACATTGGCTGAAACAACTTCAAATATTTATCTAATCAAGCAACAATATATCTAAATTTACAATATCACATAAACAATTATTTATTTGAAATTTGTAGTGATAATGTGCATATATGCATTGTTCCAAAGAATACCAACTCTCAGAATCAACAGCTTGAGACAATCATTTTGAAAATTCTCTTTCTTAATTGGCAACTTTAAAGCTATCATCATCCTTTTGGTCTGTATCGTGTGCTTACAAAAGAAATTAGTCAGCTATCTTGTTCTTGTGATACCGTTTGAACCTTTTGCTAGTTTCAAGGGAGGCAGAGTTACAAGTTAATGAGGCAGCAGGGTTAAGAGATGGGGGATGGGTTCAAAGCATGGCTTGAGGGAGGAGAAAGGGGACGGGACAGATGGAGTTGGCATTGGAGACGCCCGATTTTTGAGGATGATCAAAGTGAATGAGGGAGAAAGAGTAGGGTTGGAGAGACTAATGAGACGGGGAAGAGGATCAGGGAGGAGAGAAGGAAACCGGCTGCCATTTTGTATAGATTGCAAGAGAAGAGGGCGAGCTATGGTGCAATGGCAAGGTTGCTCCACTGTAATATGGAAGTCACAAGATTGAAATATGGAAACAGCCTCTCCGCACTTAGAGATAAGACTGTATATATCTGACCCTTCCTAGATGCTGCAATGACAGCAGCCTCATGCATTGGGCCACCCTTTCAAACTTGAGCATGTTTGTTGCATAAAAAATTGGATCAAGATAGTATGTTGATGTTCTATTAGTTTTGTATCTAATCTATAGGGCATTGTCTGCAACCAATGTGCACTCTTTGTAAGAAATAAGATGCAATATAGGAAATATTGTGTGGGAGGTCATGTGTATTATATGTCCAAGCTATTCTGGTACGATGGATGCTTACATTTAATAAGAACCATGGATCATTTTGACTTCTCTCTCTCTCAAGCTAAGAAGAAAGTTACTTCATTTATCATCTCACATAGACACCAGCGAGGCTATACAGGAGTATACAACTCATCAACGAGAAAACTTCCTTGCAAGAAATCAGCTAGAGTTTGCTCCTAGCGCATCAACCTGTGTCCAGTCCCGTCCCACTGATTATGTGAGCACAAATATAAGATGTGTTATTATTTTCATGCGCTGGCTATATTGTGCTTAAAGTTTGCAGCTTTTATGCATGTGATGCCTTTGGTGACATATTGAAGTTTTATGCTTTCAGAACTTTCTAAAATTTTTTAATTTAAATCACAACTTTATTCAGTGTCATCTTCTGTGAGGCTGTTGCTATATATGGTGTAATTGTTGCAATCATTCTACAAACAAAGTTGGAAAGCGTACCAGAATCACAGATATATGCTCCAGAGTCTCTAAGAGCTGGATATTCAATATTTGCCTCTGGAATCATTGTGGGTTTTGCAAATCTCGTCTGTGGGTATGTTTTCATGCTTCACCTATAATTTTCAGCGGCCATCTTTACTGATGGAGAATGCACAAAATTGCATGATGGCTCATGAAGTTAACTGAAATGTGTTTTCTGTAAACAGTCTTTGTGTTGGAATAATTGGAAGCAGCTGTGCTTTGTCTGATGCTCAGAACTCCACACTCTTCGTAAAGATTCTGGTGATCGAAATCTTTGGTAGCGCGCTTGGATTATTCGGTGTGATTGTTGGAATAATTATGTCATCTCAAGCAACATGGCCAGCAAAGACAGCATGAACTGTTGTTTCCAGAACCAAACAGGACCGATTGCTTGTTGGTCATTGAGGTGGAAATTTGTGCAATGTATCCTAAAATCTTGAATAACATCCCTATTTCGTGAAAGTTTTCGTGTAATCATTCGAAGGAATAACTTGCAGATTAGTATATTGGCTTTCTTTTCGATGATTTCAAGATCATGCCTCATTGTGAGGGTATGTGATTCTGCGGAGAGAATTTCTTTTTATCAAATAAAGGTGCTTTTGATTTGATTCCCGATGGTATTGCCTTTATCAGAAAGGTTAGGAGCTCTGTTAGTTATCCGTCGGCCATTAATTGCTTTGGTATTTGGTTAGCAGAGCAGTCTTATGTTTTGGAGTTTTTTTTTTTAAAAAAATATTTTTTTATTGAAGTTATTTTCCCTTTTGTTCCCCTAATTTGTTTCAGCGCCGGTGCCCAAATCTAAACAATAAGTGCTCTTCCACAAAAGCCGTAGCAAGATGCTCCCTGGCTTAGATTGTGGTACGATGGTTGTATTGGTGGAGAAGGGTTACTCGCTGGCATGGTAGTTGAAGAATATATGTTTGACAGAAGTACATTGCTGGTAGAAATGGCAGTGCCATGTTCAACAAATGTCATTCAGTGCAAAATAATTACATTACGGGGTGCTTGGGAGATTCGAAATTGGAATGGTTTAATTTTTTTAAAGTGTTCTCACGATGGAAATCGAAATAGAAATAAAAATAAAATAAAAATTTAAATCAGGATTAAATTTTAAGTAGATTAGATCATTTTCATTCGACTCTAAATTTGAAATCGAAATAAGATTTTTTTTCAATCAAGCAATTGGAATGAAAGTCATCGATTTTTATTTTAATTTTGGATCCCTACTTCTCTCAATCAAGCACCCTCTAAATCCTACTCTCAGCCGCCCCTGGGATATTGAAGACTCTGGCTGGAATAGCTGGTCCATGGAACGTTAAACGGGGCTCTCTCTCATTTCATCTGACAAAAATAACCCAATTAAATGCTGCAGGAGGGTTATCTTTTGCTTAAAGTTTGTCTCAAGAAGATGCATATAGAATTTATGCCTGCCATACGGAAACGAAATCGTCATTGGATCAAGATTTAATAAATATATATCTTAAAACTTTACAGGTTTGCAAACCTCCCCCAGGGTATTTCTCGGAACATCGAATTGTTTATTTGACTATTGCGGCTCAAAAACCCGAATTGATTTGAAGAGGTCATCCCTTCTGAAGTTTATGACATCATAACGGATGAACCGAACCGGAAATTAGGATGAATCTTAGCTGCTGCTGTTGTAATGAGTATATTAAAGTGACCAACAGCCTTAAGTTTACTGCCTTTCTTGTGCTAAACGTCCAGGGTGCAAGCAGACGGAACCCTCCTATCATCAGAAACTGTTTTGGTTGATCAGAGATGGGACCTAAATTTGCCAAAAAGACCAAATGGTGGGTCTAACCACGTATAATTTCAAATGATGTCAGACTTAACGTTGACTTCATGTTGTTTGTAACTAATTTTTTGGAAACAAGAAAATGATAAGCATCCGCGGCCTGCTGATATTGATTATTGTTATAACTGATTATATTGGTAAATTGTCCTCCGACCACTTCAAACCCCTACGTCAAGCTATATTTGGCCCACAACAATCATAAGATTGATACGAAACTACATATTAGTGACATGATGCTTTTATCATTTAGGGCATTCTTGTTAGAATATATTACATCACAATTTCGTTTCTTTTTTAGATAATATGACCACTTCATGTCTATTTAATATATATTTTTTTTCTCTTCTAAATTTTTTGTTTTTACTGTTTAAGCATTTTGATGCAAGAACATATTGGAGTATTAGGGGAAGTGGATCCAAATGCTTAGCTTAGTGTATTTACCTCCAACATAAACTTCTTTTCATATATTGTGGAGAGTTTCCAGGGATCATATTAGTTTTTTTTTTTTTTTTTTTTTTTTTTTTTTTTTTTTTTAATAAAAAAATATTTTATTTAATTTACATATCATTCGTAGCCATGCATGGGAAATCAATATCATACCCATCCTCTTTTAATTACTTAATAGCTTTCAAACAGTAAAGCGCTTGAATTTCAAGCCTACGATTGAATTGATCAAGCATTGCTATAATTTAGCTGGTTTGTTGTATTTTAAAATAGAGTTAACAAGATGATGTTAAATTAGAAGGTTGAGGTACTACTCCATATTCATGTTATTTACAATGATATCCTCTCTTAGGCAAAGGTCAATAATCCTCTAACAATGCTTTGAAAGAGTTTAAACATTCCTTTTTTATTAAATCATCTAAAAAGGTGGGTGGAACCAGCTGAAACATTGTGCCTATTTCTTTGTTGAGATGATTATCAAATATTAATATCATTTAGAACTAAAAATTGAGTTGGCTCGTGGTCCTCTCAAAGTAGTCCTTTTAAATTTTGGTGATAATGGCAAAATTTGTGCATGAAAACACATTACAATCATTGGGTAGCAAAAAAGATGATCCATTCAAAATAGCATCACATTTATTAAGTACACAAAGTCATGTTTTAAGCATTACCTCTAAAATTGATCTAGTTTGCATTCCTAGTGCAATCATGTTCATGAAAATCTTGCAATAGTAACTTATAACCTAACTAGCTTCTTTTTTCCATTATTAGAGATGAAGATAGGGGTTGTATGTTATGCACAAAAGAAGGGTTCACCTTCCTTCACATGAATCCACCGTTGGAAGGTGCAATGACTGTTTCAAAAGTGCAGATGCATGAGTGAAGAATTCGAAATGCTTTAAGATATGTGTAGAATATGATCCAATGATCGATGTTGTGAAAGAAGATCAACCAATTTTTTGTGCAAATAATATAACTCAAACTCTAAAAATGACTAGTTCCAATGAACCAATAAAATGAGACAACATACTGCTTGCTGAACAAAAAAGGGTTTTGCTAACAAGTGCCATGTGATATTAAGGAGCATTTAATGTTAAGGAGCATTTAATGTTTCTTGAAAACAGCAAAATATCTTGATCCATATGATATTAAAGGCAAAAATTATTATGGAGGGTATAATGAGTATAATTATTTTTATAAAAAATAATTTTTATCTTTAATATCACATGGATCAAGACATTTTGCTATTTTCAAGGAGCATTAAATGCTTCTTAATGAGTGCGCTAAGGGCACTCATTAGCAAAACCAAAAAAAATAACAAAATTCAATATAAAAAGTTTGGTCCCAATTCTCAATAAAGGTTATTTGTTAAAAAAAGCTTCATCAGTTCAGCAAGTGAACTCCAATGATCTTTCTTCTCTCTTCATCACTGGTTTCGCATCTCCTCTACCCTCGAAAATCCTAAACCTAATGCAAGTTATCCAATAGATCATTCTTCCCAATCTCCACCAAATATGAGGGTTTTTCTATTGTCCTCTTATTGTTCTTATGTTGTCTTCTCTCTGCATCTAAAATCCTAAACCCCTAATCTTCATCCTTTCATACTCTAACTTTAGCAGAAGAATCGATATGAGGAATCAACTTTCGATTGGATGATGGTTTTTTATTCTTTTCTTATTCATATATATGTTCATAATGCAGTGGTAAATTATCCTATCAGATCATGATGTTTAATCATTACTTGTGTTTAAGAAAGATAGCCTACATTTAAGTGATCGACAATATCCATCCACATTAATGTCAGTCTTCTATATGTTAGTTTAGGATGTTGTTCCTTCAGGTAATGGCTACTGCTTAGTTTGATTTAATTTATATTGGTGTAGAATCTGGTTGACGTCGGATCGAGTTGGAGTTGAAAAAGAAAAGATCACCGTCGGTGATCTGCAAAATAAAATTTCGTCCGGAGTCAGTGGTGGTGGCTCTGACAGGACCCTCCGACGATCAAGTCAGCTCTTCTGACCAAAAGAAATGGAGTGCTCAAATAAGAATTCAGCAGAATTTTTGGAAAGAAGAAGAGAGCTTAGAGAAAACATATCTGGAAGATCTCTTTTTATAGATGGAGCCTATCATAACCATTCGGTAGTAGAGTCGCCTGTAGCAGACTAATAAATGACAGTCGTAATCATCCGATAGTAGGATCGCCTATTCATTGAGATTTAATAGTTGAAGTCTGGAGGAAGCAAGCATTGGTTGGTGAAAAACTTTGACATATATTAATTCTAGAGAAGTTCGGACTCCTAAAGAAAATACGGCTAGAGGAGATCATCTGGGAGGAATTGTTAGATATGTGTGCCCTAGAAGCCAGAATTTGCTGACACTTGTTATAAACTTCTAAGGATAAAATTATAATTTTGACTATAAATAATAAAATAGATTATTTTCTATCATAATATGTATTTAGTGTCTATGATACATCCCTTGAGTTAATGGCAATGATAATTCTTATTTTTAAGAGTTAAAAATTTAAGACATAAATTTTCATTATTAACTTATAAAATGCTTCTGACCATAGGATCATCATTAGGATGGTGATTGATCCGAAAGGTTGATGTACAATCGCTTCTTTATAGTAGATGAGTCTTGAGTCTATGGTATAGAGATACCGGAGTAAGAGTATAGGTACTCGTTAGAGAATGAGGGCACTGAGTGTGACCACCTCGAGCAGTCATTAGAAAGTCTATCTTCTCATCAATGATTGGCTTGAAGCTGCAATTATGTGTCTGATTCTTTAATCTGAGGTGCATCGATAGTTCACCTTGAGAATGTTATAGTTTGACTACATCATAACTCGATCTCCTAGCCATTCAAAATTCTGAGGTGTATGTTGGCTATAGCATGTTCATTATAGGAATTGAATTACACCAAGAGAAAATCTATCTACCTTAGTAAATGAGAAGTAGCCCTATGATGATCACGAGAATCAAGTCGATAAGCCCATGGCTATGGTAGAGTGAAATAATAGAAAGAGTTTCTATTAAGATTTTCACATTGGACTTGAATCAAATGATTAATCATATAACGGATATTAGGGTGTGATGAGTTCACCTTAACCCTAATCCGATTGGAGTTCAAGATAGAAGAATTTAACCACACAGATAACTGCACTGAGAGATTCATTTTCAGTTCTAATAGGTTACCACCATATGCTGCTAGGTGTCACTGATGGATTTTGAGAGTAATTAGAATGATTTAGATGATCAATCATACTAGTTGTCTGAATCAAAAATATTCTAATCCATCGAAAGGTATTTCGATGATGTGGATGATAGAGATTGTGACATATCTCATTATCATACGAAACTGAACCTAACTGGATCACACAAATAAGAATTTGGATCTGGATATCATCAATTGGACTAACCCAGATTAATTAATTTGAATTAGATTCAATTAGGTTCAAAAAAAATTATGCTAGCATACGATTGAGCCTAATGTTCTTCTTTAATTATCATTAAAAGTTGTCTCAACTGAGCCAAATATATTTGGACTCAATCAGGTACCTTTACTTGGTCTGACTGAAGCTTGTCCAGATTAGAAAATGGTTGTTTTAATTTATGAGATGAATTTAAGATAACACCTGCCATTTTTCATCATCTGCTAAATCCTATTTCGGACATTGGATCAAACGTTGATCTTTGACACTTAGACATCTGCCCATGTGTCAAACCATCATAGGAGAGAACATTTGGATCAGTCCACCTACTAAAAGGTAGTAGGATAAGGGGTGCATGCCTAGGGAGGCATGCGCCCATGGATGGTGATGCTTGGAGTCCCAAACAGATGGAACTCCAGGTTGCTTCGGGGTTTCTACCTAGGTGGCGTCAAAGATTTATCTTTGATCAGTCTTGGCACCATCTAAGGATGATTCAGAGGGGCTCTCATTTGATTGGATCAGATGATGTCATCCCATCAATCAAATTTAGATCTGATTGCACAAAAGATCATGATTGGTCGGGATGATGTGGCACTATATGGCGCAACAAGGTCTATATAAATCCTATCTACGCCTAGGATTCGGATCTCTAGCCCATTGCCCATGCCACAAGGCTGCTTCTCTCCCTCCTCCATACCATCTTCAGGTCTTCTCTCTCCTATCCATGCTAAAAAATCTTTGGGCTTCAGTTTGATGCGATCCAAGCAAGAGAAAGACGACGAGAAAGAAAGAAGACAATACTACTATAAGAGACGACACTCGATCTTCAAAAGGAGTTTTGAAGATCTTTCAAATCAGATCCAGATATGATATTTAGAGAAGTGATAAAGAAGGAGAAGATCTTCAGATTCTATCCGAATGGATATCGATAGAGGTCAGGTACTTACGTGGCTAGATCTAGAATCTCAGGATCATCATAGGATAATCTGATTATCCGCTATAAAATAAAATTAACTTAGATTTAATTTATTTTTTATTTTATTTTATTTTTTTATTAGATCAATAATATCAGATCTAAAAAGTTTTAGATCTGATTTGGATCTAAGAGAATTTTTTTTTAAAATATCTCTCTTGATCCAATCAAATCTGAACGAACCTGATCCAAAAAATAGGATATTTTCATTCAACTAGTATCAGAGCTAGGTTCCATTAGATCTAATTTTAATTTATTTTAATCTAATAATTAGATAATTTCATAGATCACATGATATATGATTAGATCTGAAATCAAAAAAATTAAAAATTAAATAATTTAGATCTAAGTTGTATAAGATGCATGACTAGTTGTAGAATAGAATTATTCTATGTATAGTCTTGCGTGATCATAATTTAATTTAATTAGTTATAATTTTTAGATCTATTTATTTACTATTTTATGATATTATAAATATTATAATAAGATCTAAAAAATAAAAAATAAAGTTATTTAATTTTTGTTCATATGAGATATGATGAATGCATGTTTAGACTAGTTGTAGAATAGTTCTACATAATTATCTAAAATAAAATTTATTTTGATATGATCCATTTAAATTTAATTTTTAGATAATTATGAGATAATTTAGATCTAAAAATATGCATGATATGATACATGAAGATATATACAAAACATGTTTATAGTTAGATCAATTTTTTATATATGAGATATATGATGTAGATCTAACTAATTTTGTAGTTTTTATATTTCTGATTAAGGCATTTTCTTAGCCATCCAATCATAAGAACAAAATAGAATTTAAAATATCATCTTCCATTCGATGGAGTGTTCTTATGATGTGTAGGGGTGCTGCGCGTTCGTCCTTAATCAGAAATCTAAAATTTATTTTCTACAAAATCCTAGATCCTAAAATCCTAGGATTTTATTTACATATTTTATTTGTGAATCCTAAACTTAACTAAGAATTAAGATTATGAAATATGTTAAGTCTAAAAATTAAAAATTTTCAAATTTAAGATATATTCATAAAATTGGATTCGGACTTGGGTAGCTCAATTACGTCTAGCGGTTGATCAAATTGAATCAAGAGTTGGTTAGATGAGATCAAGAGTTCTTAAATTGATCAGCCCAATAGGATTAAGTCTAGATCAAGATCGAATCACATGAGTGATCGATCAAGCTAAGATCTAATTAGGCTCAGTGGTTAGAGTCTGGATTGTAGGCTAACCTAATTAGTTCTGGCTCAATAATTTGATGTTTAAGGTAAGCCTGGCAGATACGATCGAGTGATTTTTAATTGAGAGCTACTCAATTCGAATGCGTTCTTATTGAGTTAATGGCATATCCTTTCTACTAGTCTCACTTACCTGATCATATTTGTCGACCCAGTCCTAATCTAAGGTAGTTAACAATCCAAGCTAACCCATGCCACTAGGTTAGTCATAATTGTTATGGCTATTGTAAGTCGAGTTTAAAAAAACCTAAATCAAATCTTCCTAAGAAAAGATTAAGTCTAAGGTCTTCCACCATTGTAGATATGCAGATCCTTCCCAAGATTGATTGTTCTCAGTTGGTCACAGTGGTTCAGTTGCACCGAAAAGATGCAACCATGTCTATTAAGCATTGGATGCTATGAGTTGGAGGATAAATTGGACTCAATATTTTAGATACGATGAAAGATCTAATTAAAAATTCAATCTGTGCAAATGGTGGGTCTGACTTAACTAAAGAGTGGATCAATATTTTGGATATGGTGAGATTCATAAATTAGAGATCAAGTTTGGATGCACCATGATTAGAGAATCATTGGACAAGAGTTATCCATTCATTGACTAATCCATCACCATTAACTGTTAGGTGAGGTGATGAGTCAGTTGATGGGACTGCATCATCCATTAGAAATCTATAATCATGAAGATTTTTGCATCTCTATAGAGAGAGTGTAGGGATCCAAAAAAATAGTGGAAGCTAATTTATTTAAAAATTAAATCTCTAAATAAATTGGTCTAGCCTTAATTATAATATCTAATTAAAAATTTTGACTCTCTATAGAAAAATATTTGCATCTAATCCACTAGCACATATCCTAGACACCCATAAACTGACCAGATCCAATTATAAGGATTGGCTCTGAAACTTCAAAATTATTTTAGATTTCGAGAAATTAACTCGTGTATTGGATCAGGATCCTTCCACCTTATCAGCTCATTCATCTACTGAATAGAGAGCATTTCTTGATAAGTGGACGGACGAAGATAACAAGATCAGATACTACATGTTGGGCTCGATGTCTGATGAGTTTCAGTGCCAACATGAAGATATCAGGACTGTCCACCAAATATTGGCTCATTTATAAGAGATGTTTGATGAACAGAGTCGTGCAGTCAAATATCAGATCACTAAACGACTATTCAAGACTAAAATGCATGATGGACAGTTAGTTCAAGATCATTGTCTGATGATGATCAAGAACTTGAAAGAGCTTGAGAAGCTTAGAAGTTGGACCTGGATCTGCAGACTGATATAATTCTGCAATCCTTGACTGATGCATATAGGCAGTTCATTATGAACTACCATATGCATAAATTTTAAAATACTCTGGCCGAGCTTATGAACATGCTGGTTACTACTGAGCTTTCAATGAAAGGTTCTAAAGGCTCAGTATTTGCTATGAAATAGACTTCTTCCAAGAGAACGTCTTTTGAAAAGAAGAAGTCTGTGAAAATGCAGAAGATGGAAGGAGAAAAGAAAAGGAAGACAAAGTTGAAAAGAAAGGTCGCTGATAAAGAAAAATATTTTTATTGTAAAACTGACGGCCACTGAAAGTAAAACTACCCTTCATACCTGGCCACTCTGAAGAATAAGAAGGAGGCAGGTCCTTCTGAAGGTATGCTCGTTATTGAATCTAATCTTATAATTTCTTCTGCATTCAATTGGATGCTTGACTCTGATTCTAGTGCTCATTTGTGCACTTTCATTAAGGATCTTGAGGATAGCAAGAGACTGAAGGATGGTGAGATGATGCTATGCATTGAAAATGGAGCAAGGATTGCTACTGTGGCCGTGGGAACCTATCCTCTTCGATACCATCTGGTTTAGATTTAGTACTTAGGGATTGTTATTATGTGCTTGCAGCAAGCAGAAATTTGATTTATGTTTCATGTTTAGCACAAGAAGGCTATGTAATTAGTTTTCTGAAGGATCATTATAATATTCTTTATGAAAAAAATAAAATTATAAGTGGTTTTCTTATTAATGATCTTTATCAGTTACATATTGATGTATCTATTTTTAATATCGAACAAAATGTGAATACTATAAAATTAAAATGACCCAAGGATAGTCCAAACGATAGATATCTATGGCACCTTAGACTAGGTCATATAGCAGAAGATAGGATTAACAAATTGAAGAAAATCGAGCTATTGAGTCCATTGACTTTCGAGTCATATTCAATTTGTGAATCATGTCTTCATGGCAAAATGACTAAACTCTCTTTTATGGGACATGGAGAAAGGGCCAGGGCCATGGATTTATTTGCCCTAATATAGATTGATGTGTGCGGCCCATTTGATGTATCGACTAGAGGTAATTTTATCTACTTCATAAACTTCACCGATGATTTATCTCGATATGGGTATGTGTATCTTATGATACACAAGTCTGAAGCCTTTAAAAAGTTTAAAGAATTCGGATATGAAGTAAAAAAATAAACTAGAAAATCCAGTAAAGTTCTTCGATCAGATCGAGGAGGTGAATACCTTAGTCAAAAATTTCTGAACTATCTCAAGCAGAACGACATAGTCTCTCAATAGACTCCACTTAGAATATCTCAACTCAACGAAATTTCAGAACAGAAAAACTAGATCCTATTAGATCTGGTCCGATCTATGATGAGCTTCACAGACCTTCTTGATTTTCTTTGGGGATAGTTTGTTAACTGCTATATATTTACTGAATAGGATTTCTTCTAAAATCGTTCCTACCACACCGTATAAGATATGGTATGGTAAGAAATCAAATCTGAGTCACCTCGAAATTTGGGATTGTTCGGCTCATATCAAAAGATAACAAGCGGACAAGTTAGATTATAGATCCTTTAGAGCTCAGTTCATAAGATATCTTAAAAAGTTATTAGAATATTATTTCTACATTCTAGAAGATCACAATGTGATTATGAGTCGATATGCCATCTTTTTTGAAAAATAGTTTATTCAAGATGGCGGTATTAGAAAGCAGATCAAGCTAGAGGAGAAAGTCTTCCAAGAGCAAAGAGCTAAGTATCATTTGGAACCAAATTAGATTGAGCCAATACAATCACTACCTGCTCCATCTAGTAGATCGAAAAGAGTTTTCTGTCCTCCTATGAGGTACTTAGGTACTATTTCAGAGAAAGTAGAGAAAATATTCCTCGTAGGTAATGAAGCTCATGGTGATGATCCCAAAATCTATAACTAGGTGATATCAAATATTGACTCCGAGAAATGGTTAGAGATAATAAAGTTAGAAATTGACTTGATGCACTCAAATCAAGTCTGGATCTTAGTAGATCCACCAGAAGATATAGTACTTATTGGGTGTAAATAGATCTACAAGAGAAAAATTGGTGCAGATGAGAATATAGAGACATTCAAAGTCAGATTAGTGGCAAAAGATTATAATTAGTGTGAAGGCATTGACTATCAGGATACCTTTTCGTCAGTAGCCATGCTTAAATCCATTCACATATTGCTTGCTGTTGTAGTCTATTTCGATTATGAAATATGGCAAATGGATGTGAAAATGATGTTCTTAAATGGATATCTTGAAAAGATATCTATATGGAATAGCCACTGGGTTTCACATCCAGTGATATTGATCACAAAGTATGCAAGCTACAAAGGTCTATATATGGACTTAAGCAAGCATCTTGGAGTTGGAATACTCGTTTTAATGATATGATCAAATTATTTGATTTCATCAAGAACGAGGAGGAACCATATATTTTCAAAAGATCAATGGAAGTGTTATTTTCTTTCTCGTATTGTACGTGGATGATATCCTCCTTATTGGAAATAATATTTTTATATTAATTATAGTTAAAATATGGTTATCTAAGAAATTCTCTATGAAAGATCTAGGAGAAGCATCCTTCATTCATGGAATCAAAGTCTATAGAGACAAACCCAATAGGATGCTAGGTCTTTCACAGGAGAAGTACATAAAGGAGGTGCTAAAGAGGTTTAGCATGAAAAACTTCAAAAGAAGTTTGGTACCCTTCAGACATGGCATTCATCTCTCCAAGAAGATGTGCCCTAGCATATCTGAGGAGATAGAATGCATGAGCAAGATCCCTTATGCTTTTGTAATAGGGAGCCTCATGTATGCCATGTTATGTATACGACCTGATATAGCCCATGCTGTAAGTATCACGAGCAGATATCAGTCGAATCTAGGTGAAGAATATTGAACTTCTGTGAAATGTATACTTAAGTACTTAAGAAGAACTATGGATATATTCTTGATTTTTGGTAATGGAGAACTCCAAGTCCAGGGATATACAGACTCGAATTTTATGTCCGATATAGATGATCGAAAGTCAATATCTAAAAATCTATTTATGTATAATGGTGGTGCTATCAGTTGGAAGAGTTTCAAATAGATAGTAATAGCAGATTTCACCATGGAAGCAGAATACATCGCTGCATCAGAAGCTGCAAAAGAGGTATTCTAGTACAAGAAGTTTACCATAGAGATCGATGTGATGCCATCAAATGCCATTCCTTTATACTGCGATAATAATGGCGCCATAGCCCTTGCTAAAAAGCCGAGATCTCACAAAAAATCCAAACACATCAAGCGGCGATACCATCTCATCCACGATTATCTCGAGAAGGAATATGTCGAGGTCAAGAGAGTCGACTCCATAGACAATACGGTAGACCCACTTACAAAGTCATTGGGCCAACAAAAGATCGAAATCCATCTTGAGAAGATGGAATTTAGATTTTTAGCCAATTAACTTTAGGTCAAGTGAAAGTTTGTTAGATATGTGTGCCCTAGAAGCCAGAATTGACTGACATTTGTTATACACTTCTAAGGGCAAAATTATAATTTTAACTATAAATAATAAAATAAATTATTTTCTATCATAATGTATATTTAGTGTCTGTGATACGTTTCTTGAGTTAATGGCAATGATAATTCTTATTTTCAAGAGTTGAAAATTTAAGATATGAATTTTCATTATTAACTCATAAAATGCTCTTGACCGTAGGATCATCATGAGAATGGTGATTGATCCAGGAGATTGGTGTATAATCACTTCTTTATAATAGATGAGTCTTGAGTCTATGGTGTAGAGACATCGGAGTGAGAGTACAAGTACTTGTTAGAGAACGAGGGCACTGAGCATGACCACCTCAAGCAGTCATTAGGAAGTCTACCTTCTCATCAATGACTGGCTCGAAGTTATAGTTATATGTCTGATTCTTTAACCTGAGGTGCATCGGCAGTTCACCTTGAGGGTGTTATAGTTTGACTACACCATAACTCGGTCTCCTAGCCATTCAAAATTCTGAGGTGTATGTTGGCTATAGCATGTTCATTGTAGAAATTAGATTACACCAAGAGAGAATCTATCTACCTTGATAGATGAGGAGTATCTCTATGATGATCATGAGAATCAAGTCGATAAGCCCATGGCCATGGCAGAGTGAAATAATAGAAAGAGTTTCTATTAAGGTTTTCACATTGAACTTGAATCAAATGATTAATCATATGATGGATATTAATCGAAGCTCAAGATAGAAGAACTTAACCACATAGGTAACTGCACCAAGAGGTTCATTTTTAGTTCTGATGGATTGCCACCATATGCTGTTAGGTGTCACTGATGGATTTTGAGAGCAATTAGAATGATTTAGATGATCAATCATATTAGTTGTCTGAATCAGAAAAGTTCTGATCCATCAAAAGATGTTTCGATGATATTGATGATAGAGATCACGACATATCTCATTATCATATAGAACTGAACCTAACTGGATCATACAAATAAGAATTTGGATCTGGATATCATTAATTAGATTAACCTAGGTTAATTGATTTGAATTAGATTCAATTAGGTTCAAAAAAATCGTGCTAGCACATGATTGAGCCTAATGTTCTTCTTTAATTATCATTAAAAGTTATCTCGACTGAGCCAAATATGTTTAGGCTCACTTAGGTACCTTTACTTGGTCTGATTGAAGCTTGTCTAGGTTAGAAAAGGATTGTCTTAATTTACGAGATGAATTTGAGACAACACCTATCATTTTTCATCACCTGCTAAATTCTATTTCGAATATTTGGTCAAACGTTGACCTTTGATACTTAGACATCTATCCATATGTCAAGACATCATAGAAGAGAACATTTGGATCAGTCTACCTACTAAAAGATAGTAGGATAAAGGGCACATGCCTAGGGAGGCGTGCGCCCATGGATAGTGATGCCTGGAGTCCCAAATAGATGGGACTCCAGGTTACTTTAGGATTTCTACCTAGGTGGCGCCAAAGACTTATCTTTGACCAATCTTGGCGCCATCTAAGGATGATTCAAAGGGGCTCTCATCTGATTAGATTAGATGATGTAATCCCATTAATCAGATTTAGATCTGATTGCACAAAAGGCCATGATTGGCCAGGATGATGTGACACTACATGGCTAGTAGGGTCTATATAAATCCTGTCTGCGCCTAAGATTCAGATCTCTAGCCCATTGCCCATGCCACAAGGCTGCTCCTCTTCCTCCTCCATGCCATCTTTAGGTCCTCTCTCTCCTATCCATGTCTAAGAATCTTTAGACTTTAGTTTGGTGCGATCTAAGCCAGAGAAAGACGATGAGAAAGGAAGAAGGCAGCACTGCTAAAAGAGACGACACCCGATCTTCGAAAGGAGTTTTGAAGATCTTCCAAATCAGATCCAGATCTGATATTTGGAGAAGTGATAAAGAAGGAGAAGATCTTCAGATCCTATCTGAGTGGATATCGATAGAGGCCAAGCACTTACGTGGCTAGATCCAGAATCTTAAGGAGACATCAGAATCATCATAGGATAATCTGATTACCCGCTATAAGGTAAAATTAACTTAGATTTAATTTATCTTTTATTTTATTTTATTTTATTATTAGATTAATAATATCAGATATAAAAAGTCTCAGATTTGATCTGGATCCAAGAGAGAAATTTTTTAAAATATCTCTCTTGATCCAATTAGATCTGAATGAACTTGATTTGAAAAATAGAATTTTTTCATTCAACTGGTATCAGAGCCAAGTTTCATTAGATCTGATTTTAATTTATTTTGATCTAATAATTAGATAATTTTAGAGGTCATATGAGATGTGATTAGATCTAAAATCAAAAAAATTAAAAATTAAATAATTTAGATCTAAGTTGTACATGATGCATGACTAGTTGTAGAATAAAATTATTCTATGTATAGTCTTGCATGATCATAATTTAATTTAATTAGTTATAATTTTTAGATCTATTTATTTACTATTTTTTAATATTATAAATATTATAATAAAATTTAAAAAATAAAAAATAAAATTATTTAATTTTTGTTCATATAAGATATGATGAATGCATGTTTAGACTAGTTGTAGAATAATTCTACATAATTATCTAAAAATAAAATTTATTTTGATATGATCAATTTAAATTTAATTTTTTTAGATAATTATGAAATAATTTAGATCTAAAAATATGCATGATATGATACATAAAGATATATACAAAACATGTTTATAGTTAGATCAATTTTTATATATGAGATATATGATATAGATCTAACTAGTTTTGTAGTTTTTATATTTTTGATTAAGGTATTCTCCTTGGCCGTTTGATCATAAAAATAAAGTAGGATTTAAAATTTTCTCTCCTTCCATTCGATGGGATGTTCTTATGATGTGTAGGGATGCTGTACATTCATCCTTAATCAGAAATCTAAAATTTATTTTTTAAAACTTATCCCTTCTATCAGTCTCACTTACCTGGCCATATTTGTCAACTCAGTCCTGATCTAAGATGGTTAACAATCTGAGCTAACCCATGCCACTAGGTTAGTCATAATTATTATGGCTATTGTAAGTCGAGTTTAAAGAGATTCAAATCAAATCTTTCTAAGAAAAGATTAAGTCTATGTTCTTCCACCATTGTAGATATGTGGGCTCTTTTTAGAGTTGATTGTTCTCGACTGGTCACAGTAGTTCAGTTGCACCAAAAAGATGTAACCATATCTATTAGGTATTGGATGCTACGAGCTAAAGGATAAATTGGGCTCAATATTTTGGATACGGTGAGAAACCCAATTAAAAATTTAATCCATGCAAATGGTGGATCTGACTTAACTAAGAAGTGGATCAATATTTCGGGCATTATAAGATTCATAAATTAAAGATCAAGTTTGGATGCACCATGATTAGAGAATCATTAGATAAGAGTTGTCCACTCATTGGCTAACCTATCATCAATAACTGTTAGGTGAGGTGATGAGTCAGTTGGTGGGACTGCACTACCCATTAGAAATCTATAATTATGGAGATTTTTGCATCTCTACAGAGAGAGTGTAGGAATCCAAAAAAATAGTGAGAGCTAATTTATTTAAAAATTAAACCTCTAAATAAATTGATCTAGTCTTAATTACAATATCTAACTAAAAACTTTGACTTTCTACAGAAAAATATTTGTATCCAATCCACTAGCACGTATCCTGGACATCCATAGACTGACCGAACCCAATTACAAGAATTGGCTCCAGAACTTTAAAATTATTTTAGATTTTAAAAAGTTAACTCATGTATTGGATCAAGATTCCTCCATCTTACTAGTTCGTCCATCCACTGAACAGAGAGCATCTCTTAACAAGTGGATGGACGAAGATAACAAGGCTAGATACTATATGTTGGGCTCCATGTTTGATGAGCTTCAGCACCAACATGAAGATATCAGGACTTTCCACCAAATATTGGCTCACCTATAAGAGATGTTTGGTGAACATAGTCGCACAACCAAATATCAAATCACTAAATGACTATTCAAGGCTAAAATATGTAATGGGCAGTCAGTCTAAGATCATTATCTAATAATGATCAAGAAATTGGATGAGCTTAAGAAGCTCAGAGTGAAGTTGGACCTGGATCTGCAGAATGATATAATTTTACAATCTTTGACTGATGCATATGGACAGTTTATCATGAACTACCATATGCATAAACTTTAAAATACTTTGACCGAGCTTATGAACATGCTGGTTACTACTGAATTTTTAATGAAAAGTTCTAAAGGCTCAGTATTTACTATGAAATAAATTTTTTTTAAGAGAAAGTCTTTTGGAAAGAAGAAGAAGTCTGTGAAAAAGCAAAAGATGGAAGAAGAAAAGAAAAAGAAGATAGAGCTGAAAAAAAAGGCCGCTGACAAAGAAAAATATTTTTATTGCAACACTGACGGCCATTGAAAGCGGAGCTGCCCTTCATACCTGACCACCCTGAAGAATAAGAAGGAGGTAGGTCCTTTTGAAGGTATGCTTATTATTGAATCTAATCTTATAATTTTTTCTGCATCCAGTTGGGTGTTTGACTTTGATTCTAGTGCTCATTTATGCACTTCCATACAAGATCTTGAGGATAGTAGGAGGCTGAGGGATGGTGAGATGATTCTACGCATTGGAAACAGAGCAAGGGTTGTTGCTGTAACCGTAGAAACGTACCCTCTTCGACTATCATCTGATTTAGATTTAGTACTTAGGAATTGTTATTATGTACTTGCAGTAAGCAGAAATTTAATTTTTATTTCATGTTTAGCATAAGAAGACTATGTAATTAGTTTTCTTAAGGACCATTGTAACATTCTTTATGAAAGAAATAAAATTATAAGTGATTTTCTTATTAACGATCTTTATCAGTTATATATTGATGTATCTATTTTTAATATCAAGCAAAATGTGAATGTCATAAAATCAAAATGATCTAAGGATAGTCTAAATGATAGGTATCTATGGCACCTTAGACTAGGTTATAGCAGAAGATAGGATTAACAAATTGGAGAAAATTAGGCTATTGAATCAATTGACTTTTGAGTCATATCTAATTTATGAATCATGTCTTCATGGCAAAATAACTAAACTTTCTTTTGTAAGACATGGGAAAAGGGCCATGAATTTACTTGTCCTAGTACATACTGATGTGTGCGGCCCATTTGATGTGCCAGTTAGAGGTAATTTTATCTACTTCATAACCTTCACCGATGATTTATCTCAGTATGGGTATGTGTATCTTATGAGATACAAGTCTGAAGCTTTTGAAAAGTTTAAAGAATTCAGATATGAAGTAGAAAAACAAACTGAAAAATCTATTAAGATTCTTCGATCAGATCAAGGAGGTGAATACCTTAGTTAAAAAATTTTTGACTATCTCAAGCAAAATGGCATAGTCTCTCAATGGACTCTACTTAGAACATCTCAACTCAATGGAATTTTAGAATGGAGACCTCCTTTATTTCATACGGGCCTTTCCAATTTGGGGCAAGCTTTTTCTGACTCTGAGGCTAAGAGATGGTGGCTCATCGAAGCACTAAGTCCCCCAAAGATAGTGTTGATGATGTCGACAGGCGGTCGATCTTCTTATTGTTCCTCACTTCTTGATGGTTCTGACTGTGGTAGTGTCCTCGGTCGATCTTTTCTTACTTCAGATCGACGTCTGTGGAGCATTAAGAGGGGCATAGTTATGATACCTTCTAGAGGAAGAACTTCTTCATGCTTTTCTATTGAGACTTCTTTGACGACGAGCTTGAGGAGTTCGGACTCACTTGCGCTCAGGGGGTGTCCATAAGCGTGGTCGAACTTCATTCGATCCTCCACTAGCTGTAGGTTTATTAAATTCGTCCGTCTGCTGCTCTCCTATGACTTTTTCATTCTTCAATTTGAAGGTTTTTTCTGTTCGAACATATTCTTCAGTCCGAGCTAGCAAATCGATAAAGTTCTTGAGATACTTTTTCTCTAGAAAGAATAACAAATCATTCTTCTGAAGGCCGCCCTTGATTGCGGCCATTACAATAGATTGATCCAGATTTTGGACTTTCAATGCAGCGGCATTAAATCGAATGACATAAGCTCAGATAGATTCTCTCTTCTTTTGCTTGATATGCATCAAAAAATTCGAACCTCGGTACGGACGTCGGCTGCGGACGAAGTGAGCTGCAAACTGATGACTCATCTGATAAAAAAAAAAGATCATACCCGACTCAATATCGAGTACCAGTTTCTTACTACTTCCTTTAAGGTAGATGAAAAAGCTCAGCATGAGATGACATCTGGTGCATCATGGAGTAGCAACATAGTCTGGAAGGTCTCCAGATGATCGATCAGATTAGAGGTTCCATTGTAGCTTTTAAATTTGAAAAGCTTGAAGTTCGGCAGAACGGGCTCTTACATAATCCTCTGAGAAAAAGAAGGATCAGTGCAAATATTATTACCGTGTGAGGAGAAAGTATGATGGAGTTTTTTAATTTGTCGGCTCATTTTTTGGAGCCTTTGATTCAGAAGATCTTCACGATCGTTGATCTCCAGAGTTTCTGATGGAACGGGAGCAAAGCTTCCCCAGAGGTCAAATCATGGTCCGAGCAATGGCTTTTCGCCCTCTGTTTTCTCTTTTCGGAGGTCACCGACTGGCTAGCCTGAGTCGGCCATCCTCCGATTGGATTATGGGACTCCAAAAAAGTTTGTACCAACCAAATTGGCACCGGAGCCTACTGATGTATGGTCTACATTGCCTCCGTAAGACTGTGAACCTGTTGGACTAGTATGTTGAACTACTCCGTATCTATCATGGCTGTAGGTGGAGCTTGAATTATCAAAGCTAGAGTGAAAATGGATGGATCTAGATGGGATCTGGCTACAGAAATCGTTGATCGTCGAATTGAAGCTTTTCTGAAATGCATTTTTTTTTTGGAAGAACTCTAGAGAGAAAAAAGAGAGATCACTGCTAAGCACTCTTTTAAGAATAAAAGAACCTCAGAAAAAGATGTGCCCTTCTTCTAGCGCCAATCCTATTGGTGAAGAATCTGGTTGACGTCGGATCAAGCTGGAGTTGGAGAAGAAGAGGTCGTCGTCGATGACCTACAAAATAAAGTTTCGTCCAGAGTTAGTGGTGGTGCCTCCAGTAGGATCCTCCGATGATCAAATCAGCTCTTCTGGCCAAAAGAAATAGAGTGCTCAGGCAAGAATTCAACAGAATTTTTAGAAAGAAGAAGAGAGCTTAGAGAAAATATATCTGAAGGGTTTCTTTTTATAGACGAAGCCTGTCGTAACCATCCGATAGTGAAGTCACCTATAGCAAACTAATAAATGACAATTGTAACCATCCTGATAAATGACAGTCTTAACCATCCAATAGTGGGATCGTCTGTTCGTTGAGATTTAATAGTCAAAGTCCGAAGACAGTAAGCGTTGGTTGGTAAAAAATTTTGACATATATTAATTCGAGAGAAATTTGGACTCCTAAATAAAATATGGCTAGAGGGGATCATCTGGAAGGAATACTGCTTGAAATCTGAAAGTAATCCGTTGGAAGAATCCAGATGAAGTTTGACTGAAGGAGAAGTTCGGAAGAAGTTCAGCTTCTGAAGGAATCCGATTAAAGAAGAGGTCCGAAAGGAGTTCGGCTTCTGAAGGAATTCGACTGAAGGAGACGTCCGGAAGGAGTTCGGCTCCTGTAGAATCCGACTGAAGGAGAGGTCCGGAAGGAGTTCGGCTCCTGAAGAAATTCGATTAAAGGAGACGTCCGGAAGGAATTTGACTCCTGTAGAAATCCGACTGAAGGAGAGATCTGGGAGGAGTTCGGATGCTTGAAGGAGTTCGGCTTAGGTTTGACCGTTGGAAGGAGTCCAGAAGGGGTTCGGTCGCTGGATGAGTTCAGCTGCTAAAGGAATTTGATCGGAGTTCAGCTGCTGGAGGAAGAATTTTCAATTGAAACTCTTCCATGACTACCAGTCGCATTAGGCTAAGCATCAGACTGGACTTCGGTGGGAGCGGGATTTATCCTCAATAATTTGCATTTTATATTTTGAGATTATGTATTTGTTCTATAATCTATAATAAAAACCCAACATCCAGATAGGTTTAGGTTGTATCTTTTGCATGAAAGAATGATTAATCTTCTTTCATGACATTAACCATTGGATTATATTTTATACAACTTTTAAAGCATAATATCTACTTCATGATTTGTGTTGTGGATGGAAGAAAAGGATTTTGTGATACTTTGAAAGTTGTGTAAAACATGATGCAATGGCTGACATTATAAAAAAAGATTGGTCATTCTTGTGTGTGAAAGACACCAATCAAACCCCATCCAAGCAGTCATTAGTTGGATATTTAACTACCAACTTCATGCATAAGCTGAATTCTGGAACAAGATTGGCCTATAATCAGAAAAGTTGTAAATATGTTTGTGCCACGATCGTAATGCCATCTAAAATAGAATGTTTTAGTATTTTAAGGCATGCTCTAGTGCTAGCCCGGATTTATTCAGTTTTCTAGGGAATAGGAAGCCTTCCCTTAAAGTACAAACAAGTCACAATTACAAAAGAAAAGGGCAACGTCCTGAATGCAATCCCAGATCTCATGAGCAACGCCATGAGGATTCCAGTTCTTGCGCAAGAACAATTCTCTTGCCACGTGGTATAAGAGGATTAGTGGCTCACAAGTTTTGTTACCCAATAGGGAGATAAAATGATTGGTGCCTTAGGGCATTTTTCAAATTTCATTAGGTTGTTTTTTGTCAAATTGTATGCCCTCCTTCCCACCCCCCACCATCTATTACGGACCACCTTAACTAACATTGGGAAGTCTATGTAGGGTCCAATGGTGAGATCTGCTGTATCCAAACACAAGCAATCGAACTTACAAAAAAAAAAAAAAAAAAAAAAAAAAAAAAATATGATGCGACTACATGTAATCTAATTTGTTACAATTTGGGCAATCCTATTTCAAAAGCGTTTAGGTCTCAAAACTTTTGATCAAATCAAATTTTGTTACTTTTAAGAACTTTCACATGATTCTATTTTCAAATCTGAAAAAAATTAGTTAATATGATAGAAGATTATATTAATAAAGAAGTTAGTTCTTAGAAGATTTATCTTTTTGGTGATTATTTCTACTTAGAAAAAATTGTAATATCTTTTATTAAAACGAGATATTCAGTAGAAATTCTATTAAAGGGAACCTTCTTCATATAAATATAGAACTTGTTTAATAGTTTTATTTATCAAGTAGAGGACCTATAATCTCATTATTTAAAAAATTAATATTTTAATTATTTTATTTTAATAGATTTGAGTTGATTGAATTGGAGATCTTTTTTTTTTGCCTTTCTAACTGAATCAATTCCATTGTTGAGTTGTTGTTCGGCATTTAGGTACTCATGAAAATAAATTTCTGAATGGTGATAAATGGCAAATGAATTGCAGCAGAACCTCCAATGCAACCATTCGCCTCAAGCTTGCCCAAAAAATATCTTGATGATAAAATCATTTTCTACTTTAGTTCTTTCTCTTATAATTTTTTATTCATACTGTTGTGGAATATAAATTAGCCTCTCTATCATTCATGGATACATGGTAAACGATTATATAAATATAGTTACATCTTTGCTATTAAAAGAAATCTAAAAATGAAGAAATTTTTTTAGCAGATTTAATTTCAATAAAAAAAGAAGGTGGTGGCTCATAAGAAGAAAATTATGTCACTTTTCACCTCCAATTTTAATACATCATTTCTTCACATCTACATAAATAGGACTAAGAAATTTCAAAAAAGACAGACTCTGAGAGAAAGAAACTCATACAAATAAAATTTCTTATGATGAGAGGCTCACAAGCTCTCATCCATTATATGTTCTTATTTTTTCTAAAAGATCGAGTAAGTTCGATCTTATTAAAAAATTGAGTAAGTCGATTTTATCAGAAGATCAAATAAATTTATTTTATTAAAATATTAAGTTCAATCTCATCAAAAAATCGAATAAATTCAACCTCATCAGAAAATCAAGTCAACCAACTCATCATATATATATATATATATATATATATATATATATATATATATATATATATATATATATATATATATATATATATATATATATATATATATATATATATATATATATATATATATATTCGAGACTATTAAGCATATGATCTTGATTTCATCATTAATATAATAATATGTATGTATTGCTAAAATAAAATTGACAACAAATTTATATTTTGTATACATTATGACCCATCCGGTGACCTTTTAATCCACCATTTGTGTATGGCGTGGTACGTGAGAGTAACGGGGTGACGATTAAGATTGTGGGTATCATTTTGAAAAGTATTTTTTATATTAAAAAAAAAAAAGTACTGCCACCAGTCGTCCATCCTTAGGTTAGTTCCCTTTAGGTATTGTTAATCGGGCCAAGATACTGCTTAGCTAACGATGACTTTGTGATGACGCCGATAAATTGAGATAGGATATATCCGATAATTTCTATATTTTATGAGCACTGTAACAAGACAAAGACTACTGCAGGTACTATTCAGACGCCACTTTATCCATTCATTTATGACAAACGCCTCCACCTAACGCAGTGGACTGTGGACCAGTCGAGTCGGGGGATTATTATTTCTTATATATTTGTTTTTTCCGGAAACCAAAGGTAACAGTTTTTGACTTTTTTAATGATGCCAAAAGTAATATTTCACTTCGAGCCATGACGGAAACGCAAGTTCCAGCGTCAGCTGGCGTGGCGCCTTCCCCGGCGCGGGTGTTGCTCCCATTTTTGGGCACCTTTTGTGGTCCCTGTCAGGACTCAGGTGGAGAGGTGCCGTGACCGGCCTACCATCTTTCTTACGGATTCGGGTTGTCGCACACCCCGAATGTTCTCCTCCGAGGCTCCGAAATCTCGCCTCCGGGCGGTGGATTCGCCCAAAAGAAGGTGAAGAAATTTTCCTCCGCCCCAAAGGTACAGCCCCCGTCCCTTTCTCACCTACCCAACCCAACACCATTCCATCGGTTGGAAAAAAACTAGAAAAGAGCCAAGGTGCCGAACTTTATGCCCTTGGATGGTATTTTATATTGCACATGCCACCCTAAACCTCACCAATGGTTTGGTAGTCCACCAATCCTCTCATCAACTGTGGTATGACTTTTTAAGGAGAAAAATACTTACCGCTTATCGTAGGCTCCGTATCATTTGTCGGTAAAAGCTTATGATTGGAATACGAAGAACATATAGTAAGGGGGCTCTCACGATAAAAACTTTTATGTGATTTATTGGTATCTCATAATTTATAATTTTTACCCTCATGTGATATGAAAAGTATTGCGGCCAATCTTTTGATATACTTGTCGCTGGAGAAGATCATCTGAAAAAAAAAATTCTTACTGATCAAAGCCGTCTCCGATGGAAATTCTTATATACTTAAGTTAGAGAAGGATTGATGAACGTATAGGATATCAAAAATGAACTTGGTAGAGTTTTTAGCTTAAAAGTATCAAACCAAAATCACTTATTTATTTCTTTTTTATAGGTGAAGTACTAGTAATTACTGATAACAATCAGAGATCGTGAGGTCTCGATTTAATGGAAGCAATTAATGCCCATATACGATCGTAGAGAATTCATTACGTGCGTTTCACGTCGAGAATATAGGTTGTATCAACTATATATCGGTACCGTTATTATCCCGACTGTATGTCGATGATTGATCATTGATTATTCTGATATTTGAATTAGTCAGCGGCTAGAGTTACTTCATTCATTGTAGGGTTGGTCGAAGAGAGCCAATTGTTGATTAGTAAACCAATTAATAGTTGGCTAGTTGTGAGTCGAGCGTTAAGACTAGTTGACAGTCGGTTCAATCGGTCGATAATTGTTTGTCCGACTTATGATCGCTCGTTGTTATTAGAAAGTTTATTATTGCCGCTGTATAGTCGATAGAATTGATCATGAATCAGCAAGGCCGATTACCAGTTGTCGTATGGATGTCAAATCGGGGGTAATAGAATCAATGAGCTCAATACTTGTTCGATGCGATTCATAGTGGCAGTCATCCTAGCATTACATGTTTGTGATAGAAACTTTTGTGTGATTTATCGATATCCCATACTATGTTTTCTTGGTTGGAATAATGTGTAAAAAAAAAAAGAGTATGAATTTTAAAAACAATGGTTGTATGGTTATGGTATTCATGTGACTGAAATATTTTTGTAAATGAAT
Source organism: Cocos nucifera (assembly GCA_006176705.1). Taxonomy (NCBI): domain Eukaryota; kingdom Viridiplantae; phylum Streptophyta; class Magnoliopsida; order Arecales; family Arecaceae; genus Cocos; species Cocos nucifera. The sequence continues at coordinate 673,676 of QRFJ01000202.1, read as the reverse complement.
AGTCAGAACTAAGTTTGGTGGATTAGGTGAGATGTTGAGAGGTTACGCCAAGTCATGAGCTTGTTGAGTGGGTCAAAAGAATTAATTGGTCAACAGTGGCGTGACCGATTGATGATTATCAGTATACCATTGATGAACTAAATAGCGAACATTGATCGGCCCTAATCTGCATCCATTTTCATCCCATGCTTCTCTTAGCACCTCTTTCCTGCCTCACATTAATCAGGGAGAATAAATCTCGTATTGTATGGGTGCAAAAACTGTATTTATGTACCCATTTTTCAAATTTTGTTGTGAACAAGTAAATTCCTTTCATCAAGCACCGGAATAAGGAAGGATACATTCTCTTCTCCACCAAAAAAAACCAGATGCAGTATCTTTCGATCTGAATCCCATCTTGGAGCTTGCCGCCATTCTTTTATACTTCAAGTCATAAATATAAAAGGTTATTAGTTGGATCAGGTCAACCATAAATCAAAAACTATTCTTGATCGGACTGATCTACCAAGCTGGTGACCCTATCGGATCAATATTTTTTTTTATATATACGCCTTTTCCTGGTATTAAAAAAAAAAAAAAAAAAAAATGGCTGTTCCCACCACCGCCCGCTCCACTTCACCAACCCCTGACCGATTCCTCATACCACAAACCAGGGTTGGTAAAAACCGCTTTCATCCTACTCCCTTATATATATATAGCGGTGGAAACCGAACATGGAAGTATGTGGAAGTATGTATGAATTGTTCAGAACTAACACATATATATAACATACTCCAACGCGCGCTTGCTCTCCATCGCATCGCGAGCATCTCGGCCCCTTATTTTTTACAAATTAAGCATTGCTGAGAACTCGATGGGGTCGGAGGCGACGGCGCCGCGCTTCTTTTGGGGCGACACCCCGGGCGAGGAGGAGTATTACAAGTCGCAGGGTGTGCGCAACGCTCAGTCGTACTTCACCACGGCCCATGGCCGCCTCTTCACCCAGTCCTTCCACCCCATCGACCGCGCCACCGGCGAGCTCCTCCCCGTAAAGGCGCTCGTCTTCATGACCCACGGCTACGGCTCCGACTCCGGCTGGCTCTTCCAGAAGATCGCCATCACCTACGCCACCTGGGGCTACAAAGTCTACTGCGCCGATCTCCTAGGTCACGGCCGCTCCGACGGCATCCGCTGCTACCTCGGCGACATGGAGTCCGTCGCCGCCGCCTCCCTCTCCTTCTTCCTATCCGTCCGCCGCGAGCATCCGTCCCTGCCGGCCTTCCTCTTCGGCGAGTCCATGGGCGGCGCGGCCACCCTCCTCATGTACCTCCGCACGCCGGATCCGGGCGTCTGGACGGGGCTCATCTTCTCCGCCCCGCTCTTCGTCATCCCGGAACCCATGAAGCCCTCCCGCGTCCGCCTCTTCCTCTACGGCCTCCTCTTCGGCCTGGCGGACACGTGGCAGGCGATGCCGGACAACAAGATGGTGGGGAAGGCCATCAGGGACCGCGAGCGTCTCCGGATCATCGCCTCCAACCCGCGGCGCTACACGGGGCGGCCCCGGGTGGGAACCATGCGCGAGCTCGCCCGGATCTGCGACTACTTCCAGGCCAACTTCGACAAGGTGACGGCCCCCTTCCTGACAGTCCACGGCACCGACGACGGCGTCACCTCGCCGGCGGGGTCCCAGATGCTCTACGACAAGGCCTCCAGCGAGGACAAGACTCTCATCCTCTACGAGGGGATGTACCACTCCCTCATCCAGGGGGAGCCCGAGGAGAACAGCCAGCGCGTCCTCGCCGACATGCGGGCCTGGATCGACGACCGCCTCCGCCGCTACGGCGGTCCCAAGCCCAACGGCAACGGCGTGGCCCACAACGACAACAATAATCATAAATAATTATTTTAATCGAATATTGATTCGGTAAAACCTGTACTTACTGCCATTACATGTTAATATAATACGACATAATATATGGGATGCCGATGTTACGACACTGGATCGGCCGTTCCGTGGTGGTGGAATTCCTATGTTTCGCATACATCATGCACATGCACATGATTGTGAGATTATTATTTTTCAAGAAAAGAATCATTTTTTACATCTAAGCGGTTGGTGGGTTGGCACACTACAAACTGAAGTTTTACTTGGGCGGAGGTTGACCGGCAACCACCAACCTCCCGCATTGGATTCTAATCTTTTTTTTGCTGATTAACTGCTGGCTGGCTTCGCCTTTTTTTTTCTTCTTTTTGATTAAATGAATTATGCCTGGCATAACGTTGCGTGTTCCCACCGACCGTTGGTCGTGATTTCTTTTCTCTGCTCATCCTTTTTTGCGCTGGCGTTTTTTCATACAATTGAAAGTAGCTGAATACCTTTTTCTGTCTATTTTTGGACCGAGTGTTTCTTGGTTGGTGCCTGGTAGGATAGTGTCACAATATCCGGCGTCATATAATTCTTAATAATTCGCTGCCACTGGTTGGTCTTAGCTATTTGTCCAAGACGATGACATCACACCCAGCGCTCCTGTGGAGCCACCGACTCCTTGAGCTGTCCGCTAGCTCTGTCCGACTGAAACGTGCGGAACAATCGCCTCCCCGCAAATTACCTCCACTGTAGGCCGAAAGGACAAAAAGTTCCCGGTAAAACGAGTGGCATCTTAACCCAAAAAAAAAAAAAACGAGCGGCATCTGGATTGCGTCTACCGCTACGAAAGGAGACGCGAGATTCGCATTGCCGAGCTTTGCATAATATTAGACGAAAACGTAACATAATTGTAGCTGTTAGAGATAAATTCTATTTTTATTAAAGTTTAATCAGATGCTCAGTCGATAATGCAATCGATAGTCATGAAAAAGCTTCAGCGGATGAGCATTAATCGAGCTCCTTAGTGGCCGAGCTTCTTGCGGACTGTTCCAGCGGCCGGACTTCTACGAAAGTCAGACTTTTTGCGGACTCCTTCAGCGATCGGATTTCTACGAAAGTCGGACTTCTCTAACGGTCGAACTCCTCAGTGGCCAAACTTTTACGAAAATCGAACTTCTTACAGACTGTTGACGGATTCCTGCAGACGATCCCACTACTAAATGGTTACACGACAATAATGATCGACATTTATCAAGTCAATAACGATCGGCATTGATTAGGACAGTTACGATAATCATTAATCAAGGCAGTTACAACAAGCTCCGTCTATAAAAAGGACCCTCCAAATACGCTTAGGTCAAGTTTTAAAAACTCTTCTCTCCTTCTTGAAACTCTGCCGAACTCCACACTGAGCACTCCATTTCTGTTGGCCAGAGCTAACTTGAGCGTCGGAGGGTCCTACCGGAGCCACCCCTACCAGCTCCGGACGGAACGTTATTTTGCAGATCATCGACGGTGACCTCATTCTCCTCCACTCAGTTCAATTCGGTGTCAATCAGTTTCTGCACCAACAGATTTGGCGCTAGAAGGAGGGCCCTCTGTTCTTGAGGTTCCTTCGATCTTAAAGGAGTGCTCAGCGACGATCTCTCTCTTTAGAGATCTCCCTCCTTCCTCTCCAGAGTTCTTTCCTAAGAGAAGATGCCTCCCAGGAGAGCTTCGATCCGGTGATCAACGGCCTCCGCGGCCCAATCCCGCTCAGATCCGTCTGCTCCCACTCCAGCCCCGACAATCCAGGTTCCATCTGTAGCTGCGGTGGATGCGGAGCAGTTCAACCTGCTCGTCCAGTTGGTTCGTGGCCTCACGGAGGTGATGCAGGCCATACACCAGTAGACCCCGGCACCGGCTCAACCGATGCGAGATTCTCCAGAGCCCTATGGTCCAGGCTAGAAATAGCCAACTTGGGCTACCCGACCTTCGATCCCTGGAAGGGAGAAGCAGAGGAGGGAAGGCCCCTGCTCGGACCACGACTCGACCCAAGGAGAAGCTTCGCACCCATTCTACCAGAAAACCTTAGAGATCAAAGACCGTGAAGATCTCTTGGATCAAAGGCTCTTAGAAATGAGCCGACGAATCGAAGAACTCTGTCACAATCCCTCCTCTCATGGTAATGATGTTTGTGTTGACCCTTCCTTTTCGTAGAAAATTATGCAGGAATCGATCTCGCCGAACTTCAAGCTCCCACAGTTCGAGAGTTACGATGGAACCACCGATTCAGTCGACCATCTGAAAGCCTTCCGAACGATGATATTGCTCCATGGTGCATCGGATGCTATTTTGTGTCGGGCTTTCCCCTCGACTCTTAAGAAAGCTGCCAGGAATTGGTACTCGGTGCTTAAGCCGAGTACCATCTTATCATTTGATTGGATGAGCCAGCAGTTCGTAGCCCACTTCGTCAGTAGTCGATGTCCACGTCGAAGTTCGAATTCCTTGATGAATGTCAAGCAGAAGCAAGAAAAATCCATCCGGGCTTACATCATCCAGTTTAACGCTGCGGCATTGGAGGTTCAAAATCTGAACCAGTCTGTTGCGATGGCCGCGCTCAAGGGTAGCCTTCAAAAGAACGACTTGCTGTTCTCCTTGGAAAAGAAATATCCCAGAGATTTTGCTGACATGCTAGCTCGGGCTGAAGGTTATGTCCGGGCTAAGGAGGCCTTCAAGATCAAGGATGATGAAGCCGAAGGCGAGCGGCAAGTCGGCGAGTCAGGTAAGCCCGCAGAAGCAGGGAAGTCGAGTAAAGTTCGACCGCATTTCCGAACTCCTTTTAGGCGCAGGCGAGCCCGAACTCCCCCTCGAGCCTGGAGGTGGAAAAGCCCCGATGGAAGGACACACCGAGGTTCTTTCCAACGCCGAGGTTCTTCCCAATGCCAAGGTTCTCCCCAGCGTCGAGGTTCTTCCCAACGGAGATTTCACAACTACGCCTCCCTTAACTCTCCGAAGACCCAAGTGCTGATGGAAATCAGGGAACAACTTTCGAGACCTGAGAGGATGCGTTCCCAGCCCAGCAAATGCAATCCCAATATGTTCTGCCTTTATCATCGTGACCACGACCATGATACTGAGGAGTGCATCCAACTCCAGGACGAGATCGAAGAGCTCATCAGGTGGGGTAGACTTGGCCGATTCTTACGGAGATGGCCTGAAGGACGAGAGGATCGACTGAGAGCGCTACCACTGAGGGAGGAGGACCAAGGAGATCGACCGCCTCTTGGTGTCATCAATACAATCTCGGGGGGACTTCAACAAGAAAAGGTCAGTGGATCTGAAGGACCGGTGAAGAAATAGAGGATCGAAGAATCTGTGACCTTTACCGAGGCGGACGCCCAGGGGGTCCAATTTTTGCATAATGATGCGGTTGTAATATCTTTGAACATTATCGATTATGATGTACGCTGCATTTTAGTGGACAATGAAAGTTCGATCGATGTATTGTTTTACGATGTCTTCTCAAAAATGTCCTTATTCGATGGCCACTTGGAGCCTATGAACTCCATGTTGATAGGATTCATCGCAACGCCATACCAGTTGAGGGCATAATAACTTTGGTTGTGACAGCAGAGTGATGCCCGAAACTGGCCAATGCACAAGTTGATTTTCTAGTAGTAAGAACTTCGTCCGTCTACAATGCCATTTTTGGCCGATCTGATCTAAATACATTTCGGACGGTGGTATCGACCTATTATTTGAAGATAAAATTTTCGACAAGTCACGGGATCGAAGAGATCGGAGAGACCAAGCTTTGGTGAGGCATTGCTACTCGATCGCCCTACATAAGAAAAAGCAGTCCAACTCTTATCTTATTGACAAATTGGATGTCCGAGATGACCTCACTAAAGAACGGGGCGAGCCTATGGAGGACCTCATCTCTGTGCCCTTAGACGATGGGAATGTCGAGCATGCGGTGCAGATTGGTTCCAACTTGGCAGGCGAAGTTCGAGAGTAACTCGTTACCTTCCTCAGAAGAAACACAGATGTCTTCGCCTGAATCCCAACAGATATGCCAGGGATTGATGCCAAGGTCATGGAACATCGACTGACCGTCGACCCGAGGCATCGATCGATAAAAGAAAAGATACGCCACCACGCCCTGGAGAGGCAGAAAGCAATCGCTGAAAAAGTAGACAAGCTCCTCAAAGCCAGATTCATCTAGGAGGTTAATTATCCGACCTAGATCTCAAATGTGTCCTCATCAAAAAGATGAACAACAAATGGAGGATGTGCGTTGGCTTCAAAAAGATGAACAAGGCCTGCCCGAAAGATAATTACCCTTTACCCAGGATTGATCAACTAGTGGATGCGACTTCGGACTACGAGCTCCTCACCTTCATGGATGCCTTCTTTGGTTATAATCAGATCCAGATGGTACCTGAGGACGAAGAGAAGACCGCCTTCATTACTGACCGTGGTCTTTATTGTTACAGGATCATGCCCTTTGAGCTAAAAAATGCAGGGGCAACGTACCAGCATTTGGTCAATAAGATCTTCAAGAAGCAGATCGCCCGCAACATGGAGGTGTATGTGGATGATATGCTCCTCAAAAGTCAAATTTTAATAGACTACCTCGCCGACCTTGAAGAGACCTTCGGTGCACTTAGGAAGCACAAGATAAAACTAAATCCGACCAAATGTGCCTTTGGCGTAACCTCTGGAAAGTTTCTGGGGTTCATGGTATCAAGACGTGGGATTGAAGCAAACCCCAAGAAAATTCGAGCCATTCAAGAGATGCCCACCCCAAAAATGATCAAAGAAGTTCAGCGTCTGATCGAAAAGGTGGCGTCCCTAAATCATTTTGTCTCAAGGTCGGCCGAACGATGTGTGCCCTTCTTCCAAGTTCTCAGGCAACCAAAGAACTTCTGCTGGACAGTGAAGTGCCAACAGGCATTCGAGGAACTTAAAAACTATCTCGGCTCATCCCCATTGCTGGCAAAGCCCAAATCTAGAGAAAAATTATTTTTGTACCTGGCTATCTCCCCAATGGCCCTGGCGGCAGTTTTGGTCAAAGAGGAAGAGAAGATGTAGCGATCGGTCTACTATGTGAGCCGGGTCTTGAGGGATGCAGAGACCATGTACTCAAGGTTAGAAAAACTAATTTATTCTCTTCTAATTGCTGTCCGAAAACTCCGATCTTATTTTCAGGAGCACATCATTATGATCCTCACGGACCAACCAATAAAAGCAGTCCTGCATCGAGCAGACGCTTCTGGAAGAATTGCAAAATGGGCAATCGAGCTCATAAAGTTTGACATCAACTATCGGCCTAGGCCATCGATCAAGGCTTAGATATTGGCAAATTTTATGTTAGAATGTACCATTCCAGTTGAACCCGAGCCTGAACAGAATGAGACCGGCGCCCTGCTATCGCAGCCGAACCTCTCCGAGGAAAGTGCTGACCTCTCCGAAGGCTTTTGGGCTCTGCATGTGGATGGCTCGTCCAACTCCGTCGGAGCTAGTGTGTGGCTGGTCTTAATTAGCCCTAAGGACGTCATCGTCGAGTATGCACTGCACTTCGAGTTTCCTACGACCAACAATGAGGTCGAATATGAAGCGCTGATCACCGGATTAAAAATAGCGAAGGAATTAAAAGTAGATCGGCTTCAAGTCTTCAGTGATTTTTAGTTGGTGGTATGCCAAATTAATGGCAGCTACGAGGCGCGGAAGAACAGTATGGTGAGATACTTTGGGAAGATGAGGGATTTGACCCCGGCCTTAAATAGTTTCAGCATCCGATAAATTTCGAGGGCAGAAAATGTCAAAGCCGATCTTCTCTCTAAGTTGGCCACTTTAGCCCCGGTCGAGCTTTCCAAAAAAGTATTCTTGGAGGTTCTGAAGTGCCCAACCATAGAGGAACCCCAGGTCATTCTACACATAAAATTTGAGCCAAGCTGGATTGACCCGTTGATCGCCTACCTCAAGGAGGAGGTCCTTCCTCATGATCTGAAAGAAGCTCGAAAGCTCAGAAATCAGGCCTCCCACTACGTTTTACATGAAGGTAAGTTGTATAAGATGTCATACTCCCTCCTGCTACTGAGATATCTCCGACCTTCAAAGGCCGACCTCACACTCTGGAAGGTGCATGAAGGACTATGCGAAAGTCACGTAGGAGCCAGGTCCCTGTCGCAAAGACTACTTCGATAAGGATACTATTGGCCGATCTTGTTTCGCGATTTCATAGAGTATGTGAAGAAGTGTGATCACTGTCAGAAGAATGCAAACGTACAAAGACAGTTGGCCTTCGAGCTTGCTCCGCTAAGTGCAGCCATTTGCATAATGGGGAATGGACATACTTGGCTCCTTCTCGACGGCCTTCGGGCAGCAGAAGTTCTTTCTAATCGCGATCGACTATTTCACCAAATGGGTCAAAGCTGAACCACTAGCGAAGATTACTGAGGCCAAGGTGCAGGACTTTGTCTGAAAGTCACTTATCTGCCGGTTCGGTTTATCCCAAATTTTTATAACCAACAATGGACGACAGTTCACTGGAGCGAGGTTCGTCGAATTCTGCGAAGGACTAAACATCTCCCACCACTTTACATCGGTGGCTCACCCATAGGCCAATGGGGAAGCTGAGGTGACTAACCGGACCCTGCTGTAAGGCATCAAGACAAGACTCGATAGTGCAAAGGGGGCCTTGGTGGACGAACTCTACCACGTCCTCTGGGCATATCGAACTACACAAAGGATGCCGATTGGGGAAACACCTTTCGCCTTGACCTTTGGCACGAAGGCAGTTATCCCGATCGAACTTAAGCTCCTATCTGCACGAGTCGTGGGCTTCAACAAGCAGCTTAACCCCTAGGACCTTAGAGTTAACCTCGACCTGCTGGAAGAAAAAAGAGAGGAAGCCTACATCTGGATGGCAGCCTACAGACGGAAGGTGGCCCAATACTATAACTCTAGAGCTAGAGGTAAGACGTTCAGAGTGGGGGACCTAGTGCTTTGGTGAGCCACCGTCTCACAGCCTCAGAGCCAGGGGAAGCTCACCCCAAATTGGGAAGGTTCGTATGAAGTGGTGGAGGTCGTCTGGCCCGAAACTTATCGTCTGAAGAAGCTTGGAGGAATAATGCTTCTCCGATCTTAGAACTCAGAAAATCTGATGATGTATTACCAGTAAACTGCCTTTAATAAGACTCCTTTGTTTAGCATTATTATTTTCTGGTGCAAGAATTACATGATAACAGAAGAGAAACGAGCGAAAATGGCCCGTTAAGAATAGGAGGAGAACCTTATCCTAACACGAGCAAAGTCGAAGGCCTCGTTTCCTTTAGACGAGATGGGGAGAGAGGCATTGACAATGGTCCTTACGTGCCCCCATAGTTCGATAGAAATAGGAGGAGAACCTCATCCTAATGTGAGCAAAGTTGAAGGCCTCGTTCAGTTTAGACGAGATGGAGGGAGAGGCTCTGACAATGGCCTTATGTGCCCCCACAATCCGTTAGGAACAGGAGAAAAATCTCATCCTAACGTGAGCGAAGTCGAAGGCCTCGTTCTCTTTAGATGAGATGGGAGGAGAGGCCCTGACAACGGTCCTTACGTGCCCTCACAGCCTTAGAAATAGGAGAAGAATTCGTCTAACGCGAGCAAAATCAAAGGCCTCATTCACTTAGACGAGATGGGGGGAGACCTGACAATGGCCTTATGTGCCCCATAGCCGTTAGGAACAGGAGGAAAAACCTTGTCCTAACGCGAGCAAAATCGAAGACCTCGTTTACTTTAGATGAGATGGAAGGAGAGGCCCTGACAACGGCCTTATGTGCCCCCACAGCCCATTAAGAATAGAAGGAAAACCTCATCCTAACGCAAAGCGAAGTCGAAAGCCTCGTTTCACTTTAGACGAGATGTGGGAGAGGCCCTGACAACGACCTTATATGCCCCTACAATCCGTTAGGAATAGGAGGAAAACCTCGTCCTAACGCGAGCGAAGTCAAAGGCCTTGTTCACTTTAGACGAGATGGGGGAGAGGCCCTGACAACGGCCCTTATGTACCCCCACAGTCCGTTAGGAATAGGAGAAAAATCTCGTCCTAATGCAAGCGAAGTCGAAGGCCTCGTTCACTTTAGACGAGATGGGGGGAGAGGCCCTGAAAACGGCCCTTACGTGCCTCTACAATCCGTTAGGAACAGGAGGAGAACTTCGTCCTAATGCGAGCAAAGTCGAAGACTTCGTTCACCATAGACGAGATGGAGGGAGAGGCCCTGACAACGGCCCTTATGTGCCTCCACAGCTCACTAGAAACAGAAGGAGAACCTCATCATAACGCGAGCAAAATTCAAGTCCGAGCTTCGAAGTTTACAGGAGATAGGATCTCCATCAACTTCGACCGCAAGATGAGATCTCCCCTGAGGTAACTTCTGGGGCAGGAGATATGATCCTCCGAACTTCAACTTCAATGGGTGCGAAGCTCGGGAAAGGACTTCGGCAGTTGCCTGTTTTGGTACTCCCTTCCTTCGAATTTCAAACTTGGGAGTGGAGGGACTATTGTTGAGGATAAACCCCACTCCCACCGAAGTTCAATCAGATGCTCAGCCAATAATGCAACCGGTAGTCACGGAAAAGCTTCAGCAGACGAGCCTTAGCCGAGCTCCTTAGCGGCCGAGCTCCTTGTGGACTGCTCCAGTGGTCGGACTTCTACGGAAGCCGGACTCCTTGCGGACTCCTTCAACGGTCGGGCTTCTACGGAAGCCAAACTCCTTGCGGACTCCTCCAGCAGCCGAACTTCTATGGAAGCCGAACTTCTTACAGACTGTTAACGAATTTCTGCAAGCGATCCCACTACTAAATGGTTACACGACAATAATGATCGGCATTTATCAAGTCAATAACGATCGGCATTTATCAAGTCAATAACGATCGGTATTGATCAAGACAGTTACGACAATCATTAATCAAGGCTGTTACAATAAGCTCCGCCTATAAAAAGGATCTTCCAGATATGCTTAGGTTAGGTTCTAAAAACTCTTCTCTCCTTGAAACTCTACCAAACTCCACACTGAGTACTCCATTTCTGTTGGCCAGAGCTAACTTGAGCATCGGAGGGTCCTATCGGAGTCACCCCCATCAACTTCGGACGGGACGTTGTTTTGCAGATCATCGATGGTGACCTCATTCTCCTCCACTCCAGTTCAATCCGGCGTCAACCAATTTCTGTACCAACAGTAACCAAGAAAAAAAAAAAGAATACCAATGAGCATTCTATGCGCTTCCAAAAAAATAAATAAATAGTTATATAATATGTTAAGATCTCCTCCAATTTATGCCATAATTGTTATAGACCATCTATTACATGGTGGTCGTAAAGCATTCTGTCTCATGCACCATTGGATGCTCGCTACAATCACAACTATCATATAATATACGGCTGTTGGAGACGGTCCAAACATTTTGTTAGGACCTCCCCTAGTTTATGCCATAATTATTATAGACGTATTATATGGCCGTCATATAGTATTATATATCATGCATATCATAGGATGCTCGCTACGATTGCGACTATCATATAATATATGGCTGTCGGAGATGGTCCAAAGCATTCCGTTGCTTTGCATTTATAAATATTTTCTAATGCCCCTTTTTTTTTTGACACTTTGCATTAAGTACTCTTATAGGCTATCCATCTTGAGAGGATCTTCACATTTTTTGCAAATAGGATCACAATATTCTTGTAAGATATGTCATTAAGGTGACTATAGAGTTTAGTATTTCTTTTGAATTAACTCCATTACAGATTGAAGCTCAACTTATTGTATGTCTTTTATTGTCAAATAATAATACTTAGTTGATCAATAAAAAGAAAAAGAAGAAAGATTTTTTCACTATCAAAATAAACTTTTTTTTTTTTGTTGGTACAAACAGGGGGCATGTACCCCAATACAATAAAACTACAAACAATAGTATGGAACTGTGGTTATCAGCTGAAATTGGGGTCCTTACTTCAAAAGGCAATAAAAAAAGAAGAAGCAGAAAAATCTACATTAACTATCAATCTAGTTAATCTATTCATTTCCTTCCCTATAACTTTGAGTAGCTAAAAGGAAATTCAAATAGTTATAGAGTGTTTAATATCCAAGAGTAGTGGATAGAGAAATTCTGCTTTAATCAACCAATGAGATATAATTATGAATATTAGAGATCCATTTTATAACCACTACGAATCTCTCTCTAGCTAAATAGCTTTAAACTTGAAATGGTGAATTGCCATAATCATAGCACTCTATACCATTTGTAGCTATAACATCAGTATAGTAGCTGTTTGAGATGGCCATACTCCACCATATAATATATTACTTTCATAATTGCTCATAATATAACCCATCCTAGCATTGCCTTCATTCTAAGAAGCATCAAAGTTTATTTTAATTAGGCCACAAGGAAAGAATATCCAAGAGAGCAATATTAAATTAAGGTTAATCGAGCTTAAAGAGTTGTCGGTAGCTCACACAAAGTTTATTTGGAACATGCTCAATAAATGCCCACATGCCAATGTCACATAGTTGTTTGATACAAAAAACACAAATGAATAAACTTTATACCATGGACTGTTCAATCCACTTCTTCCTCTATGGTAGAGAAATTCAATTTTGAACTACTATTTTTAACTTTGCTTTCACCTATATTTTACCTAGTGAAAGATAAAGACCCTCATTCCATAAATGTCAACATGTTACTTGTTAGATATCATTATATATTTTTAAGTGACATTTATGATATACTTCTCATTTCTAAATAATTTATCAGATATTCATACAATAATGGAGTGGTTATGGAAGATCAAAAGGAGAGAGAGGGTTTAGTTAGAGAAATAGAGGTAATGTAAGATAACTAACAAATTTTTTTCCAAAATTTTTATTTTTGATATGAAAATTTTGGTTTTCTTTTCTTTTTTTTTTCTTTTGTTCTTTGAAAAAGAAACCTAGCTTCACTAGTTTATGCTTCAAACAAAAGAAAAAGAAAATCTACTTTACCTTGTTTTATATATAGATGATCGGGCATTAAAAATCTGCATCCCACGGTCTCTTTTGCATTTTCTTTATCTTCTTTTGTTTATTTAAAAGCTTTCCATTATGTCCTTCTATCTTTTCTCACATCAAGTATCACTTGAGTTTCTATAACATCCTTCCATTACATAATACAAGTATTTATGTAGAATTTGGAGGATCTATTTTCAAATGAGAATATTATAGTCTTATTGCATTTGTAAATTTTTACATTGATTTTCAAGATTTATAGCCTGTTGACATTCACAAAGTAATTAAACATCAACCAACTATAATAAAGCAGTCGGTAATATTGGATCAACCAAGATTTAGTTAACTCTCATTTCTAACATTCAGGGAGCTACTCATAAATGAGGTCTCATATAAGTGGTTCAACTTCGTAAAAGTTATTTAGATAGAATTAAGTTATCATATAAGAAATTACTAGTAATTATGAAGAGCAAGTTATCAAAATAAGAAAAACCATCTCAAAAGATACTACAAGAAATCGGATCTTTAGTGACAGTAAACTTTTCATTGGTAATAACCATTTTTATTGACTACCAATAGCGACTAAAAAAGAAACCATCACTAATAATAATTTTTTTATTTTTTTAAAAAAATAGTATTAGCGATGGGGTATAGCCATTGCTAATAATCCATTATTTTTTCACGATCGATTTCACCCCCTGTCACTAGGTTTTTGCTAAAAACCCTTTTTTCACCCACACCCCCTCTCCTCGGTTGTCTTCCCTCCCCTCCCACCCCTCCGGTGCTTGTGCCTGCACCCCACCATACCTCCGTGCTTGTGCCGCTCCCCTCTCCCTCTTCCGCGATCACACCCCTTCCTCTCTTCCCCTTTCCCATTGCACCCTCCCCCCCTCGACGATCTTCCTCCCTCCATCCTAGTGCTCGTGCTTGCAACACCGGCCCTACCTCGTGCTCGTGCCGTCCCCTTCCCCCTCTCCCACGATCGCGCCTCCCACCACCTCGCCCTTCACTGTCTCCATGCCACCAGAGTCCACGTCGGATTTGCCTCTCCCCCTCTCCCGGTTCCCTCCTTATCGGATCTGTCGTCCCCATGTTGGATCGTCATCCTCGCACCGGATCGCCATTTTTATCCCCGCACCACTGTTCCTATGCCCACAGATCTATTATGTTGGTGAGTATTAGAAACAGCACTAGTAACAGCAGCGATGACATCACTAAAATTTTTTTATTTTAATATATTAATTAATTTTAATTAGATAATTAATTAATTAATTAGATATTTTATTTAACTATGATGAAGATTTTGGATGGCTAATTTTTAATTAATGATCCTTATTAAAACTAGGAGTACAAATGGGTCGGATCGAACTGGGTCATGAGTGATCCCAATATGATCCGATTTTTTTGATCAGATCTAAATATTGGATCCAAATCTAATCCAATAGAAGATCGGATCGGATAGGGATGGTAAAAATCGATCCAACCCATCAATTCGATCCGCATTCATCCCATTTTAATTAGGTTTGGATTAGTTTTACTTACTCGCTTGACATTATGATTTTTGAATTCTTTTTCTTAGTGCCTAATGGAAATTGAAAAATTGAAGGCTTGAAGCAAATCAATCATCGGTGCTTGCTTCTATATTTCTTTCTTGGTGCTTGATGGTAATTAATTGCTTTAATCGGTTGCTACTATATAGTTTCTTTGATTCTAATTTTTTTAGATTAATTTCTCTAATTGCTCTAATTACTATAGCTTTAAAAATCTAATTAGTTACTACTTTATATTCTTTTGATTTCTAATTTTTATGATAAATATCAAAATATGCAGTATAGTCTATGCGCAGAGGTTTGCTTTAAGGTTTGTATAGGGAGGCTATGATGATTTTGCGATATCTTTTTATTGATTCAACTATTTCTAACAGCAATAATCTTGGATGCTTCTATGGGCAACCAATTATTGTCGTTTTGATTTAGTTATAGATAAAATACTAAATTTGAGTCTGCTCTTCCTCCTTCTCTTTTGTTCTTTGATATTCTAACTATTTTTAATTTTTTAGTGATTAATATAAACTTTCATTATATGATATAAATGGATAAACGGATCAGATCGGATAACCTATTTATTAAATAGATCGAATTCATATTTGATATTTTTCGATCTGACTCATATCTGACCTGATCCAATTTCCATTCCTAGGATTAAGTTGGATTGGATCCATGATCAAATTTCTTGATCCAATGGATCATTCGGATTAGATCGGATCCATGCGTAACCCAACTTCTATCCATAAAATATGGGTTCGGTTTGGATCCGATCCATGATGTATTGAACAAGCAAAATCGCCACATATCCAAGCTCTTATATCTTGCATCGGGAACACCACCTCCGGCCACTCTCATTCTTCCGATCTTGATCTTAAAAAATTTCTCTCATGAACTCAAAATCGCCACGACATTCTAGTATTATTTTATTTCTTACATTGCCTTGAATTATTTCAAATACGTATCTTGCATTATTTTAAATCTTGCATTACCTCCCATAATTATAAATCTATTTATTTTTATTTTCAAAGATTATAGATCATATCTTTCAGAGGTTGAAGCCTTCATAGCTGAGGAGAAAGCTCTTGAGGAGAGAGCTCTCATGCAGGCAGCTCGCATGGTTCTGCGCTATACATACCATACGATAAACTCTAATATTTTAAATTTTTAATATTATTTTATTTTTTATTATCTAATATAATATTCTTTATAATATTTTGATACTGTTAGGTTCGAACGACATGAGATCACCAGTGATCCCATAGTTACATGGAGCAATATTCGGCTCTTAGAGTCAGTGGCGTGGTGGAGGACCAACTCGGCTCACACCACCTTCGACTTGATTGAAGAATAGAGAGCTCGTCTATATTCAAAGCCACTCGTAAGTACCATATCTTCATTAAATATATTTAAAATTTAGTTATTTTAGAGTTTAACATTTATTGTTCAAAATTATCAATTTTGCAGCATATTTAAAAAGCTTGGGATGCCTTGTGTGGTTACTGGGATCATCAGATGATTGATGCCAGGCCAGTAAACGAGTTCTTGGATTGACCATCGAGAACTCGTAATGCGGTCTGAAAGATGTTCCTGGTAAGTCAAAGATGTTTAATTTTTAAATTCATGATAAGTTTGTATTCTTTTTATTAATACATGCTTGCTTATACTTGCAAGAGTACTATCGATTCAAAACTCTTCAAGATGAGAAGGCTGGCTATCGGACCTTCGAGGAGGTGGCTATACATAGGCTCTAGAATGGACTATACAGTCTTAGACAATCTGCTATAGAGCACTCTAATTCCGAGTCGCTATCAGACTGAAAGTCTGATAGAGATCACTGAATGCGGGCGAATATATGGAAGGCCTTCTGTGATCAGTGAAGCACTGAGGATACTCTAGTAGACAACAGAGGGCATGGCAGAATCGAACTGCCTAGCAGGATCCGATCAAGCATACATGTGGCTCTTTTGGCACACATGTTGTGGCCGATAGATTGATAAAAATTCTATACTTAGATTAATTTTATATCGAGTTGATCATATGTATATTTTAATTTATTTAATTTTATTATTTATTTATCATAGATATAGTAGTTAGATCATGTACCAGGATAGCTGCAGATATAGGAGGCCATACACCAGTCTAGGAGGACTAATGATTACTTAAATTTTAGATCTTAATAAATCATGATAACAACTTAAAATGTTATTTATTAAATTTTTATATATAGTCATATGTATGGACTAATAAATTTCAAAATTATATAGATGGATTATGTAGAGTATCTCATATCATGGCATGGTGAGGGCTCTTCCTCTTAGCCCCTCTTTAACCTCAAGGGTTGGCTCAAAGCCATCGGAGGAATGAGTAGAAGCTAGATCATAGGATTTGGCCATAGTTTCGACTCTCCAACAGCTTGATACTCTTCAACATCCTCCTCTCAGGCCTTAACGATCCAGATGTGAGATCATGCATATGTAGAGGAGGTTGTGCAAAGACTTTGGAGCCAGAATCTTAGAGCTTTCAAGATGCTATCCATGATACAAACATTGAGATTCTTCGAAATCCATATTTACATGATTAGCTAGGCTTGTTGTCACAGCCATCACAACATGTAAGTCTAATAATATTTTTTTTACTTATTTTGAATTTTTATGTTTAGAAACTTTACATATTTAAGCTTGAGTCTGAAAAGAGAATCTAGAGGATAAAAATTCAATCTAACCATCCAATCGATAGTCCGAAGACGTCTATAGTTTCATATTATCAAAAAAAATATATAAAAATAATTCATTCAAAAATTAAAGTAGTATATCAAAATATATGCATTCGTATCGGTATATAAACTTTCATATCAAAATTTATTAATAATATTTTATTTTTCTTTCTTATAGGATACTGAAATATTCGGCTCGCATCCACTAGCTGCTGGAGAGGACGTACAGGAGTAGGTGAAGGATGAGGAGGATGATAAGGAGGATCTCACATATTTTTTTTTATATATATAATTTTGATACTTGTAAAGCAGCATAAATTTATAAAATTATAAAATTTATAATTTTAATATAATATAATTAATTTTATATTTATGATTGTAATAAATAATTATTATTTTATTTAGAACAGATTTTAGAAAATATAATTGCTTATTACTATGATTAAAATATGTTTTAAAATTTTAATTATAATTTTTTTTAAAAAATAAAATAATATTAGTAATGGTATTAACGATGTCAGTATGCGTCGATAAAGACTATTACCGACAGTATTAGCATCGCCATTACCTTTGCTAATAATTTTAATTATGAAAAAAATTAAAATAAAAAATATTAGCGATGGCTTTGTTGTTGCTAATATCATTGCTAATTATCCATATTAGTGATGGGGTTCTTGCCATTACTAATAATAGTAATTAGCGATGATCTTATTTTTGATGAGTTTTTATGCTTTGTTTGGTCCGAAGGATGGATTGAAGGATGGATAGATAGAAGAAAAAGGATGGATGAGAAAGAGGATGGATGGATGGAGGATGCATCTATCCTTTCATATATTTGGTGAAACATAGAAGGATAGATAAAAATAATTTTCTTCTATGTTTGGTA
This sequence comes from Cocos nucifera, assembly GCA_006176705.1. Classification (NCBI taxonomy): domain Eukaryota; kingdom Viridiplantae; phylum Streptophyta; class Magnoliopsida; order Arecales; family Arecaceae; genus Cocos; species Cocos nucifera. The sequence goes on along the minus strand of QRFJ01000202.1, from coordinate 655,666 downwards.
TAGAAGGAATGAAAGAAAGGATGGATGATATTTATATAATATTTTTACTAAACTACTCTTTAAAAAAATATTACTATTATCAATTTATTATATTAATTTATTCTAAATAAATAAATAATATATAAACTTATAATTATTATAATCTATAATTATATAAAAAATTATATAAATATTTAATTTTAATTTAGTTTAATTTAATAAATAATTTTATAATTAAATTATTAATGAATTAACTATATAAATAACTAGCTAATTTATAATTTAATTTAATTATTAATTTCATTAATAATATAAATAACTACTTAATTTATAATTTAATTTAATAATTAATTAATACTATATAAATAATTAATTAAAAATAGTAAATAAAAATAAAAAAAATGAAGATAATTTTAGTTATATTATAATTATTAAAATTATGTACTAAAATTAAAATAATTAGTAATAAAATTTAATAGTATATGATTAATAGTATATATAAAAATAATATGAATGAAAAAGTAAAAAATATTATAATTTTATCAAAAATTAATAAGAGATAATTTGGTAAATGTAAAAATTCATCCATTAATACTCCATCCATCCTTCCTTGCATCCTCATAAATTGGAAGGATGCAAATTGATGAATGAAGAATCCTACTTTTTTATCCATCCTTCTTATAACTTTTTGAACCAAATAATGAGTAAAGGCTATCCATCCTTCCAACCTAATCTATCCTCCCTTTCATGACTCCAACCAAATACAGAATTAGTGATGAAATTCCATCATGAATAATAATAATGATGGAGATTTGATTATTAGTGATGGCATTAAACCATCGTTAATAACCTATTTTCTTATAGTAAAAGGATGGCTATTGATAGATTAGCTATCGATCTATATCACAAAAAGAAAAAGAAATTTTATTTGTTATCTCTCATGCTCTCATATTCTGCATATTTGATCTTTATCAACTTATCCAATTCTCCGGCGTGAAGGCCGTTCTACTATAAAAGTATTTATTTATATACGCAACTATTTATAATATTTCATGTAATCAAACCTTATTTGACTGATTTTTTTCATTCTATTAAAACTTTTAAATCCTTGTATTAAGGAAAACCAAGCCTCAACTTCTGATTGACCTGATTCTATTGATCAATCTAGCGTGCTAGTGATCCAATCGGCCACTAATTTAGTTTCTCAGAAAATATGACTACATGATATGATAGAAAAAGGGAAAGAAGGGATGGCCAATATCAGAATAACAACCGATGGATTGTTGGATCGAAGCCTTTTTTCTAAATAACCGCAGCTCCACGTGATTCTATCCAAAAATAACGAAAGAAAAGAAAGAAAGAAAGAAAGAAAGAAAGAAAGAAAAGGAAAACCAAGTTCATTTTCTAATTTGTGAATCAACGCTTACTCTTTTTAAAAGAAAAAGATACGAAATCCTCGTCCAATCTCTCCTGCACAACCTCCCTTTGCTCTTTGCCCTCTCTCTCTGCTCTTTCTTCAATTGCTATCTTTTCTTTCCTAATAGAAGCATGGCGTCCCTCATGCACTCGATGATGCAAGTGCCTAAGTCGTGCCAGCCATGCCTAAGTCGTCCCTCATCACGAGGACATAAAATCCTCGTGATGAAGATCAAACAATGATGACCGCCCCCACATCCCGATGCCGTCGAGGGTAGCGTCAAGTGCCGCTTTCGCAAACGCAGGCCAAATGGAGCAAGGGGTGCAATTGGGCCTAGATCTTATTGGGTGATGCCCATTTCAAGTATCAGATGAGATGGAAAGGCAATCAGAGAAAACAAAGATAAGAAGAGGAAAAGTTTTTTTTTTTAAAAAAAAAAAAACATTTGGTTGATTTGGTTCGATTTTATATGTATATATGGTAGCATTCTCTACATCGAATGGGACATAATGCTAAAAGCTAAGAAACAGATTTTCATTATTGCAAGGTGAATCCAGCTCTCAATCCAATATTTGGATAGCTAGAAGTATATTTGTGCAGATCGTAGACGTCTCCTTTAACTAATAATAATGTCAAACAGCACATGCATTGGTTGCTTTGCTTCAGGGTACTGTATCCAACTTGAGGTCCATTGTAGTCAATATAGAGCTAATGATACTAGTGTGACGAACTAGTGGATCCTATGCTCCGATTCTAAGATTTAATTTCTTTTTGTTAAAAATCGGATTTATTAAATCAATCTAAAATAAAACAATTCTATAATAATTATTTCAAATCTTTTAAAAATAATAATAGTCGGGCCCCTAACTTTCTCATTGCCAGCAAAAGGATAACAGCCGGGCGGGATGCTGATCGAGGTCTTCGATCCCTGTTATTTCTATGCTGTAAACCAATAATACCGTGAAACACAATTTTTCAATATTGAGTATTTTAAGTCTTAAAATCAGTATCTTATATTATATACATTAAAATAGCGGCTTGAGCCTGGATTTTAGGAAAAAGAGAAAGCGCCGCGTGTTTACAGGCCTTTTTTTTTTTTTTTTTTTCCTGCAAACCTTCCGCCTCTCCGCTTCATTATTCTGCCTCTCCTCTCTGATGCAAAGTACTCGGAGCACGCACCATGCAAGGACGTGGCTCGGGCATTCGAGTTTCCCCGGATTGGCTAATCTTTCAGTAGCAGCATTGCCCGACGAAGGGGCAGGAGCTCCGGTGCATGATCCCAGCACTGGCGAGCTACCAAAACCCGTTCCTGTGGCCGAAAAGTCGTGGGATGGCGTGCTTCGCAAACATGACAATGTTCCGATTCCTCGGTGGCGAGACCATGTTTCCCAATGGTGTCGACACCTATATCATCGAAATCAACGATGAGGAGGAGGTCGAAAGAGGTGAAGACAACAGCGAAAGAAGAATTATGGGACAAATTGAGCATGCCAGAGATAAGAGAGAGGTGGGAGATATTAGAGAAGCAAAGATCAGAAGAAGAAAGCTGGATGGAGGAGAGATCGAAATGGGAGAGGGAGTCCAATGAGCCAATCCTAATAGGGATGGGGCTGGAGAAGTTGTGGAAGAGGTCGAGGGTGGTGAGGCTCAGGAGGGTTGCGATAGTGGCTAGGATGGCCCACAGAGATGGTTGCGGAAAAACAAATTATTTAACGAAGGTTTGTTGCTGAGCTACGCAAAGTTGAGAAAGTGGCGTGGAATGCACGAGAGAGGCGACAAAAATAAAAGAAAAAAGAAAGATAGAAGCATTAAGCAAGCAAAGAGATTATAGAGGGTTTGGAACCAGACTGACAGCGCTCCTGCCATCCCTGTCCCCACCACACCAACTCGTATAGTTTAAATCACTACCAAGAAGAAGAAAGAAATGCCACAACAATGCCCACAATATACCATTACCGGTAATAACAGTATAAGAATTGAAGAAAAATAGAAAGGGTTGTTGAGAAATAATTTTGATTAACGATAATTTAAATATTATTCTATTAATATATATTCTATTCATACGTTGTTTATTTGGCTAGTCTAACCATTTCTCCTAATTTTTATATTTTTAGATCTTTTATTAATTATTTATTATTAAAATTCTAATTAAATTAGTTTCTCATAAATTGAGAGCATTCATTATCACTTTTTATTTTGACATAATAGAGAGTAAAATGAATGCACCTTTGAAACTGATGAGGAAGAAATCCCGGAGGAGTACTATCTAATATATATATATATATAATAATAAAATATATTTTTTAAAAAAAAATCATATCCCATCTACTGAGGTTATAATCTAGTTCATTATATATATATAAAATAATACTCTATGAAGGAGTATTATGGTATTGTCATCTCAGCATCTTAAATGATTTTAATTATACCATATGAATTATTATTTTATTATCTATAATAATTTAAATATTATTTTTAAATAATAATAAAATAATATTGTAAAAAATTTAAAAAATAATATTTTAAAAATAAAAATAGAAAACAAATAAGAGATTAAAAATATTTTAAAAAATTATTATTTTAAAAAATAAAATATTATTAAAATAGTAATAATATTTTTAAAAATACTAATTTATTATTATTTTAAAAACATAGCATTTCATTTTTTAATTTTAAAAATAATAATATATTATTTTTAAAAAAATAATATTTTTTAAAAAAATAATATATTTCGTGATCTAAATCAATCCATAGGATCATAGCAAATCTATTAAATTATCTGCAAATAGAGCATGGTACTCTCTCAATTTAAGAGCCAAATCTTTGTATTTAATAGCCTTCAAAAATTTGAAAAAGATATAAGATAATAAGAAGAAGTGAGGGGATGGAGATGCAATCAGGATCGGTGTTTATCAAGAGAAAAGGAAAGCTATGGTGGGATGGCACCGACAAGCATGGAGAAGGTACGAAAATAAAAAAAAAAAATAATAATAAAATATTATTTTATAAAAAAAAAGAAAAAAAAAGAGAGAGAGAGAGTTTCTCTCTCTTTCTTTAGTAGAGTGCTGAAGAAGGCAATACCGATAGGAGCACCTGGAAATGCGATCAAAATCGATATTTATCGAGAAAAAAGGAAAGCGATGGTAGGACGGCAGGAGGTGGGATGGCACTGGCAGATATGAAGAAGATATGAGAAGAAGAAAGGAAGTGGAGGTGTGATCGATATTTGCTGAGAGATAAGAAAAATCATGATGGAATGATAGGAGGTGCAGTAGTACCAACGAAGACATAAAAGATATGAAAATTAAAAAAAAAATATTATTTTATAAAATAATAAATAAATATATTATATATAATAAATAAATAATATATTAAAAAATATTTATTATTAAAAATTTTAATAATTATAGTCCGTAATTATTATCCAACATAACGTTCATGTCTTCGACTAGTTAGATATTAAAATCAGTACTTTAGAATAATAGCTAATGTTTGGTTCGATTATTGATGGCTGAGATGAAGTAAACCGAAATGTTTGCGAGCTAAACTACCAGTTTCGATCTTTCCCGCACCAAACCAACTCGACAAAATACTTGGTTCATTGGTTGTATATAATTTAGAACCCGAACTCGACCCGATTACAAGCTGAATCCCATCGGTACCCCCATTCGAGGACCCGTTTGTCCAAACCCAATGACAAGAAGAAGCTTTTCTTCCACGGATTTTATCGGAGAACCGTGCTCACAGATACCAGCGGTCGTTGGATAAGCGTGGAGAGCCTTCCATTGCCACCACCCAAAATGGCCGCTACACTCTGCGGCCATCACTGGCGGCCGATCGCTGCCATCCATCCAAATTTCCGGCAACCCGCGGCCGGCAAGCCCGCCCGTGCCCTCCCGGCCGCCCAATATAGACCTTCAAGGGAAGGAAAGCCGGCGCTTGGCGCCGGCCGCATTTTCAAGTGGGCCTTGAGAAGTAGCAGCAGCTCGGTGGAGCGGAGGGCGCCTGCGCTGGCGGGACCGGGCGTAGTCGACACCGAGGGGCTGGTTAGGTTCTTGTACGAGGACCTGCCCCACCTGTTCGACGAGCAGGGGATCGACCGGTCGATGTACGACGATCGAGTCCGGTTCCGGGATCCCATCACCAAGCACGACACCATCGACGGCTATCTCTTCAACATTGGCCTCCTCAAGGTCCTCTTCAGGCCCGACTTCCAGCTCCATCACGTGAGGCAGGTGTGGTGGGATCCTCTCTTCTCTTATTTTTATTATTTTATTGTTTGTGCGTAGCAGTGTTTCTTCTTTTTGGAAATAGGGTGGATCCTTTTTGATAATATGGGTTTCATCGTTATCTTGTACCGAACTTTCTCTTGCTTTCACATAATTTCATTAGAGTGTTTTCAATTGTTTTTAATTTTTAATTTTATTTGTTGAATTTTCATCATCATCATCATTATCATCATTGGTAATGCTGAGAACCATCAAAGATTTCAAGAGAACCATGCCACCAGTGTTTGATGTTCTTAGAACGGTTGACGACGTTTCTACCAGAAAACGTAGGATTGGAGGCTTGATTCTTCTTTGTATCATCATATTGCTGATAGTCGTGGACATTGGTGAAAATAATTAGGACATGATTGTCGTGTTTCGATTAATATGTTGCAAGTCTTTTGTTGCTGCTTAATAATCATTCATTTGTTACTGATGAGAAGAAAAGATAAGAAAAGAAGCTCCCAGTTGGACTGCGCAGTGCTAGTCCCCTGCTCCCCAAGTTTAGTATCTAGATGTTGTAAATAAATCTATCTTCCTCTACTTCATACTTATATGTTTTTGCCAATTCAGAGACTAGTTATCATCTCGGGAAAGCAATCGAAATAGTTATGACCATAGTGAAACTGGCTTTTAGTATAACATTAGTTGGAACTCAGATAGATGTGACCCACGTGTGCGTGCGGTGTACTCAGTGAAATCCATTTTATGTTGTTGTTTTCTTAATCTGATGGAGTGGACAATAAAAAAATAAACAATCTGTGGTTTATGCTACTTTATTTCTTGTTTAGCTGTAGAAGGAATTTTGATTACAGTTTTTTATTCTACTTTCATTTGCAATTACCGACATACCGATTTTTTGGTGTTTGTTAATTTCTTTAACTGAATGATTTGATTTAGACAGGACCTTATGAGATCACAACAAGATGGACTATGGTAATGAGATTTGTTCTTCTACCATGGAGACCAGAGTTAGTCTTCACAGGAATCTCAATCATGGCTGTCAACCCCCAGACTCAGAAGTTCTGCAGCCATGTGGTCAGCTTTATTTATAGCTTTAGTTCAATACTGCCATTATTTGAGACTGAACTGATATCTTCCAAAAGTATATAGAATTTTTTCTTTAGTTTTGGTGCTTACTTTTTTATTTCCTACCTATAGGATGTTTGGGATTCCATAGAAAAGAACGAATATTTTTCATTGGAAGGTCTATGGGATGTTCTACAGCAGGTATTAACCTTTTTATTATAAATTTTTCCTCCAGATTCATCGACCATTTTCCACAGACATGAATATGATCCTTCAAGCCTTCTTATGCATAGCTTGTAATTCTCCATAGCTGCGGATCTACGTGACTCCAGACTTGGAAACACCACAGTACCAGATATTGAAAAGAACTGCTACTTATGAGGTGTGGACGTTTCCTTGGTGAAATATGCTATATATAGTTCATTATTTCTTGCATCACTATTTTAAATGTAGAGTTTTTTTGCATGTATATCCTCCTAAATATTCAAATTTGTATGAATATCTTTTCAAAATTAATATTTGTATGTATATCCTCATAAAATACTTATTTTGCATTTATACCTTTCTTTTTTCTTATTTTTTACATATGTACCCACATCATATAACGTCAGTTAAAAATTAAAGGTTTAAAACTCAAATGACTAAAATATCCTTATGGGTAGATGTGCAAATAAAAAAATTATAAGGGTATATATGCAAATAGAAATTTTACAAGGATATTCATGAAAATTTAAATATTTATGAGGGTATAAACAAAAATTCTAATTTACTTTTTATCTATTTCATTTAGATGGATTCGGGCCCTCTTACTTTATAGTGTGGTAACATATTACATAATACAACAATATGATAATGATATTGTATAGTATTTTATATTTTATATATTAAAATACTATATTATATTTTATTTTTAGATAAGATTGGATGACTCATTAGAATTTTGTTCATTCAATAAAAAAGTATAATAAATCACTCAGATAAATTCTCATAGTTACGAAATGCCCAACTCCACAACTATATCCATTCTATGCAAATGTATAAGCTATCTATCTAATATTAGGTTTAAATATTTTTTTTAGAAGTATATTATTTTATATTAGAGAAAATATGGATGGTTATGATCTATTTATTTTCTAGATAAAATAATTTTGATCTATCATTTGATAAAAGGATCCTTTTATCTATGTAAGTAAATAAATTAAGTATATTCGTTATTTTGGTTTGCATGTTAATTTTTTCTATTAGAATAAGGAAAGAATTAATAAATCAAGAGAGGTGTATTTATGTTTGGGATTTTTTTGCATGTATACCCTTCTAAACATTCAAATTTGTGCGACGATCCTTGTAAAATTATTATTTGCATATATACCCTTATAAATTTTTTTGCACATCTATCCATAAGGGTATTTTAGTCATTTTAATTTTAAATCATTAATTTTTTAACGGCGTTAGATGATGTGGGTACATATATTAAAATAAATTTTTATAAGGATATATATATATATAAATATCAATTTTGAAAGAATATTCATGTAAATTTGAATGTTTAGAATGGTATATATATATAAAAAACCCTTAAATATACAACTATCATTTTCCTTGTACCATTTCTTTGAAAAAAAATCGTATCACTTCAACTTTTAAATTTGTGAATATGATTCATGTTATATTTCTGTTTGTACCTTAATTTGTGGATGTAATTCAAGATATATTTGAGTACATACTTATTTCATGCTTTTGGAAGTTATTTACAATATGACCATTAATAGAAACTATGCAGACCTTTTAAATCTTTTGTTCAGCATGTATATCCAACATATCTACCATGCATTCTCTTTTTGCAGAAGTTCTTGCTCTTCTCCTGTTTATTTGGAAATCCCGATGAAACAGCATGAATCTGACTAGATGTTTTCATGGCTACAGTTGAGAAAGTATGAGCCCTTTGTGGTGGCTGAGACAAAAGGAGACAAGCTCTCAGGTTCATCTGGATTTAAAGATGTTGCCGGGTGAGTTACTTTCCTTGTTCAGTTTAATCAGATATTTATTTGGTGCGCTTTGTTCCTAGTCTGATGTAAAATTGATTTCTTGTAGGTATATATTTGGCAAGAATTCCTCAATGGAGAAGATCCCCATGACCACCCCCGTCTTTACTCAGGCTCGTGACGACAAATTATCGGAAGTATCCATCCAGATTGTCTTACCAATGAACAAAGACTTTAGCAAGTAAGAGTTTTTCACCATCACGAATATTTGTTGAACTTGAAGACAGCTATGATATTTTGCGAGTCATGAAGGAATTCCTGAAGCGTATTTGGAACAAGAAGCCATTTAACATAGAAATGTTCTATTTACTGGAAATAAAGGGATTCATAATGTGCTCTGTTGAACACGAAGATGCTTCGGATACGGAAAACTTGTCCGTGGAGTTCAAATTATTGGCCTTAAGAAACTAAAAAATAGTTTGAAGAATTTGTGCTCCTTTATGAAATTGCTTATTTGATGATCATTTTGATTCCATCAGTTTACCAGTCCCCACCATGGAAGCAGTCAGCTTGAGAAAGGTGGATGGAGGCATGATGGCAGCAACAAAATTTAGTGGAAAACCCACCGAGGAACTCGTCCGCAAAAAGGGAAAAGAACTGCAGTCTGCACTCCTCAAAGATGGTCTTAAACCTCAAAAAGGCTGCTTGCTTGCGCGTTATAATGATCCTCAGCAGACATGGAGCTGCATAATGGTATGGTTTCTCTTTTCATCGTTAAGGTATTTGTTGTGCATCGAACAAGAAACAATTTGGACTCTCAAGCGGTCTTAGATATACCATGCATTTCACAACAAAGATTATTTCAAACATCAACTTTCTGCAATGCTGAAATTGCTTCTGCCACTCCAAAATCGTTTCTTCCCCTTCCATCAGGTTTATAATTCGGCAAACCTATGTTGTCTGCATGTCTGGGTGTCCGGGATGCAGTGATATTGCAAAATATTCCTGACATTCCTGTAACTAGAACTTTACATTCATAGTTTTCCCATTTCTACAAACAGCCAACTCTTCATGTCAATTTTCTTTGCAAAATTCTAATGTTTTTGTGTTATAATTTCATGCTTGAGCACAGATCAGAATTTTTAGCATTCTTATTAATTCTCTATCATTCGTAGCTTTTTCACTCAGCCCGTCCTCTTACTGTTTGTCATTTTTGTTTCATTGAAAATGCTGTCTTCTTCTCTTCGCGGCTCCAAAGAGGAATGAGGTGCTGATATGGCTTGGTGAGTTCACACTAGAATAGCATGCAGATATGTCGCAGACTCCTGGATGGAAGACATATAAGCTCCGGACGGAGGGTCAACCGTGAATTTCGGATCCATGTTTAAAACAATATTCATTGGGAAAGTCAAGTTCTTCTCGAGCGCTGAACGATTTTCTTTGTCGGTCTTAGCATCATCATTGTTTCTATCTGCAGAATTTCTGTAAATGAATTTATTTGATTTAAAAAATCAATATATTTGTGTGGTTCTCATGTGCTTCTTCATTATAATAATACTTGTTATGCATGTCTCGTAATATTTAATAATCTGAATTCTGCTCGACTTGGGACAAACCACGAAATGGGTGAAATGTGAAGCCTCGTGGAAAAGCAGTTTTGTTTACAAACAGTAAGCACTCTGAGGAACCACATGGCAGATCCGATCGAGCAGATATAAAATTAATCCTCTCTTTCTATGCCAGCGTATGCATGCCGATCTCGACTTGTTCGATCGGAGGAGTCTTGTTTTCGTAAGATGAGCCTCCTCCTTCCATTGCCTTCCGAGCCTTCTCTCCCGGGATCCCTTCCTCCACCAATGTATTTACACTGTTATCGGTCCCCCGTTGGGTCCCAATTGCAACTCCAATCTTCAGCTCTTTGACCATCAATTTTTCCATTCAGAAGCGCCTACGCAAAGTGGGGTACGATCGGCATGCTTGCGTCACCCACCTCCAGTGTTTCATGAACCCTCCAACTGCGCGCCCGGTGCGAAAGGGTCACCCGAGCTGCCCGTCCTCTAATATAATAAGACCCCTCGACCTCCCCAAACCCCTCCGGTAGCTATTTCTGCGGGGTACTTTTCTTACCACCCAAGAGATATGAGTACATCTATCTTGAAATTCTAGAGGAATACAAAATGAGTTGGCGACATTGTACCACCCAAATATCCTACGACAAACGTATGCAACCCAACCTGCCGCTCCAAGAGATATTACAGTGCCATGAACCTCTCCTACGATGCTTGCTTATGCCAGGCTGCCAGCCTATTATTGACTCTGTTGGCGCTCGGTCTCCACGTCTGCGGGCACATGCACCCGCGAATGGTCAGCACGTTGCCAGTTGTTTAATTGCCTTCACCAAGGTGCGCAAGTCGTAGCGTGGTCATGAATCTAAACAGATTGGAAAAGGTGGCCTAATCCAGCCGCAGGTCTCCTGCCCGAGGACTAGCTAGTTTACATGTAAACTTTCATTTTTAATTTTATTTTGTTTATTAATATTGATTTATTTCCAACGTCACTGGTCTCTGCAAAGGGATCACTACCATATGCACCAAATAGGACATCGGTTTAAACATCCTTTTGGTGTCTCATTGACTGATGTGTTCAATAAACAATGCCTTCTAAGGCGTGCTGGTGTTCGAGTACCTGAATTCAAGATGGATGTGTGGTCTTGTGGAAGCGCATGGTTTAGTTACCTTCACCACGCTGAACCATTCATAGTGTCGTTGTGTTCCTCACGCAAAGATAAGCCACTTGCAGGTTCCCTACCTGGGTACTCTTGCTAGATTACACGTGAACACAACGGGTTAAATGTATCCCATGCCCCCATCTGAAAACCATAGGCCTGGACCCTGGGCCGCACCAAGTTGGGTTTGTCTGCAGTCCAAGTCCAGCTCCAAAAATTTTAGATTTTGGGTTTGGCCAAGCCCCAAACATTTTTCATCTTCGCAACAAAGATCGAACTCGAACCTACTTCGAACCTCAATCAGGCTGGAGCCTCCCTCCCCAGCATCGTACTGGGAGGTGGGGGTGTGGGGCAGGGGCCGGCCTCTTTCAGGCTTGGCTGGGCGCTTCCGTATTCGTGCTTCGGGCTGAGACAAGCCAGGCCTAGGTTAGACTAACCTGATCTGAAATAGTTTTCGGCTCTAGAATAAATCTTTGTGCACCACATATGGTATAATAAAATTGATGTGGAGCACACTATTTCATCATATTAGACCAAGTAATATAAATAATAATAATAATATAGCATTTAATGCTGCTTAGCTTTTTTTTGCCATCAGATTTTTACTGACGAAAATACTCTTTATCTACGTAGAAATAATAGTATTATGACTTCCTGCTGTCATGTAACGCAACATGAAGTCATAATAGACAACAGAAAGTTATAACAACCAACAAAAAATCTTATATATTGTTTAAGATGTCATATATATTAACAATAAACTATAGAAAGTCATAATAAAGCAACAGAAAGTCATAATAATCAACAAGAAGTCATGTATATTGTTTAGGATATCATATATGTTGGTGCGGAAATTGGTCGTCGTCGGAACCAGCTGGAGCGGAGGCCGATGAGATCGCCGTCGGGGACCTCCAAAATAAAATTCCGTCCGAAGTCGATGGGGGATGGCTCCGGCAGGACCCTCCGACGATCAAGTCAGTTCTAGCCAACAGATATGGAGTACTCTGGAATGAGTTCGGCAGAGTTTTGAAAAGAAGAGGAGAGCTTAGAGTTAGCGTATCTGGAGGGTCCTTTTATAGACGGAGCTTGATTGATGGTGACGGTCATATCGTCCGGCCGCGGGCCGCTAGGGACCGCATGGAGTTCGGTACGGAGAGGAAGACGTCGTCAGACGGATGGTGACGCCATACTGATGGGTCGTGGGCCATATGAGATTGGTTATGGAGAGAGTGGTGTCATCAGTAGTGGTGGCCATGTCGTCTGATCACGTCGTCTGTGGCAGACTGATGGTAACCGTTCGTCCAGATTTAATAGCCGTGGCTCTGAAAAAGCATGTATTGATCAGTGGACTTCGATATGTATTAATTTCAGAGGAGTTCAGACTCCTAAAGGAGCTCGGCTGAGGGGAAGCTCGGAAGGAGTTTGGTTGTCGTAGGTGTCTGGCTGGAAGAGCGCGGAGGAAGTTCGGCTCTCGCGGGCGTCAGACTGGAGGAGTGCGGCTAAGGCTCGGTCGCTAGGGAGTTCGGAAGGAGCTCGGCCACTGAGGAGTCCGGTACGGTCGAAGGGGATGTCTGGGAGGACTCCGACCAGAGGAGTTTGGCTAAGGCTCGGTCGCTGGAAATCTAAAGGAGCTCAACCGCTGAGGAGTTCGATCGATTGAAGGAGTTCGGCTAAGGCCTAGCCACTGGGAGTTCGAAGGAGCTTGGTCGGTAAGAAGTTTGGTCGGCTGGAGGAGTTCGACTAAGGCCCAATTGCTGGGAATCCGAAGAAGCTCGATCGTTGAGGAGTTCGGTCGGTTGAAGAGTTCGGCTAAGGCCCATCCGTTGAAGTACTTCTATGGCTATCGATTGCGTTAAGCTGAGCGTTGAACTAGACTTCGGTAGGAGCGGGGTTTATCTCCAACAATAGTCCCCCCACTCTCGAGTTCAAAACTCGAAGGAAGGGAGTGCAGAAAAGATGACTGCCGAAGTCCTCTTCTGGGCTCCGTGCTGGTTTAGGTTGAAGCTCGGGAGGGATCTCATCTCCCGCCAAGGTTGAAGTAGATCTCGCCTCCTACGGTCGAGGTCAGAGGTTGAGCTCCTCGGGGGCGATATTGTCACCAGCAGCTGAGGCTGACTCGGAGGAGATTTTCTCTCCTACAGTCGAGGTCGACTTGGGGGAGATCTCATTTTCTGCAGCTGAGGTTAATACGGACACTCGGAAGTGATCTGATCTGCAGCTGAGGTTGATGCGGTCGCTCGAGAGAGATCTTATCTCTGGGCGAGGTTGTCTCCAATCTTATCTCTGGTCAAGGTTGACTCGGGGGCTTGGGAGAGATCTCATCTCTGATCGAGGTTGACGCGGTCGCTCAGGAGAGATCCTATCTCTGATCGAGATTATCTCCGATCTTATCTCTAGCCGAGGTTGACTCGGAGGAGATCTCCTCTCCTACAATCGAGGTCGACTCGGGGGAGATCACATTTTCTGCAGCTGAGGTTAATACGGACGCTCGGAAGAGATCTTATCTCTGGCCGAGGTCGCTGTGGACCATCGGGGGAGATCTTATCTCCTACGGTCGAGGTTGATGCGGACGCTCAAGGGAGATCTTATCTCCAATCGAGGTTGATGGAGATCCTGTCTCCTGTAGACTTCGGAGCTCGGACTTAGACTTTGTCCGCATTAGGATGAGGTTCTCCTCCTATTCCTAACAGACTGCGGGGGCACATAAGGGCCATTGTCTGGGCCTCTCCCCCCGTTTCATCTAAGGTGAACGAGGTCTTCGACTTTGCTCACGTTAGGATGAGGTTCTCCTCCTGTTCCTAACGGGCTGTGGGGGCACATAAGGACCGTTGTCTGGGCCTCTCCCTTCATCTCATCTAAGGTGAACGAGGCCTTCGACTTTGCTTGCGTTAGGATGAGGTTCTCCTCCTATTCCTAATGGGCTATGGAGGCACATAAGGGCTGTTGTCTGGATCTCTCCTCCCATCTCGTCTAAGGTGAACGAGGTCTTCGACTTTGCTCGCATTAGGATGAAGTTCTCCTCCTATTCCTAATGGGCAGTGGGGGCACATAAGGGCCGTTGTTTGGGCCTCTCCTCCGATTTTATCTAAAATGAACGAGGCCTTCGACTTTGCTCACGTTAGAGTGAGGTTCTTCTCCTATTCCTAATAGGCTATGGACAAGGTTCTTCGAAGCTCGGGAGAGATCTTATCTCTAGCCAAGGTTATCACGGTCGCTCGGGAGAGATCTTATCTCTAGCCGAGGTTGTCGCGGTCGCTTGGAAGAGATCTTATCTCTGACCGAGGTTGACTCGATCGCTCGAGAGAGATCTTATCTCTGGCCAAGATTGTCATGATTGCTCGAAAGAGATCTTATCTCTGGCTGAGGTTGTCACGGTCGCTCGAGAGAGATCTTATCTCTAGTCGAGGTTGACTCGATCGCTCGAGAGAGATTTATCTTTGGCTGAGGTTGACTCGGTCGCTTGGGAGAGATCTTATCTCTGGTCGAGGTTGACTCGGTCGCTTGGAAGAGATCTTATCTCTAGCCGAGGTTGACTCAGTCGCTCGGAAGAGATCTTATCTCTAGCCGAGGTTATTATGGTCGCTCGGAAGAGATCTTATCTCTGACCGAGGTTGTCATGGTCACTCGAAAGAGATCTTATCTCTAGCCGAGGTTGTCGCGGTCGCTCGGTAGAGATCTTATCTCTGGCCGAGGTTGTCGCGGTTGCTCGAAAGAGATCTTATCTCTGGCCGAGGTTGACTCGATCGCTCGGGAGAGATCTTATCTCTGGTCGAGGTTGTCCAGTCGCTTGGGAGAGATCTTATCTTTGGCTGAGATTGACTTGGTCACTCGAAAGAGATCTTATCTCTAGCCAAGATTGTCACGGTTGCCCAGGAGAGATCTTATCTTTGGTCGAGGTTGAAGGTCTTTGATCTGCTCGTGTTAGGATGAAATTCTCCTCCTGTTCCTAACGCGGTAATTATTAACTGCTTCTTTTCTGTCATCGCATAGTTTTCGCATCCAGAAATAATATTATAGAAAGAAAATAATTTTATTAAAAGGAAGTTACTAGCAGCGCATCCCCAAATTCTATGTTCCAAGATCATGGTAGCATTGTTCCTCCGCATTTCTTCGACAATAAGTCCTGGGGTGGATGACCTCCTCATGCTGGCCTTCTCAATTTGGTGCAAGTTCTGGGCTTTGTCGCTGAGAGATGACGAATCACCGAGGTACCAAGCTCCTCCTAAGGGCAACGTGGATGAGGCCGTAAGAGGATGGCCGACCTCCTTGCGGTCTCTAGCTATGGCAATGCCGAGCTCCTTGCCGTCTCTGGCTAGGGCAGCGCTCTTGGTCGATCTTTTTCTGCTTCAGACTGGTGCCGGAGGAATTTACCCAGCCGCTCCTTTCTGATGAGCTCCTCAATTTCGTCTCGGAGCTGGATGCATTCTTAGCTCGGTGTCGTAGCCATGGTCGCGATGGTAGAGGCAGTACTTACTTCGATCACACTTGTTTAGGGAAGACCGTAACCCTTCTGATCTTGGCAGTTGGTTCTTAACTTTGGTGATAATCTGAGTTCGAGGAGCATTGAAGGGGGCATAGTCGCGGAACCTTTCGGAGGGAGGACTTCTTCACGCCCTTCTGTCGGGGCTTCCTTGGTGGCGAGCTCGAGGAGTTTGGGCCTTGCTTGCGCTGGAGAGGTCGTGAGTGCGGCCGAACTTTTTGTAAAATCTTCTATGGGAGAACTTCATGCCTCTTTGTCGGGGCTTCCTTGACAACGAGCTCGAGGGGGAGTTTGGTCTTGCTTGCGTTGGAGAGGTCGTGAGCACGACCGAACTTCATTTCGCCCTCCTGTGAAGCCTTCTGGGGAGAACTTTATGCTCCTTTATCGGAGCTTCCTTGATGACATACTCGAGGGAGAGTTCGGCCTTGCTCGTGCTCGCGGCCGAACTTCATTCCGCCTCCTATAAAGCCTTCTAGGAGAGAACTTCTGCTCTGTTTCTCCTCCCTAAGGACGATTGATATGCTAGGCCAAATGCTTTTCCTTAAGGCCGGTGCCTGGCGGGTTTGCTGGCAAAGTCGCCGTCGAAAACTATTGTACGGTCTGCATCATCTTGGTGAGGCCACGAATTTGTTGGATCAGTAGGTTGAATTGCTCTGCATCTACCACGGCTTCAAGTAGAGCCTGGATTGCCGGGGCTTAAATGGAAGCAAATGGACCTGGCACGGAGGCCATCGATCGCCAAGTCGAAGCTCTCTTGGGAGGCATTTTCTCTTGAAAAAGAACTCTGGAGAGGAAGGAGGGAGATATCTGGAGAGAGATCGTCGTTGAGCACTCCTTTAAGAAAAAGGAGGCCTCAAGAGCACCTCAAGAACAGAGGCGGTCCTCCTTTTAGCGCCAAATCTGTTGGTGCGGAGACTGATCATCACCAAAATCAGCTGGAGCGAAGGCCGACGAGGTCGCCATCGGGGACCTACAAAATAAAGTGCCGTCTGGAGTCGGTGGGGGGTGGCTCCAGCAGGACCCTCCGATGATCAAGTCAGTTCTAGCCAACAGATATGGAGTGCTTTGGAATGAGTTAGGCAGAGTTGTGAGAAGAAGAGGAGAGCTTAGAGCTTAGAGTTAGCGTATCTGGAGGGTCCTTTTATAGACAGAGCTTGATTGATGGTGACGGCCATATCATCCGACCATAGGCCGCTCGAGACCGTATGAAATTCGGTACGGAGAGGAAGGCATCGTTAGATGGATAGTGGCAGCCATACTGACGGGTCATGGACCGTATGGGGCTGGTTAAGGAGAGAGTGGTGTCGCCAGTAGTGGTGGCCATGTCGTCCGATCGCGTCGCCTATGGCAGACTGATGGTGACCGTTCGTCCAGATTTAATAGCTATAGCTTTGAGAAAGCAAGCATTAATCGGTGGACTTCGGTATGTATCAATTTTAGAGGAGTTCAACCGAGGGAAAGCTCAGAAGGAGTTCGGTCGGAGGAGTACGGAGGGAGTTCGGCTCTCACGAGCGTCAGGCTGGAGGAGTGCAGCTAAGGCTCGGTCACTGAGGAGTTCGGAAGGAGCTCGGCCGCTGAGAAGTCCGATACGGCTGAAGGAGATGTCTGGGAGGAGTCCGATCGGAGGAGTTCGGTTAAGGCTCGGTCGCTGAAAATTTGAAGGAGCTCAACCGCTGAGGAGTTCGGCCGGTTGAAGAAGTTCGACTAAGGCCCGGTCACTGGGAGTCCGAAGGAGCTCGGCCGGTAAGGAGTTCGGTCGACTGGAGGAGTTCGACTAAGGCCCGACCGTTGAAAATCCGAAGGAGCTCGGCCGCTGAGGAGTTCGATCGGTTGAAGGAGTTCGACTAAGGTTCGTCCATTGAAGCTCTTCCATGACTACCGGTTGCATTAAGCTGAGCATTGAACTGGACTTCGGTAGAAGCAGGATTTATTTCCAATAATATATATTAACAGAAAGTCCTAATAAGGCATAATAACCATCAAAAAGTCATATAAAAATATAGAAAGTCATATATATTGTTTGGGATGTCATATATATTAACAAAAAGTCATACGAAATCATAATAAGGCAACAGGAAGTCATAATAACCAATCAAAAGTTATATAAAGATATAAAAAGTTATATATATTGTTTACGATGTCAGATATATTAACAAAAAGTCATATAAAGTATTAAAAAGCCATATATAATGTTCAGAATATCATATATATTTGTAGAAAGTCATACATATTCTTCAGGATGTTATATATATTTACAAGAAGTTATATAAGGCATCGAAAAGCCATATATAATATTCAAGATATCATATATATTCATAGAAAATCATATATAATATTCAGGATGTTATATACATTCACATGATATCATATATATTTGTAGAAAGTTATATAAGGCATCAAGAAGCCATATATATTATTTGAGATATCATATATATTGTTTAGGATGTTATATATATTCGCAGAAAGTCATATATATTATTCAGAATATCATATATATTAATAAAAAGTTATATAAGATATCAAGAAGTCATATATATATTATTCAGGATATCATATATATTTAAAAAAAAATTATATATATTGTTCGTGATGTTATATATACTCACAAAAAATCATATAAGATCTCATATATACTCACAAGATATCATATATACTCATAGAAAGTCATAACAACTACAGGGTATTATATAAAGAGATAGAAAGTCATAAATATTATTCAGGATATCACAGAAAGCCATAAATATAGTTCAAGATATCATATATACTCATAGGAACTCATATATATCAAAAAAAGATATTTTTGTCAGTAAAAAATTGATGAAAAAAAAGTTGAACGGTATTAAATACTATTTCATTATTATTTTCGTTACATGATCTAATGTAATTAGATGGTGCACTCCATATTAATTTTATTATACCATACATGATGCACAAAGACTTTCTCTTAGGCTCTATTTTGAAAGCCAATCAGTATCAATTCATTCTTGTCGGCCGCAAATTCGATCCAAGTCTTTTCAAGCCATGTCTAAAGCCCGATGCTAAACCAACCCGAGTTGATGATTCTCAAGCCAAAACAAGCCCATTTCCAGCCCCAGTAAACCATGTACCACTCATCCAATTAAGGGTATTCTGATGTATTGGCGCATTGGAAAGTATTGTCCAAGGTACATGCATTGGAATGAATTGTTTTGAAGATTTGGAGCCTTTCTACAATGAGTTCTACAAGGAGGAAACATAAACAAAGGTTTCTACTTCACGAAATTAAAAAGGAAATATAAATGATCAGACCAACATCTCCATGCAACCATAATGCGGCCCGCATGGGTTGAGGTGTGATATGGCCCTTGGCCAACGAGAATCAATAAGCGGACGTTTGTTCATTTTAGCGATCTGCAATTATTTTTGTATTTTGTCTTCACAACCTACAATAAATGAAATTTAAGATTATGTATAATGGAATTTTTGGTGTTTCTATAAGATTATTTAAGCTTATAATCTTAAATAGGATCCCTTGGGCTGATCCCTCTCTTTGAACCCCTATAGGAGCCATTAATTGCTCCAATTCCTAAGGCTTGTCTCTAGATTTTATCACCCATAACAAAAAGGATGGTTAGAAGCCTCCAAGCCTAACCCAATCTCGACAAGCTGCTTCCAAAACTAGCATGAACAACAGAATTTGGATACATTGCATCAAGCCAATGCAAGCATCGGTCCTCATCAATGAAGGCTTTTGCTCCTGCTATCAATTTAGGACAAAGTTATGCAATCTTGAATTCAAAGAACATATGTTAGGATTACATGATATAAATTTATTTTCTACGACAATCGATTGTGATTTAATCAAACTGATAATTAGATCATATTATCAAGTAAATATTAA
Source organism: Cocos nucifera (assembly GCA_006176705.1). Taxonomy (NCBI): domain Eukaryota; kingdom Viridiplantae; phylum Streptophyta; class Magnoliopsida; order Arecales; family Arecaceae; genus Cocos; species Cocos nucifera. The sequence continues at coordinate 635,906 of QRFJ01000202.1, read as the reverse complement.
AATCAATTAAAACCTTAGAGATCAATAAATATAATTTATCCCAAGACGTATAGCGCATTGTCCTAAGATAATTTTTGATTCTTATGCTAGATTAATCTCGAGAACTCCATCCCAAAATACAATCAGAGACCTCTCCTAGAGGCACGACTGTAGAGAGAATAATGGGGCATCAACCCAGCAGCAAAGAAATCAATAAAAAAGAACTTGAGAGAAGAGAATTTAGAAGAATAAAAGAAGGGATTAGAAGGGGAGAGAGCAATTTTTTCTTATATATTTCAACTTCTACCTAGAGTCTAATTTATAAGTCCAAGAACTAGCCGTTTGGGCTAATCCAATGACCAAAATATTCAACGAGTATTTAATTGCCTAACGGGAGGAAAACTAATGGACAAAAATATTAATCAGTTGATTAACATTAAATAATATTAATTATATTTATCCTAAAATAAATAAAGAAAAACAGTCATATGCATTAAAAGAAATATAATAAACATAGAAAAATAAATTATGGGCCCCACTATACCTCGGGCACAATGCAATCTGTGCAAGCCAAGCAGGCGGGATGCATGCGTGTGTGTGGTTTTGCCCAAAACTATTAAACTTTTGACAAAGCCCAAGAGAAGGTTTCATTATAAACCCATTCTCAAGTTTCTTCTATTCAATATGGGAGTAAACAAAAAATTGGAAATTGGTTGAAGGAAATTTTGAGTTTTCTTATTCCCGCCAAACACCAACAATTCTCCTAAAAACTCAAAATAAAATAATTAAAATTTAAAAATTTAATAATATGAAATAATTTAATTTTCTATTGGATATATATATTATGCAATAGATGAAGAATCTTTTATGATTTAACTTCACTTAATATTAATAGTATCAATCTGAAAAAAATAGAGTGAACCAAATCTTAAATTACATTTTTTTGACTTAAATTTTTATTATTATATATACAGTATAAAAGCTCATGTCACAGGTTTGTACATTAATGGCCATGTATAGCTATCTTTATAATTTTATAAAAGTTTCTGGAGATTGCCTATGCCTCTAGCCACGGCCATATATAGATACTCTTACATAGATAAAGTCCTCCAGAAATGTATATAGTATTGTATCTCAAGGAATATCTCTTGGATCTCATTCGAAGATAAATTTTTTCTAACCACTACATAGGAGCACTAATCATCATAGAAATATTTTGGAGTCTATGACTCCTATATTAAATAAACTACATATATCCATTAATTAACCAATCAGCTTATTATTATCACATTGAACCTCCTTTGAAGAATTTCCTATCATCAAGATTGGGTTTCCATTGTTAGAAGGTCTTTTGTAGGCTAAGACTCATCTTCCTCAATGTCTCTAGGATCTTAGTCCTGATGAAGTCTTTTGTAAGGTAATCAACAAAATTAAGACTAGTTGCAATATGATTCAAAGAAATAATTTAAATTTTTTTTTATAGTTTTTTTTATCTTAGTTTAATATGTTTGTTGATTTTAGTATTCACAAGCTTCTTTTTATAAAATTCTATTGTTGCTCTTAAATCATAGTAAACAGATATAAAAGGAATAGAAGAAGATACTAAAGGAATATTTGATAGAAGTTCTTTAGCCATTCAGCTTTAGAACAGCTAAAATTAAGGGTAATAACTTCTGCTTTCATAGTACTTCTAGCTAAAATGGTTTGTTTCAAAAATTACCAAGAAATAGCACAAGAAGAAAAACATAGCTAGAAGTTGATTTGACATCTAATACTATATCAGAAATCCAATTAGAATCACTATATCCCTTAAATACATTTGGATAACCCACAAAACATAGAAAATAATCAATAGTACCTTTAAGGTACCAGAATACTCTTTCTAAAATAGTCTAATGAACCCTACTAATATTACTAGTATATCTACTAAGTCTGAAAATAGCATAAGCAATATCAGATCTAGTTTAATTAGATAGATATATTAAAGAACTAATGATTTGAGCATACCTCCCTTGGTTTATAGATTTTTCTGTATTCTTCAAGAGATGGATAGATGGATCATAAGAAGTAGACACAGAAAAGTAATAAAAATATCTAAATTTATTAATAACCATTTGAGTATAGTGAGATTAGGATAAACAAATTAAATCAGAAGTATGAATGATCTTCATATCAAGAATTGGATCAGTTTTACCTAAATTTTTTATATCAAAATGATGTGATATAAAATTATTGATAATGTAATTGATTAAATCAAGATCATGAGCAAGAATCAAAATGTCATCAATATAGAGGTAAAGAAAAATAGATCGATCATCAACTCGTTAAACAAGTTTATAGGATAAAATAAACCTGCAGACTTCATGCTCCTGTTCTAGCATAAAAAAAATTCCTCAGGCTATTGCATGTAGATCTCTTCTTTAATATCTCCATGCAAGAAGATAATCTTAACATTCATTTGATGAACAATAAGTTTATGGATAGAAGTTAAAACAAGTAGGACTCAAAATGCAGTAATATAAACCATAGATAAATGACCATCGAAGAAATCAATACTGATTTGTTGTCTAAAATCTTGAGCAACGAGCCTTGCCTTAAATTTTTTTATTGTGCCATAAGTCTTCATCTTCTTTTTAAAGATCCACTTACATTCTAAAGATTTATTTCTAAGAGATAAATTATTGAGAATCTAAGCATTATTTTCAATAATGGATTCAATTTTACTGTTTATTTCCTCATTCCAAAATAGAGCATTAGGAGAGTTCATAGCTTTTAGTAAGATGTAGGAGTATCTCCTATCAAGAAAGTAAAGAAGTCTTTACTAAAGTATTTTTAAACTCTAGCTCTCTTCTTTCTCCTAAGCACAAGTTCAAAAGTTAATTCTACTAAAGTAGGAATAGATGATGATGGTAAATTTGAAGAGGATGAATGATCAATGGTTGATCTAGAAATTTGACTTTTAAAAGAAAAGTATTTTTAAAAAATATTGCATCTCTAGATTCGATGATGATTTCATTTAATATTACAGGGATTTCAAACTTGACAACAAGAAATTTATAGATATTACTATTAAGAAGGTAGCCAACAAAAATAGACAATAAGAAATCTATAGGTATTACTATCAAGAAAGTAGCCAACAAAAATAGTATTAAATGTTTTAGGTCCTCTTAATTCTTTTTGGTTTAGAAATTTCAACTTTAGCCACACACCTCCAAACTCGAAAATAACTAAGCCTAGGTGGATATCCTTTCTAAAGTTCATAAGGTGTCTTCTCTCTATCCTCAGGTGAAACTTTATTTAGGATATAGCAGACTGATAAAAGAGCCTCCCCAAATAATTTTTGAGGTACATCAAAATTTATAATTATGGTATTAATTATATCCAATAGGATTTGATTCTTTCACTCAGCCATACCATCTAATTGATGTGAATAGAAAGCAATGACTTCATGAGTTATCTCATTTTCTTCACAGAATAGGATCAATTCATTTAAAGTATATTCACCTCCTTGATTAGACCTTAGAATTTTAATCCTTTCTTTAAGTTGGTTTTCCGCTTTTGCTTTATAAATCTCAAACTTGTTAAGGACTTCATCCTTAGTCTTAAAATGATAGGTATAGTAAAATTTAGAAAAGTCATCAATAAAAGTTACAAAATAATGACTACCTCCATCGATTGGTCCTTTAATTATTGAAATCATAGATATCAATATAAATAAGTTCAATAATTTGAGCATCTCTAAAAACTATAGGCTTGAAAAGTTTTCTAGTTAGTTTAGATTGAACACGACTTCACACTTATAATCATGTTCGATGTTGAATTTTAAAATTAAATTAAGATTAGATATTTTCTTGATTGATCTAAAATTAATATGACCCAATATTTCATGCCATGTTTCACAAGATTTAGAATTTAACATGAGATGTAGAAGAATTAACTAAATTTTTATTAAGTTTGGGAGGAGAAATTAAATTCAATTTGAACAGTCTGTTAGATGCAAGGCTCTTTCCAATAAATACATCTCCTCTAGAAATTATAATTTTATTAGACTCTAAGACAACTTTAAAATGTAACTAAACCAATAGAGAACCACTTAACAAGTTTCTTTTTATGATGGGTGTTGGTGCAGAATTTGATTGACACTGGATCGAGCTGGAGTCGAGGAAGATGAGGTCACCGTCGATGACCTGTAAAATAAAATTTCAACTGGAGTTGGTGGTGATGACTCCGGTAAGATCCTTCGATGGTCAAGTTAGCCCTTCTGGCCAACAGAAATGGAGTGCTCAGAGAGAAGTTCGACGAAGTTTCGAAAAGAAAAACAAAGCTTAGAGAAAACGTATCTGGAGGGGATGGAGCTTGTTATAACTGTCCTGATAAATGACCATCGTAATCATTCTAATAAATGCCCATCATAATCATCCTGATAAATGTCGATCGTGATTGTCTTGATAAATGACAATCATAATTATCGTGATAAATGATAATTATAATCGTTCAGCAGTGGGATCGTCTATAGAAATTCGTCTGAAGAAATAGTCTATAAGAAGTTCAACTTCCATAAAAGCTCGATTAGAGGAGAAGTTCGAAAGAAGTTCAGCACTCATAGAAGTCCGACTACTGGAGGAGTCCGAAAGAAATTTGGCTCCCATAGAAGTTCGACTGCTGGAGAAGTCTGAAAGGTTGACCGTTGTGAAAGTTCGACTGGGGCTCGATCATTGTAGAGTTTAATTGGGGCTCGACCATTATGGAGTTCGATTGGGTTTGAAGTCCAGTTAGAGGAGTTCGGCCACTGAATGAGTTCAATCGTTGGAGGAGATCGGATGGGATTCGATTGCTGGATGAGAATTTTTGATCGAAGCTCTTTCATAATTACCAGCTGCATTAGGCTAAGCACCACTTCGACAGAAGTGGGATTTATCCTCAATAATAGTCCCTCCACTTTTGAGTTCGAAGTTCGAAGTACCAAAAAAATGACTGCCGAAATCTTTTGCCGGGCTTTACATTCGTTGAGGTTGAAGCATGGGGGAGATCTTATCTTCGACCGAGGTTGAAGAAAATTTTATCTCCTATTGACGTTGAAGTTGAGGCTCAGGCGTAATAAGACCGTTATTGGGGCCTCTCCTCTCACCTCATCTAAAATAAACGAGGTCTTCAACTTTGCTCACCTTAGGATGAGGTTTTCCTCTTATTTCTAATGGGCTGTGGGGGCACATAAGGGCTATTGTCAGGGCTTCTTCCTCCATCTCATCTTAAGTGAACGTCTTCGACTTTGCTCGCATTAGGACGAGATTCTCCTCCTGTTCCTAACGGACTGTGGGGGCACATAAGGACCGTTATCAGGGTCTTTCCTCCATCTCATCTTAAGTGAACGAGATCTTTGACTTTGCTCACGTTAGGATGAGATTCTTCTCCTATTTCTAACGGGCTATGGGGGCACATAAGGACCATTGTCAGGGTCTCTTTTCCCATCTCATCTAAAATGAACGAGGTCTTTGACTTTGCTCATGTTTAGGATGAGGTTCTCCTCCTATTTCTAACGGACTATGGGGGCACATAAGTGCCGTTGTCAGGGTCTCTCCTCCCATCTCGTCTAAAATGAATGAGGTCTTCAACTTTGCTCGTGTTAGGATTAGGTTCTCCTCCTATTTCTAACGGACTATGGGGCACATAAGGGCCATTATCAGAACTTTTTTCTCCATCTCGTCTTAAGTGAACGTCTTCAACTTTGCTCATGTTAGGATGAGATTCTTCTCCTATTTCTAATAGACTATGGGAGCACATAAGGATCGTTGTCAGGGCCTCTCCCTCCATCTCGTCTTAAGTGAACAAGATCTTCGACTTTGCTCACGTTAAGATGAGGTTCTTCTTCTATTCTTAACGGACTGTGGGAGCACATAAAGGTCATTGTCAGAGCCTCTCCTTCCATCTCGTCTAAAATGAACGAGGTCTTCGACTTTGCTCATGTTAGGATGAGGTTCTTCTCCTATTTCTAACAGGCTGTGGGGTCACATAAGGACCGTTGTCAAGGCCTCTCCCTCCATCTTGTCTTAAATGAACGAGATCTTCGATTTTGCTCGTACTAGAATGAGATTTTTCTCCTATTTCTAATGGGCTATGGGGGCACATAAGGATCATTGTCAGAGCCTCTCCCCCCATCTCGTCTTAAATGAATGAGATCTTCGACTTTGCTCATATTAGGATGAGATTCTCTTTCTATTTCTAATGGACTGTGGGAGCATATAAGAGCCATTATCAGGATCTCTCCCTCCATCTCATCTAAAATGAATGAGATCTTCGACTTGCTCATGTTAGGACGGGGTTCTCCTTCTGTTTCTAACATGGCCACTATTGATTGCTTCTTTCTGGCAGTACATTCTCGAATTCTCCGAATCTCAAGCTCGTGGGAGCATTGTTCCTCTGAGCTTCTTCAGGCGGTAAGTTTCAGACCGGACGACCTTCTCTATTTTATGTTGGGCTTCTTAATTTGGAGCAAGCTTCTCTTGACTTTAAGATTGGGAGATGACGACTCACCAAAGTATCAAGCCCCTCCTTAGAGCCCCCCAGAGGTAGCATTGATGATGCCGTGAGGCGGCCGACCTCCTTATTGTTCTTCCATCATTGGTGGTTCTAATTGCGGTAGCGCCGTTGGCTTACTTTTGGCTGATGTATGTGAAGCATTAAAGGGGGCATAGTTGTGAAACCTTCTAGAGGCAACTTCTTCACATTCTTCCATTGGGGCTTCTTTGATGATGAGCTTGAGGGAGAGTTCAGCCTTGCTTGTGCTCGAGGGGCGGGCCCATGAGCATGGCCGAACTTCATTCCATCCTCTTGTAAAATCTTCTGGAGGGAGAACTTCTGCTCTCGTTTTCTCCTTCCTAAGGGCAACGGATATGCTAGGCCAAATGCTCTTTCTTAAGGCCAGTTTCTAGCATCATGATGGTAGATTTTCTAGCAAAATCACCGTCGGAGGCTGCCACATGGCCTGTACCATTTCGGTGAGATCCTGAACCTGCTGCATCAGCAGATTAAACTGCTCCGAATCTATGATGGATACAGGTGGAGCTTGAGTTGCTGGGGCTGAAGTGGGGGTGGAGCTCTCCTGAGAGGTCTTTTTTCTTGAGGAAGAACTCTAGAGAGGAAGAAGGGAGATCTCTAAAGAGAGAGTAGAGAGATCATTGCTAAACACTCTTTTAAGAATAAGGATGCCTCAGAGATAGAGGCCCTCCTTCTAGCATCAATTTTGTTGATGTAGAATTTGCTTGATGCTGGATCGAGCTGGAGTCGAGGAAGATGAGGTCACCGTCGGTGATCTACAAAATAAAATTCTATCCAAAGTTGGTGGTGGTGACTCCGGTAGGACCCTCCGATGGTCAAGTTAGCTCTTCTAGCTAATAAAAATGGAGTGCTCAGAGAGGAGTTCGGTAGAGTTTCAGAAAAAAAAAAGAAAGCTTAGAGAAAACATATCTGGAGGGGATGGAGCTTGTTGTAACTATCCTGATAAATGACCGTCATAATTATTTTGATAAATATCCATCATAATCATCCTGATAAATGTTGATCATGATTGTCTTGATAAATGACAATCATAATTATCATGATAAATGATAATTGTAACCATTCAACAGTGAGATCGCATGTAGGAATCCGTTTGAAGGAACAATCTGTAAGAAGTTCGACTTTCATAAAATTTTGATTGGAGAAAGAGTCCAGAAGGAGTTTAGCTCTCATAGAAGTCCGACTACTGGAGGAGTCCGAAAGAAGTTCGGCTCCTATAGAAGCCTAACTGTTGGAGGAGTCCGGAAGGTCGGCCATTATGAAAGTTTGACTAGGGCTCGGTCATTGTGGAGTTCGACTGGGGTTCAGCCATTGTGGAGTTCGATTGAATTTGGAGTCCAGCTGGAGGAGTTCGGCCACTGGATGAATTCGACCGCTGGAGGAGATCGGATGGGGTTCGGCCGCTGGGTGAGAATTTTTGATCGAAGCTCTTCCGTGATTACCAACTGCATTAGGCTAAGCACCACTTCGGTGGGAGCGGGATTTATCCCCAACAGTGGGTACATTATGTATATTTCGAAGAGTTAATGTCTTTTCTAAAGTAAACTTCAGGTTAACTATTCCTCTTTCTAATATCTTGGCAGCTATCCCATCATCCATGGTCAACTTCCTCTACTTGATCCCTGGTATGAGAAAAATCAAGGCCAATCAGTACAAACATGGATGTTGATTCCGGTATCTAACTACCATTCTAAATCTAAATAAGTTAAATTGATAGAAAGAGTAAAAGAAACTAATCTAAAAGAATATTGTTCTCCTTTGACTATGTTAATATGAGGTCTAGGTTGGTGTTGGATTTTCACATTCTTCTTTTCTAGAGAATCTGCTGCATTTTTTATAGAAACACTGAGGTGCGAGATAATTGTCTCGACCATAGATAAAGCAAAACCTCTCATTATCTTGTTTCTTAGTTCTTTGGATTTAATTATTAGATTTAGATTTTTAGTTTTGGTGCTTAGGTTTACCCTTTATTTTAAAATTTTTACCTTTTGCTTTGAAATTTGGATTTTGACCTCTAAAATTTTGGCACTTAAAATTCAGGCTTGTGTTTTGAGATTTAGTAAGATTGACCTTGATTTTAAGCTGGTTTTCTTGAATTTCTTCAATCCTAAATTGATCCTCTACCCTAATGGATTGAAAAATGCGAGAGAAAATTGGGATCTTTTAAGGTCACAGGCAAATTGAGATCAAAATGGTGGAAGTTTGTCTATTAAACATAAAACTAGATAGGTTTCATCAAGAGTAGATATCTCTTTATGGGTCTCTTAGACTAGTTTTTAGAACTAATGAATATGATTGTTAATGGGTATGTTGTCCACCATTTTAAAATTATGGAAGTATCAAATGGTGAACCTCATAGCCCCTCATTATCTCGAATATAGATTTCTTCTAAAGTTTATCAGAGTTCTTTTGAGGTTTCAGATTTTCTATATATTTTATATAATTCATCTGATAGTCAACTAAGTATTCTTAAACTATAATGATAATCAATTTCTTCAGGAGATTTAAAAATCAACCCTATATCGAAGGATAATTTGAAAGGAAGTAATTTTTCTAGAGCAGATATCAATCTAGAGAGATTAACCAAGCTTCTAATTGTTCTTACCATCTAAGAAATCCTTTCTCAGGGAACCAAACAAGTTTGAGACTAGATATATGAAGAAATCAGATCTAGGATTTCACGGATAGATCTTGAAACTTTTCAGGATCAAGTAGTGGAAGACTTAAATAAATTAAATATTTATTTAAATAAATATATGAATACTTAAATCTCAGATTTATTATATGATCAAGGCATGGTATTAAATCAAAAATTAAAAACATAAAAAAGAAGAAAAGGTTGATCACATCAACCTAGATCTACACTACATCTAATGCAGGTATGAAATCAATAGATCAAATCTATTATCTATGTAAGTTAGACGTTCTAACCTACTGATCCAAGCTTGAGGATGAAGTCACGAGCCGCACAAGTATCTAGCCTATAGGAGTCATCCATACAAGTCTACGAACTCTGATCTGAAGTTCGATGCAGAAAATCAGCACAACATGCTAGTACCGTGTTGATCCTTCTTCGACGGTCGATCCGATGCTTTCTTCTTCAAAATTTGGACTCTCCAAAATATGAAAAGAAAAAAGAGAGTTTTCTGATCTAAGACTCTCTTAGAAAAAACTCAAAAGAAGGAGGAGAGATGAAGAATAAAATAGCCCTAGAAGAAGACCCTCTTCTTCTTCTCTTTTCTCTCACCTAGACACCTAGTTTGGTGCCTATGGAACCCCCATGCCCAAGGATTCTCTTCCTTCAATTTTTGCACACCCCAAATCTCTCCCAAAGGTTTATATTTTATGAAAAAATTAGGCCAAAATTTATCCAAAATTTATAGAAAAAGAAGAGTCATTGTCTAGGTCAAAAACTAGATAAGGTAGGACTAGATTTGGTAAGTGGTTGGGGCGCCCCTCCTCTGATTTTTTTTTTTTTATGAATCTAGCAAGGGAGAACGCATAAAATTCTCCTTTCTCACTATGAAAATAGTGGAGAAAAAATAGGAGAGGGGGTGGCACATGAGGGAGAGAAGATTTGGTAATAAGAGAGGGGGCGACACACGAAGGAGAGAAGATTTGGTCAAAAAGGATTCTATCTCATAGAATCCTAAAGCAAAACTAACTCCCCTTTTGACTTGGTCTTCCAATAAATTATCTTACAAGAAAAGGAGGGAGAAAGGGGTGTGCATGATGATCAAGGAGAGGAGATCTCACGCACAAAATAAAGAAAAATGGGCATGGGGGGCATGGGCTAAGGTTGCGCAAGGTTAGGGAGTCCTAGTCACACTAGGACTCCTATTTTGACTTGGTCAAACAAGATTTTTTAACTAAATAAAATTAAGAGTAAACTAACTTAATTAAATAAGACCCTAATTCATTTAAAAATTTAATTAAATTAGATTAAATTAAATTTAATTTTAATTTAATTTTTTAATCAAATTAAAAAATTGGATTGATCCGAGTCCTAGTTAGACTAGGACTAGTTCTTCCTTGCACTTGGCTTATCCAATAAGTCAATTAGACTTGATCCAATCAAGTCCAAACTAAATTTAATTAATTATATTTAATTAGACTTAATCTCAATCCTCTGACTTAATCAAATTAAGTCAATTAGCAATCTAATTGCTAATCGATCCTCCTGCAGTACTTGCACTAGGTTAAACACCAATCGTATTGATTATTTAACCCTAGAACGATTCTTAATTATTAATCAACCATTCGATCAGATCATGAGCTCTAATGTGTGTGATCTCATAGGTCCGAACCTAAGTTGGTAGCATAGAAATAGATTTCTATATCAATCGAAGTGACCATTTAGTAATGGTACCCAACGGTCGGACAGCTCGAATGTGTAGAATAACATCCTTAGAATCCATACAGATATAGTTTCCATATAATTTATCTTCTTAACCAAAATGCTCGTAGGATACCTCAGAGTTCAACTGTCAACTCTAATCAGATTGTCCACATTGTATTTCAAAATATCAAATTCATCTGATGGATTATCCTGGTCAAGATTTTGCTATATTGAAATACAGTGATACATCCTTCTCCAACTTTTGGAGTGGTCAATCCTATCTTGATTACACTCTGACTTTGCAAGTACTTAACTATGCCCAGAAGCCTTCTATTACTGAATTAGAAATTCAGTTAGTCTGGTACCAAAGCATAATAAGTTGTTTGCAGGTCACTGAGATGATCTCAGATCAAAGAGACACTTATACCTATATCCCATCAGAGATATTCTCGATAATAGAATGCTCTGAAGTTGATCATGTTCAATGATGATGTACCTATACATCTTACTTATATGCCATACAAGTATCTCCACATTCTTTGGTTAAGAGGACAACCAACATATATCGCATACAGCGACCTATGCTCGATAGATGCTGTCATCCTTATTAACAATCTATCATTTGATCGTGAATAAATTTAAGGACTAATCGATAAATTCTCTCTTTATCGAATCTAAATAGTCCTAAAGACTTCATCACAATAATAAAGTTCGTTAGAAGACGAATACTTATGATAAAAAATATCAAAAATATATTTTATTTATTAATAAATTAATTATAAATATTAAGTAGCTCAACCATCAACAGACTGATGATTGACTTTGGGACACATTTTTCAACAACTCTCACTTATCCTAAAGCCACTCGGCATAATATCTAATATCCATCTTCGACTTATGGTTGTCAAGCTTCTTTATCGTTCGGGCTTTATTGAAGGGGTCGGTCGGATTCTTCTTTCCATTGATCTTCTAAAGATCGATGTCATCTTGATCCATGATCTCTCGGATTAGGTTAAAGCGGTGCAAAATGTGCTTCGTCCGTTGGTATGCCTTCGATTCTTTGGTCTGAGCAATGGCACCAGTGCTGTCATAGTAAAGTAAGACCGAACCATCAAGGAAGGATGCTACTCCAAGCTCGGTGATAAATTTTCTCAGTCATACAGCTTTCTTTACAGCATCTGATGCTGCCACGTACTCTGCTTCTTAAACAGAGTCTACCACAGTATGCTGCTGAAACTCTTCCAGTAGATGGCTCCATCATTTAGAGTAAAGATATATCCTGCCACGCTTTTGCAGTCATCATGATCAGATTGAAAGATAGAGTCTATAAATCTCATAAGTTTTAGATCTAACTCACCATAAACCAACCATTGGTCCTTAGTATTTCTTAAATACTTAAGTATAGCTTTAACTACTTTTCAGTGATTTTTTTCAGGATCAGACTGGTATCTACTCACTATTCCTAGTGAGTATGCCACATCTGATTTCGTACATGTCATGGCATACATAATAGATCCTACTATCGAAGCATATGGGACTCTACTCATGCGCTCTCTCTCTTCAGAAGTTGTCAGACAATCCTTTTTAGAGAAAAAAATTTGATGGCCTATCGAGAGATAGCCTTTTTTGAAATTCTCCATGCTGAACCTCTTCAACATAGTATCTATGTACGTGGACTGGAATAATCCAAGCATTCTTTTAGATTTATCCCTATAGATCTTCATCCCTAAGATGTAGGATGCTTTACCCAAGTCCTTCATAGAGAACTGTGATGACAATCAGACTTTTATTTTCTATAGTATGGGGATGTCATTTTTGATTAAGAGAATGTCATCCACGTATAAAATAAGAAATACTACTGTCGGACCATTTGTCCATTTGTAAATGTAGGATTCTTCTCCATTCTTAATGAAGTCATACGTTTTGATCACTTTATCAAAATGCATGTTCTAACTCTGAGTGCCTGCTTCAGTCCATAAATGGATCTCTGAATCCTACACATCTTGGACTCATCTGTGGATGTGAACCCCTCAGGTTGTATTATATATATCTCTTCGGTCAACTCCTCATTTAGGAAAGCTATCTTTACATCCATCTGCCAGATCTCATAGTCCAGATTGACAGTAATTGCAAGCATAATTTGAATTAACTTGAGCATTACCACAGGAAAGAACGTCTCGTCATAGTCAATATCATAATATTGATGATATCCTTTAGCAATCAGACGGACTTTATAGATCTCCATCTTTCCATCTGCGCCCCTCTTCCTTTTGAAGATCAATTTAAATCCAATGGATTTAACCCCTTTGGATGGATCAACCAATGTCCATACATCATTGATCTTCATGAACTCCATTTCAGATTTCATGGCCTTAAGTCATTTCTCAAAATCAAGTCTCTGCATAGCATCCATATAGGTGATCGGATCCTCATCATTTTCATTAAGTTCGATGGGATCACCATCCCGGATCAAGAAATCATAGTATCTATCCGATTGATGTGGTACTCTATCAGAACATCTTATTGGTGCAGGTATACTGGGCTCCAAATTTGATCTAATCGAATCCAGTTCTGGTTCAGCTATAGGTGTCGGTTTTTCTACCTATTGAACTTCATTAAGTTCAACCTTAGAGAAAATAGTTCCTTCACTAAAAAATTTTTTTTCTAAAAAAATTGTCCTAGGGCTGACGAACACCTTTTGTTCATCAGCATGGTAGAAATAGTATCCTTTTATCTCTTTTGGATATTTTATAAATGTGCACTTGTTAGACCTAGATTCAAGTTTATCTGTAACTAACCATTTGACATAAGTCGAGTACCCCCAAATCTTAAGGTATGAAAGTGCTGGCTTACGCCCTGTCCATATCTCATATGGAGTCTTAACTATAGACTTACTTAGAACCCTATTTAATAGATAATAAGCCAATTTGAGTGTATATCCCCAGAAGAATATCGGCAAGCTGGCAAAATCCATCATGGATCAGATCATATCTAATAGAGTTCGATTGCTCCTTTCAGACACACCATTATGCTGTGGTGTTCCTAGAGGAGTCCATTGGGATAAAATCTCATTCTCTCCTAAATATGTGAGAAACTCATCAGAAAGGTATTCTCCTCCTCGGTTAAACTGAAGAGTTTTAATACTCTTTTCAGTTTATTTTTCTACTCCACTTCGAAATCGTTTGAACATTTCAAAAAAATTCGACTTATATTTCATCAGATAGATATATCCATATCTGGATAGATCATCTATAAAAGTAATGAAGTAGATAAATCCACCTTTGGTACTTATGCTTATTGATCCACATATATCAGTATATACTAGACTTAAGAGCTCAATGACTCTTTCACCTTTTTCAGTAAAAAATGACTTAATCATTTTACCAAGAATACATGATTCATAGGTTGAAAGTGATTTACAATCACTAACTTTGAGGATTTCCTCTTGAGTTAACATGTCTATCCAATTCTTATTTATGTGACCTAGCCTACAATACCATAAGTAGATATCTAACACATTATCTAATCTAGAATGCTTGCTAGTTGAATAGACTATGTTAATAGATTGTGATAGCATATACACACCATTATTTAAATATCCATAGAAAACAGTAACACCATTCATAATGATATTATAAACTTATTTTTTTATCAAAATTTCATAATTATTTTTGGTTAGAAGGTCTACAGAAATGATATTTAAAAAGAAATCAAAATAGAAGTAATAATCACTAAGAACAACGGTATAGAACTCAAATACAAGTTTTAAATTTTTTAAAACTAGAACTGCTACTGATCTACAACCCCTGCAATGAATTGCAAATATAGTAAGGGTTATCGGTATCCAATATCCAGTCAATAATATCATAAATAGAAAAATTATAAGGAGTTATCATGTAAATACCTTGCCCAGCAATAGCTTGCTTCTTTCTCTGCCTGTTTGGATCCAGAGAGACAATGTACTGAGGATAATTTCTTTTTTGGTGCCCTGCTTCTTGCAAAAGAAGCATTTAGCTTGACTCTTATTGGACTCGATCTTCCTGGTCTGGCCCTGCATAGATGTTTCAGCCTGAACTTGCACCTTCTTAGCTTTCTTCTTGTTCTTTTTTTCTTTTCTAAAGGGTCAAGAGCTAGAAGATGAACCTTCCACTAAGTTCATCGACTCTTTATGGAGTTGGTGATCCTTCTCAAAATTCTAAAGTAGCCTCAGTAACCCGTGATAGTCTACTTTAGACTTTGTCATTCTGAAATGAGTAAAGATGGGAGAAATGACTTGGGCAATGAGTTCAGTATTGCATCTTTTCCAAGCTATTTATGTAAGAAAAAGTCGAGCTTGCTCAATCATTCTATCAGCTCGATCATGTACAATACATGATCAGTGACAGAGTTATCATCCCGCATTTTGGCATTAAAGATGGCACAACTAATTTTATGCCTCTCCATGTCATTGGGTGTGCCAAAGAAATCCTCCAACACTTGAAGCATATCCTTTGGCTGTGTCGTCTCAAATCTGTGACTGAACTCAATGCTCATAGCAGCCAGCATAATGCAACACACCATGATCCGATCACTGAGCCACTTCTAGTAAGTATCTCTGACTGTTCCACATGCATTGACAACTGGCTCCTCAGGTGCAGGATCCGTCAGCACATATAGGATCCGTTCATGCTTTAGGACTATCTTCAACTTTCGGTACCATCTACCGAAGTTGAATTCCATCAACTTATCATTATCCAACAATGATCGAAGCAATAAGAAAGTGGCCATATCTGCACAAAAAAAAATATAATCTAATTAATAATTGATTCATTAAATCTAAAGATTTGGACTTTAATTAAAAAGTTCTTCTATTATTTATTCGAATTGATAGTCTCTACCTCCAATCTGAGAAATTATCGTAATTTTTTAGTAGGTACTAGAATCCACATAGACTGTACATGAGCCTAACTTTGGTTGGCCCACCCATGTATATTTAAGAGTAGGTTCATAATCAATTATTTCTCCAAACAACCTCTAGTAATTAAATTTTGCTCTAGCCCCTGATCAGTTGGCTTTGGTCTTCTCAGAAAAGGATCCAGTTAAGTCCAACCATTAACATAACCATACTTAGTCCATCTAATTAATGAATGATCAGGCCCAACTTTGGTTGGCCCATCTGACCATCATTTAGAAAGATATATCCAAAAGATCATATAATGAATGATAATTTCAACAATCGATAAGCACCAGGTCTTTGGGCCTCCAATGATTATTCAACTGATGGACCCATTATCATTCACTTTAATAGGAGGCTATGATCCAGTTATCATATAACTTTTTTATTTTAGAAACCTAATAATTTTAGAGAATTTATTTATAGAAGTGAGTAGGTCAAATTAATTAGCTTGTCATGATCCTCCCACTGACTTCATCAAATCAGCTTAAGAAAGACCACTAACAGGCTAGTCTAGGAGTACCTAAATCAATCATACTGATTTACTTAGCTAACATGGGTCAACTCAAATTGTCAAATGATCTGATTAAAACTCAATCTCACCAAGAAGGCTAGGTAAGTGAGATCGATGGAAGGGTTTGCCAAAGCTTGCCTTAGATATCATTAAAAATAGCCAGATAAGTAGGCTGTCAATTAAAAACCACCAGTCGTATATGCCAAACTTACCTTAGACACTAACTGATTTAATTAGTCTTGATTAGATCAACCTAATAGTTTGAGCTAGACCTCTTAGCCAAGAATCAAGTCCATTTGATTTCTGTTAAAGATATGGACTTGACTAACTACAACTATTGAAATTGATCTAGAGAATTCTTGACCTAATCTAAGATAACAATTGATTAGATTTAGTTAATTCTCTAATTAAATTTATTTTTTAATCTAATCTTAGGTCTAACCTAATTAATGGACCTAATTCTCACTAACCCATTAACCTAATGTGTTATGATTCATATCATAGGATCTTCAATTTACAATCCTAGAACCTAATCATAACTTCTTAATTCTTAATTAAGTTTTGAACTGAGAGTTGGGGTTTGACTTTTTGAAAATAATTTTCATACTTATAAAATATTTTTATAACATGATTTTATCAACCAAGTTGCATGTTTGATTCATAATCAATATGCAAATAAAATAAACATAAAACTACTTTAGATCTAATCTAAATAGGTTCATATAATTAAAATTATTTCAATAATAATCAATCATAAATCTTTCTAGATTAAATCTAACATATTTATGATGATTAAAATTAGATTAAAATATTTTTAATCAGATCATAAAATCTCTTAGATCTAATCTAAAATTTTATTATTAATATTTTAGATCAGCACGTACTAGGATAACCTTTCTATTGTAATGGATAGATCTTACAGCAGGACAACCTTATGACAGTCCGTATAATCTAAAATATTTTATTTTAAATTAAAATTATTTTAAATCTATTAAATTATAAATAAAATTAAATCTAATCTAATAAATTTATGATTAGAGTCAGATCATCATAAATTAGGACAATCTTTTTACTGTAAGGGATAAATCTTATAGCAGGACAATCTTATGGTAGTTCGCAAGATCTAGATTTTTAATTTTAGATTTAATAATTAAATTATAAATTAGATCTAATCTAAAAAATAATCTAAATATGTACAAAAATTATATAATAAAAATCTAGGCTCTGATACCAATTGAAGGAACTAGATCTAGAATTTTACGGATAGATCTTGAAACTTTTTCAGTATCAGATAGCGAAAGACTTAAATAAATTAAATATTTATTTAAATAAATATATAAATATCTAAATCTCAGATTTATTACATGATCAAGGCATGATATTAAATCAAAAATTAAAAATATAAAGAAGAAGGAAAGATTGATCACATCAACCTAGATCCATACTACATCTAATGCAGGTATGAAATCAATAGATTAAATCTATTATCTATGCAAGTTAGATGTTCTAACTTGATGATCCGAGCTTGAGGATGAAGTCATGAGCCGCATACGCATCCAGCCTCTAAGAGTCGTCCACACAAGCCTACGAACTCTGATTTGAAGTTCGATGCAGAAAATCAGCACAGCATGCTAGTACCGTGCTGATCCTTCTTCGACGGTCAATCTGACGCTTTCTTCTTCAAAAGTTGAACTCTCCAAAATATGAAAAGGAAGAGGAGAGTTTTCTAATATGAGACTCCCTTAGAAAAAACTCAAAAGAAGGAGAGATGAAGAATAAAATAATCCTAGAAGAAGATCCTCTTCTTCTTCTCTTTTCTCTCACCTAGACACCTAGTTTGGTGCCTATGGAACCTCCACGCCCAAGGACCCACTTTCTTTAATTTTTTCACACCCCAAATCTCTCCTAAAGCTCTATATTTCATAAAAATATCAGACCAAAATTCATCTAAAATTTATAAAAAAAAAAAAATTATTGTCTAGGTCAAAAACTAGATAAGGCAGAACTAGATTGGCAAGTGGTTGGGGCGCCCAACTCTTGGGCGCCCCTCCTCTGATTTCTTTTTGTGAATCTAGCAAGGGAGAAAGCATAAAATTCTTCTTTCTCACTGTGAAAATAGTGAAGAAAAAATAGGAGAGGAGGCGGCACACAAGGGAGAGAAGATTTGGTCAACAAGGATTCTATCTCATAAAATCCTAAAGCAAAACTAACTCTCCTTTTGACTTGGTCTTCCAATAAGTTGCTTTATGAGAAAAGGAGGGAGAGAGGGGTGTGCATGACGATCAGGGAGAGGAGATCTCATGCACAAAATAAAGAAAAATGGGCGTGGGGGCGTGAGCTAAGGTGGCGCAAGGTTAGGGAGTCCTAGTCACACTAGGACTCCTATTTTGACTTGGTCAAATAAGATCTTTTAACCAAATAAAATAAAAAATAAACTAACTCAATTAAATAAGATTCTATTTCATTTAAAGACTTAATTAAATTAGATTTAATTAAATTTAATTTTAATTTAATTTTTTAATCAAATTAAAAAATTAGATTGATCCGAGTCCTAGTTAGACTAGGACTAGTTCTTTCTTGCACTTAGCTTATCCAATAAGTCAATTAGACTTGATCCAATCAAGTCCAAACTAAATCTAATTAAATCATATTTAATTAGACTTAATCTCAGTCCTTTGTCTTAATCAAATTAAGTCAATTAGTAATCTAATTGCTAATCGATCCTCCTGCAATACTTGCACTAGGTTAAACATCAATCATATTGATTGTTTAATCCTAAAATGATTCTTAATCATTAATCAACCAACCGATCAGATCGTGAGCTCTAATGTATATAACCTCATAGGTTTGAACTTAAGTCGATAGTATAGAAATAGATTTTTGTACCAATCGAAGTGACCATCTAGCAATGGAATCCGACGGTCGAATAAGTCGAATGTGTAGAACAACATCCTTAGAATTTATGTAGATATAGTTTTCATATAATTCATCCTCTTGATCAAAATGCTCGTAGGATACCTCAGAGTTTAACTATCAACTCTGATCAGGTTGTCCACATTATATTTTAAAATATCAAATTCATCTGATGAATTATCTTGACCAAGATTTTGCTATATTGAAATACAGTGATACATTCTTCTCCAACTCTTGGAGTGGTCAATCCCATCTTGATCATACTCTGACTTTGCAAGTACTTGACTGTATTCAGAAGCCTTCCGTTACTGAATTAAAAATTTAGTTAGTCCGATACCAAAGCACAGTGAGTCGCTTGCATGTCACTGAGATGATCTCAGGTCAAAGAGATACTTATACCTATATTTCATCAGAGATATTCTCGATAGTAGAATGCTCTGAAGTTGGTGATGTTCAATGACGATGTACCTATACATCACATCTATATGTCATACCAGTATCTCTACACTCCTTGGTTAAGAGGACAACCAACCTATATGGCATACAGCGATCTATGCTTGATAGATGCTGTCTCCTTATTAACAGTCTATCATTTGGTCATGAATAAATTTGAACTAATTGATAAATCCTCTCTTTATCAAAGCTAAATAGTCCTAAGAACTTCATCACAATAATGGAGTTCGTTAGAAGATGAATACTTATGATAAAATTATAAAAATATATATTTTATTTATTAATAAATTAATTATAAATATAAAGTAGCTTAATCATCAATAGGCTGACGATTGACTTTAGAACATATTTTCCAACAATATATACTCTGAACTCATGAGAAGATATCGAAAGAGCAAACTAAGAAACGGGATTAAGAGAGATAAAAGCTACACAATGAATGAATTGAATTCTTTTAGTGACTCCATAATTTATAGATCTATTTGTAAACTTTTTATTCAATTTTGTTGATTTTTTTTAATACAAAATGATAAATTTAATTCAGGGGCCAATGTTATGTTGTATTGATATAAAATAGAAAATTAAGTTTTCCTCTTTTTTTTCTTTCTTAGAAAAATAAATTTAGATAGACTAATATGTAGAAATTTTCAAAACAAATACTATAATTATCAAAACTAATTGGATAAGAATTAAATAAAATAATAATATGCACTTTTGTTGAACTATAATGTTTTAATTATATATATATATAGTTAGTAATTAAATCACTATCGGAATAGATATTCGCCTTAGAATGTTAGGAATAAGTAATATAAATTGTTTCCCGTGACAGCCAATTATGATTTAATCAAACTAACAACTGGATTATATTATCAAGTAAATATTAAAATTAATTAAAGTTTGATAGGAGATCGGCAAATATAATTTATCCAGAAGCATGCAGCATACTATTTTAAGATGATTTCTAACTCTTATGGAGGATCAGTCTCGAGAACTCTATCCCAAGATATAATCGAAGACCTCTTCTACAAGCACGATCGTGAAGAGGATAACAAAGCTTAAACCTAACAGCAAAGAAATCGATCAAAAAGAACTTGGAAGAAGAGGATTTAGGAGAAAAGAATAGGATTTAGGAGAACAAAAGAAAGGATTAGGAGAAGAGAGAGTAAATTTTTCTTACTTAGTCCAACTCCTACTAAGGGCTCAATTTATAGGCCCAAGAACTAGCTGCGTATGGACTAATCCAACAGTCAAAATATTAAATGAGTATTTAATTAGCTAAGAGAAAGAAAATCAATGAGAAAAAATATTAATGCGATCAATGTTAAGCAATGTTAATTGCATTTATCCTAAAATAAATAAAAAATGGTTATATTCATTAAAAAAATAAATAGAGAAAAAATAAAATATGGGGCCTACCATGATCGTGCCAGCCGGATTAGGCCCTGTACATATGTGGTTTGGTCCAAAATTACTAAACTTTTGACAAAATCCAAAAGAAGGTTTTCATTATAAACCGCTTTAAATTTCTTCGTATCTAATATGAAACTTGTTGTAACATGTCTTCGGTGAGCTAGTGGGCTAGGAGCCGAGTTGTTGCATTTAAATGAAGGACGATAGAATACCTGCAAAAGAAAGTCCTGTTGCCAAAAGTTATTCGGCGGGGATCCTCTGATATTTAAGTTAGCTGAAGAAAAAGAATAGTCAAAAAGAACCAAAGACGAGAGGAAAAGCTTATAATATGAAAAGCTCACTAGATCCCCTACTGCTTACTAGTATTTATAAGATAGATGATGCCGTTACTGTGTAACTCTCATCCCTGAATGTTCGGGACGTCAGAGTTATGGTATTTGGTAGACAGTTACCTCATTAACTATCGTTAAAATGAGTAATGGACCACTCGTGGACGATTATTGTTCCATATTTGTGTATAGTTAGTGCTCATGTCGAATAACCATCATCGATTTAGATAGTCGGTATGGCTCCGAATAGATAGTCGGCTAAATATCAAATATCGTCAGAAAGTCGTAGGTTGTATATCAACCCAAGTTGGTTAGATGCCTACTTAATTAAGCCTTTCGCACTTAGTCGGCAAAGTCCCATCAATCTTAGTCAGTTGAATGCCAATTAGATCAGGCTTCATTGATCCAAGTCAGGTTAAATCATAACTATTCATTCAGTTCGGAGACGAGAAAGAATTAATTATCATAAATTTAGCCGGTTGGGAGGTGAGGAAAAAAAGGATAGTCGGGCAGCGAGGATCTACCCCAGCAAGACTAAACAAAAGGTTGGGAATTGGTTTAAGAAAATTTTGAATTTTCTAATTTTCTCCAAAACACCAACAGCATATGCATCGGCCATTACTGAAATTGGCACAAAGACCCACCAACGCTCATGATTTTTTTTTTTATCATGTTCAAAGAGAATGCTGCCATGCTTGCCCGTTACATTGCACCTATAACCATATCCTTTTCTGTTTCCTTGCAGTACCAATCAAATGTGTAACAGATAAACTCCCAAGGGGCATTTATGCAGTGCTCCTCAGTCCCAAAGGGCGTAACGTAGGTTTGCTCACTGCGGTCGGTAGAGAGGAAAAGGGAAGAGGTAACCGGTAGATGTGCCTTCACCATCCTTCTGGAAGCCAAGATGCCCAAAGAAGGTTCCGAAAGTCTGAAAGAAATGGAATGAGTCAAATTACCAACCAGAATCTCTCACAGGCATGTAGGGTGTGACGAGGTGGGACCCGAGGAGAGGTTTACATGGATCATGTGCATTGCCAGCCCACGCTTGGAGGGATCCATCCAGAACACATTCATAAGGCGGGGTCATTAACACGCGGAATAACAAACTGAAACGACTTCCGCGTGAGGCTCCGTTTCAGGACCCACGGCAGCCCATGCCGCATGATTGTGAAAAAAAAGAAAAGGCCACGCGTCCCCCAAAAGGTCCCTGAAGTCGGCAAACGACGACAAAATTGCTATCTGGCACTAATTTAATGGCTCGGTCCCTGATACATTACATCAAATATGATGTTTATATCATTTCCACGGCTCGCAGTCGCAGCCACATCTTTTCACAGGGGCTCTTCTCCGCTGAGGAAATCCAGAAGGCATTAAGGGCCCCACTTGTCCTCATTGAAGAAGACCGGACCCGTTCATTTCAAAAGCCATCCCGGTTCCAATGTTTGAAAAATCAATTCAAAGGCAAGTGAGACTTGATGGACCAGCGACCAACTAACCTCATTCAATCTCTTCTCTTCTGCTTACTGGATGGTCCCTTTCTACTGAATACGGCCAAAGGTGAGCCATGACGTCGCTCGCTCGCTCGAAGCTTCTCTAGCCATTTAACTGGATGCTTCCAATTGTTCGTGTTTGAGTAAGATATAGAAAAGGTCATACATGCGCGCAGATACGAGACTACATGCTCAGAGTTCAAACACTCTCTAGGCTCTAACTTGTGGTGGAAACAGAAAGGCTCAATTTTACAGCACCAACCATGATGTCTTGATCCTCATCAATATGTCACCAGTTGTTTTGCAATATGTGAATGATTTGGAATTAAACAACCTCAATACATCATCGAACCAGAGAAGACTGTGGCCTGTATATGCATAAATAGACGTGTTTCATAAGCGGTTCACACGAGTCTTGCATTCGATTGAAGGTGTCGACAGACTTATTGGTTGGATTTTGACATAGGTGGATCCGTACCTGAGAAACGTAACCCAGTCTTCCATCTTGATTCATGAGCATGTGTGACTATTTTTAGGAGTCATCATAGACAAACGTAGCATTGGAAAATGATCAAATTATTTATTGGGAAGCAAAACGGATAGCGGTTGCAACCATCCACCTCCGGGATGATGAATATGATAGAAAAACAAAATTGTATACGGCTGCCGTGCTGTTTAGTAATCGCCATGCAGCGAAGCATCCTCGAGACGGAGAGAGAGAGAGAGAGAGAGAGAGAGCGGCCATTGAGTTTTCTTGGCGGAGACTGGTCGAGATTTCGGTCAAAGCCGGCCGCGCCGCCCTCGTTTTTTCCGCAACCCGCGAGGTCGCATAAAAAACAAACGGAAGCTTCTCTGGCCCCAGCGATACGTGGGGCGCACACGTTGGCGCCCATCTCACCGTCCATCCGCTTCCCCTTCCAAATCCAAAGCAGACCTCTCTTTGGTCTTGGGAGGGGGCCGAGGAGGGCTCCTTTTGGTTATTTATATGCCTAGTCGGACCGCTCTTGATGTGCCGCCCGGCTTCTCTACTCTATTTCTTCGGGTCCCTGCTCTGGTCTTCCCCAAGGAGGCGGCTTGTCGGCCGATTTCCTATCAGGATCGGGATTCGAGGTCTGTAGATCATTTTAGATTGATTCTGTTCCGAAATCCTATTTTTCTGCTTTCGGAATGCAAGAAAAATAAATTATGCCGATGTTGATTTTATGTTTCCCGTTCCTCCTCTTTTGTTTTTATTTTTGTTTTTTTTGTTTTTTAAATATTGCTTGGTTTTTTTGTCCAAAAATCCGATTTTTGTTCTAGATTGGAGGTCAATAGCTCCATCTGGGTTTCCCGTTGGATTTGATTTCCCGTCCGTTTCTTTTTGCTTTTTCTTTTCTTTTCTTTTCTTTTTTCTGGAGGAGGAAAAATCGCGACTCATTGTAGATGCTATCTGGAATATGTAGACTGTGTGGCGTGGTTGCCCGACTGCAAACCAAGCTGTTCCTAGATACTACATTTGCGGATCATCTGCCCTTCTGGTTCCCCTGATTTTTTTTTTAGGATGCATTAATTTATTTCTCTTTTAGGGTTTTCTTCCCCCGAATTCTGGATTTTGATTATGTTTAGGAAAACTGGAGTTGGCTCGCCTTGGTGTTAGACTTGTAGTTTCATTCTCCCGAATTCGATTTTGTCAAATTTCGTCTTCAAAAGTTCCTTCTTTTTAGACGGGTTCTCTGAGTGTTTTTTTTTTCCTTTCTTCTGGATTGCTTGATCTGCCTCATCGGTAATTAGGTTAAAAAAAACATAAAGAAAACAATGATCGTTCCGTGTTGTTGTTTTTCTGATTGATTTGGATGCAAAAACAGAGATTTTTGTTATGAATTATAACTTCTTCTTATTTTTCCTGCAGAGTTTTGGGCTGATCTCTAGTCCTTTTCGGAGCAGAGAAGCGGCCATCTTTTTCTCAAAAGAACCCCCTTTTCCATCTGTCTTTGAAACTGGCTTTTAGGTTGGGTCAAGGAGAAAAAGAGCCATTCCCTTTCGACCTCTCAAGTTTCTGATTTCTATTGCTTCCACCTCCCATAATCCGATCATGGCCGAACCGTTGATCGATAAATCCTCCGCGAGCCGGCTCCCCAGCTTCACGCAATCGGTGAAGCTCAAGTACGTCAAACTCGGTTACCACTACCTCATCACCCATGCCATGTACCTCTTCCTCACACCACTCCTCCTCCTTGTGGCTGCCCAGATCTCTACCTTCTCCGTCCAAGACCTCCATGATCTCTGGGACCACCTCCGGTTTAACCTCGTCTCCGTGATCCTCTGCTCCACGCTCCTCGTCTTCCTCTCCACCCTCTACTTCCTCACCCGCCCTCGGCCGGTCTATCTTGTCGACTTCGCATGCTACAAGCCGGAGGAGGCCCGGAGGTGCACCAGGCAAATCTTTATGGAGCGGTCTGCGCTGACGGGCTCCTTCACAGAAGAGAACCTCCAATTCCAGCGTAAGATCCTCGAAAGGTCAGGCCTTGGTGAGAACACGTACCTTCCCGAGGCGGTCCTCAATGTTCCTCCTAATCCCTCCATGGCTGAGGCCAGGAAGGAAGCCAGAGCTGTCATGTTCGGCGCCATCGACGAACTATTCGCCAAGACCAATGTGAAGCCCAAGGACATCGGGATCTTGGTTGTGAATTGTAGCTTGTTCAATCCAACCCCCTCGCTCTCTGCGATGGTGGTGAACCATTACAAGCTTCGCGGAAACATTCTGAGCTATAGCTTAGGTGGGATGGGCTGCAGCGCAGGGCTGCTTTCGATCGATCTTGCCAAGGATCTGCTTCAAGTTCACCCCAGCACCTATGCCTTGGTCATCAGCATGGAGAACATCACCTTGAACTGGTACTTCGGCAACAACCGGTCGATGCTCGTGTCCAACTGCTTGTTCCGGATGGGCGGGGCTGCAATCCTTCTCTCCAACAGGACTTCCGACCGCCGCCGCTCCAAGTACCAATTGGTTCACACGGTTCGAACGCACAAAGGTGCCGATGATAAGTGCTTTAGCTGTGTCACCCAGGAAGAGGATGCTAATGGGAAGATTGGTGTATCTCTTTCGAAAGACCTGATGGGAGTTGCTGGCGATGCCTTGAAGACCAACATCACGACATTGGGTCCCCTTGTCTTACCCATGTCCGAACAGTTGCTCTTCTTTGCTACATTGGTGGGGAGGAAGATCCTCAAGATGAAGATTAGGCCCTACATCCCTGACTTCAAGTTGGCCTTCGAACATTTCTGCATTCATGCTGGGGGAAGGGCTGTGTTGGATGAATTGGAGAAGAACTTGCAGCTTTCGGAGTGGCACATGGAGCCTTCGAGGATGACACTCTACAGATTTGGAAACACTTCAAGCAGTTCCCTCTGGTACGAACTGGCATACACCGAAGGGAAAGGAAGGATTAGGAGAAGGGATAGAATTTGGCAGATCGCATTCGGATCGGGATTCAAGTGCAACAGTGCGGTATGGAAGGCTTTGAAGACGATCGATCCTGCAAAGGAAAGGAACCCCTGGATGGATGAGATCCACAACTTCCCAGTTGAGGTTCCAAGGGTATCGGCAATTTGAATCAATAGTCCTGCCGGGGATGCGAGTTGCATGTCCCTGACGTCTCTTTTTTATTTTATTTTGAAAGAAAAAACTCGGAGTTGTTGAGTATAATCTATGGGGCGTTTGGAGGTTGATTCTTATCATGCGGGGAGAACTTTAGTAACAAGGTTATTCCACCTTTGTGGTGCAGCCATGCAGGATAGGATCATTGATTCAAAACATGAGTGGCCTGGATTGCTAGACTAGGAGTAGGTTCAGGGATGAATTTTATCGTGTGGTTTAATTTATGCACAGGCTTGAGCCATTGACTCTGCTTGTTTGGTCTACAATTTTAATTCTTCGTTCAAAACTTGCAGCTCCGAGTAAGGTTGGAACTTATTTGTCATATATTTTTTCAACCCACAGTTGTCGGTGTGTTTTTGTTAACGACTAGATTTATCCCAACAATATGAGGTCCATGACAGGTCATTCGTATGAAAGCTAATTGCTTGGTCAACGTCTTTTCTTTATGATATTGTCATGTTCTTAGATCCTCTAGCTTGTTTGTCTATCCATATTACAGCTCAAAATATGTGGAAAATTGCGAACATCTGCGCGGCCAAGGCCATGGACAGCATGATTTTGCTGTGCTGCTGATGCTGCTTCGTTTTTCTTTCTTTGAAGAAACAAAGACTTGGAAGGGGTTCTTCTAACCCCATCCTCTATAGAAAAGCAAAAGCCTCTTGAATCTTCATCGGCAAGCAGCTACTTTTCATAGGCTGGACGGAATGAAAGGCAAAGCGACGTCAATACCCACCCTCCCGAAGCCCAGGTTCCAGACATAACTATGTTTGGCGCTTGCAAAGCTAAAATGTCAACACTGAATACGGGAGAATTCGAGGCACACCTTTCATAATCGAACCCATATCACTTGTCTCAAACTGTAATGATGTATACCATCCGAACTAATGCTCGGTGCTGTAGTTCTACCTTTTTCTCAAAGCAGCCTTTAATCAAAAGAGACAATTCACATGTGTGCTTCTACGAGGAGATATTATAATATTCCTACCGTTGTCTCCAGGTCCAAAATTTGGAGGTCCAAATATTCCTTACCTTATTTCGTGGTACCTTCCGGCTTGGCCTATATTCGCGTCCTAGAATCCTTCTGGGTAACTTCAGAGGGATTGAAAAGGTCAGATTGCCCTCTTGTCTGATAAATTGTTAGTCTATCATCAAGGTCAAGGAAGAATTCCTGATGGCAGTAAAAACGAACCCTGCCGATGTCCATACGTTTACGATCTGTCCAGGCCAAAGATGATGTCCGCTTCGTGTTTCCACGTATTGCCTTTGCTCCATAACCTTTGGCAGCCATGGCCGGTAGGCTGCGCAAGTCCCTGCCATTCCTTGATTTCTAAGGGACGTGTTCCAGGTAACCACAGTCGTAGCATAGTTCTGCCATCACCCTGTGATGCATCCCGTGCAACTCTGGAGCTCTGATTGCAACAAACAAAGATGGGTGTGATTCAGGAAAGAAAAAATTATCTAAAGGTCCCTAGATTCACCTGTAATTATTTTTAAGTTTCTGAACTCCTCAGCTACAATAAACCCTTCCAAAACTACTTAATGGGTTATTTTCTAGTCCCTGCCGGTCCACTGAGCCCACCTCTTGCTGTTTAAGCCCATGAAATTAACTGCCCTTGTATGGTTTTGTAGGGAAAGATTAACTCTACAAGTTATTGTAAGGGCATGGGTTTTTACCTTATTTACAAATGTCGCCCCTCTATTCATCCAGCATTTCGAATCCCACATCCCTAAAATCCTCTCGCATGCAACCCCAATCCATCTCTCTTTCCTTTGTCACGCTCCGCCATCAGCTCCAATCCATCTTTCTTCCCCTTCTGACACTCTGCCATCGTCCGCGACCTTGGCAACATCGCCATCCGATGACCTGGGCGCATGCCGCCGTTGTCCTCGGTACGCCGGTCATGCTCCGCCATCAGCTCCAATCCATCTCTCTTCCCCTTTTGACACTCCACCATCGGCCGCAACCTCGGCAGCACCGCCATCCGATCACTCGGGCGCACACCGCCATCATCCTCAGTACGCTCTTCTTTTTTCTCTTCTCCTTCTAGTTTTTCTTATTTTTTTCTCCAATCTCTCTATCGTTCCTAATCCTCTTGGTTCCACGTTCGCCGTCTGGCCATCCGGGCAGCACCGCCGTCCGCAGTAAACTATATGCTTCCTTCACACCAGTCATGGTCCTTCCCAACAAACAAACCTTAAAAAATAAATGGTAACCATTAAGGTAAATTATTAACCATGTAACCATTTATTCAATTGTTTGATGTATATATTTTATGGCAGGATACGGCTGAATCGAGTCAAAATACTGCTAAAAAAAGAACATACAAGGAGAACAGAGAGAAGAGCAGGGAGGTAATGTATTAAATTGAATTTTTGGTTATTTAATCTCTGATTTATATGGGCTGCTGATTTAGTTACATAAATTTATATTTGGTTACATATATATTGATTATAGTCACTTGTATGTATACTTTAATTACTGAATTCACTTGTGTAGTTACATAATTGATGTTGTTTGTTTGCGAATTTGATGAGTTTTTATATTTAAGGTTTTTATTTTATATTGGTTACAAATAAATTAGAGAGAAAGAGAGCTGTGGGCAGCGATAAGGAAAAAGTGAGAAGTGAAAAAGATAATTTAATTAATTATCGATGTTATATCACATCATACCATTTCTTCACGTTGAAAGTTAAAGAAAAAATGAGGCAACAACACTGGAGCCGCATGGGCATGACTCTATTTCATGCATTGCTTGACGTACCCTCTATCAAATAAGAGAAAGTAATTATTAATGATTTGTTTGTAGTGTATGATATAGATTCTGGTTATTTTAGGATAGATAGTTAGTTATTGAGATGGAGCGCAAGGGATGTTGGTTTGATTTTGGATTTTTTAATATATGGCGCCCATGTTAGTTTCAAAGTTGGTGGTTGGAAAAAGAATGCTATAGTGCAGAAGTATTTTGACCAAGGATATATGGTAATATAACATTTAAGCGAAAAAGATTGGAAGATCTTATATTATCCTTGGTAGAAGGGATGGAAGACATTGAAGATTTTATCTGCCTTATGTGTTTATACATCATGGGGACATTTTTATTCTCGATAAATAATATGAAAGTTGCTAGATGGATCTTTAGGTATGCAGGTTCTAATTATTTTAATTTTGATTTATATGTAAATGTATATATTAGAAATACTTACAACCTTATTTATTATGTAGATATATGGAGAATCCTTATTCACTTTCTAACTTTGCATGAGCTCAGGCCGTATATGATTTCATGCACAACATTATCAAAGAAAATGCCCTATTAGTATAAAAATAAAATGCAGGTGCAAAGATAAATGTAGGATACTTAAGAGATTGTGTAACCATTCTCCGAGTAAGTGCCCATCACCTCCATTATTTATTTTATAATTTTGCATTCATTTTTAGTTACATGGCTCAATATTTTGGTTACAGGATTTTCATCACTGATTACATGATTTTTATCTGTAGTTACATGATTTTTATCTATGGTTATATTTTTTCATTTATAGTAACATGGCTCAGTGTTTAGTTATAAAATTTTCAACTTTGGATACATGATTTTCATATGTGGTTACATGATTTATATCTCTGGTTACATGGCTCGGTGTTTAGTTATAGGATTTTCATCTTTAGTTACATAGTTTTCATCTCTGGTTACATGATTTATATCTCTAGTTATATAGTTTATATCTCTAATTACATGGCTCAGTATTTAGTCATAGAATTTTCAACTTTGGTTACATGTTTTTTATTTGTGGTTACATGGTTTCTATCTCTGGTTATGTTTTCTCATCTCTGGTTACATGGCTTAATATTTTAGTTACAGGATTTTAAACTCGGGTTATATGATTTTTATCTCTAGTTATGTGATTTATATCTTTGATTATGTCTTTTCATCTTTGGTTATATGGCTCAATATTTAGTTATAGGATTTTCAACTCTAGTTACATGATTTTCATCTTTGGTTACATGGTTTGTATCTCTGATTACATGGTTATATGGTTTGAAAGACCAAAAGATCATCCTATAATTGAAACAAAATGGGTGTTTAGAAATAAATTAGATAAAAATGATAATGTCATAAGAAACAAAGCAAAATTAGTAGCTAAAGGATATAACCAATAAGAAAAATTGATTTTGATGAGACTTTTACACCCATTGCTAGACTAGAAGCTATAAGACTCTTACTTGCTTATGCATGTTTTATGAACTTTAAATTATTTCAAATGGATGTAAAAAGTGCTTTTCTAAATGGATTCATTATGAAAAAAAATATATGTAAAGTAGCCTCCTGGTTTTGAAAATTATACTTTCCAAAATCATATTTTCAAATTAAATAAAGCTTTATATGATTTAAAACAAGCTCCTAGAGCTTGGTACGAAAGATTAAGCAAATTCTTGCTAAAAAATGGTTTCACCAGAGAAAAAGTAAATACAACTTTTTTTATAAAAAGAAAGGTTGATGACATTCTTATGATACAAATATATGTTGATAATATCATCTTTGGATCCATTAATGAAACTTTATGCCAAGATGTTGCTAAGCTCATGCAGAAGGGGTTTGAGATGAGCATGATGGGAGAACTTACTTTCTTCATCAAACTTTAAATTAAGCAATCTAAAGATGGGATCTTCATAAGTCAAAGCAAATACACAAAGAAACTTTTAAAAAGATTTAGAATGGTGACATCTAAATGCATTGGCACACCTATGAGTTCTTCATGTAAGCTTGAGAAGAATGAAAATGATAAGAATGTTAATTTAAAGCTTTATAGAGGCATGATAGGATCCTTGTTATATCTTACTGCTAGTAGGCTTGATATCATATTCAGTGTTTGTATGTGTGCAAGATTTTAATCCAATCTTAAAGAGTCTCACTTAAATGCTGTTAAAAGAATCTTGAAATATTTAAATGAAACTCAAACTTTAGACATATGGTTTTCCAAACAATCATCCATAAAGTTGATAGGATACTCAGATGCAAACTTTTCTGGATGTAAATTAGACAGAAAAAGTACTAATGGAACGTGCCAATTTTTTGGTGTGAATTTAATTTCTTGGTTTAGCAAAAAATAAAATTCGATGGCATTATCTATGGCCGAGGCCGAATATATTGCAGTAGAAAGTTGTGCTCAAATCTTATAGATTAAGCAATAACTCGAAGATTTTGGAGTAAAACTTAATAACATTCTCATAAGATGTGATAACACCGGTGCCATCAACTTAACTAAAAATCCAATCCAATATTTTAGATCAAAATACATAGAAATTAGACATCATTTCATAAGAAAGCATGTGCAAAATAATGATGTATTGATTGACTTTGTTTGCTCTGAAAAATAATTAATGGATATCTTTACAAAATCTTTAATGAAGATAAATTCTATGAAATCAGAAGTTAGGTATCTTGGATCCACTATCTTAAAGATCTCAAGTGATCTTTCTCAAAATCATCCTATCAATAAACCTTTTAAAATAAAATCCACTCATTTTTCTTATCAAAAATTCCTTGATTCTCACTCTTAATCCTTATTTTGTTCAAAAAGAGGCTAAATTGAATTTTTGATCTGGATGGGGTGCCCCCTAAGTCACCCCATGCAAAAAGGGACGTCCTAAGGGATGCCCCTAAGGATATTTTTATCCTTCTCTCAAATTTTTCTTTTGGGCTTTAAGAAAATGGGACATTGTTCATCTACCTATTTCCCGCAGGTCGTCCTCTTCTCTTCTTTCACTCAAGCATTCGTCTCTTCTCTCCTGCCGAACCTTCTCTTGCCTTAATCCTTCTATAACCATCTTCCAAACTGCATCAGATCTCCTCTAAAACAAACTCCCAATGGTTCTCTGTCCCTTCCCTCTCCTATTCCCACTATTTCTCTTCTATCTCTTAATCTACCGCAAGCCCTAATCTTCAACCAAACTCTAGTTCCTCTTGGAAAATCCACTCTCTTCGACAAACCTTTCACATCCTTGATCCTTCTTTCCTCTCTCCATCTCTATCCTATTATTGTTCCCACTGCTGCTCAATGAATGGCTCTACGGATGAAGCTTCCTCAGTACCGAATGTCCACCCGCGGGCTAGAGGAAGAAGAAGAAGGCCACCTTGGCTCCTGACCCAGCACCTGTTCTGGCACCCTCTCCTTCTCCAGTAACTCCTAGCAAGAAATTCATTTTCGATAGAAAGATTGCTCTAAGAAGAAATATTGATTTTCATTTTCTAGAAAAAGATGGATTTTCATTTGATGAAAAGATAAAATCTTTGGATTGGGATTCTTTATGCACTTTAAAAGAAATAATTTTCATTGATTTAGTTTGAGAGTTTATCAAAATTTCAAGTTTTCTGATGGAAGAGTAAGATCATTAGTTAAGGGTGTTGTAGTAGAATTTGATGCTCAGCAGTTAAGCTTTTTCATCCATCTATCCTATAAAGGATCTACCTCTGATAGATTGTTGAACAAAGAAGATGGGCTAAGATCTGTTTTACAAAAAGATGAAGTTAGTGGGATTAAAAAATTGGATGCTAGTAGAGACCTTAATGTGGAAATGAGGGTACTCAATCACATTGTCTGCACCATTTTTTTTCCTAGAGCTCGTAGGTTTGACTTTGTATCTAGTAGGAATCTGTGTATTATGCATCATATTGTGTGTGAAATCCCTTTGAACTTACCAGTCTTGATGATTGATGCCATGCGAGAGGCAGTGACTAAATTGAAAGCTCCTTTACCTTATGGCATGGCACTCACTAGGATCTTTAAAAGCTTTGAAGTAGATTTTGAGGGGGAGGCTACCGTCCACTTAGCCTATACTGACACCTACAATGCAAATTCCTTGCATCATATGGATTACATCCGAGTTGGTGATCGATGGACCAGAGATGGTAGAGTAGCTGAGGAGCATAGAGCAGAGAAGGAGAGACCGTCTTCACCCCCTCGTGATAACAAAGCATCTTCTGATATTCAATTTGTATCTGATCATGAGACTGGTCCCTCAGAATCTGTGAGGAGGGATGCACCTGTACCACCATCTGTGAGCAGAGATACAGTCATCAGATTTGAAGATGATCATCTTAGGATGATTGCCAACCTTCTGTCACAACTGGTTGCCGATCTTGTATCTCAATAGATCATCAACTTTGTATCTCAACAGATTGCCAACCATGTATCACAGTAGATTGTCGATCGTCTGTCTCAATAGTTGGCCAGCAGGTTCATCTCAAGTTCTACTCAAGGGGAGAGATTCTAAACTGATCCACCACCTGATCAGTTGATGGTTCCTCACGTTACTACACTCTTTCAGATGCTCACTGCTCAGTCTGCTCGTCTTGAGGTGCTCGAGGGATCAGTATTGAAATTGATTGGTAGGGTCTTGGATTTACAGTGACAGATAATAAGGTTGGAGATCCCTCGATCGAGCGAGTTTGTTCCTCCAATTTCTATTCTATCGATAGAGTGTGACAGTCTTCACCGTGCATTGGAGGTAAGAATTCAGTCCTTGAGAGATAAGGTGAGAGGTTCTAGTGAGGATATCTCTATAGCTATTGGTACACTTATGCAGACTCCATCGAGAGTAGTGGGATAGCTTGATTCCATTAGACTCATTCTCCTGTCCCAAACTTCGTCTTCTTTCACCATAAGACTCTCTCGCCCTCGTGCTCGTGCCACCTCTTCTCGTGCCGATACTTTTACCCATGGCTGAGGCAAATGTGGTCGAGGACGTATTTCTAGATTTGATCATGATATCCCTTATCGTATCTCAGACTCTTCTTCTGATTTTGATGCCTCCAGTCGTGATATTTATTAGATCTAGTATAGTCAAACTTATGTATTTAATATCATTTCTTAGTAAAATTGAGTAAATAATATGTCGTTGGAAAGCTCTTTAAACAAGATTTCAAAAGATACTAGATTTGAAAGAGAAAACTCAGTATAGAGAGAGAGAGAGAAGGCCTTTGAAAAATGGCCATTTATCATGCTGTCAAAAACTTTGTTTTGAGAAAACGATTTCTAGCCAAAATTTAACCACACAATTTCTTTGAAGAAAGGAACATACCCTATAAAAATCACGATCTAATATGCACCCTACAAAAAGATGCCATTAAAGGGTCTTCTCTTCATATTAATAAAACCAGAGAGCAAAACAACATTATTTGACAAAGCAACTAGGTTAAAAATATGCCATTTTATCATATAAATGATTTATCACATAAGAAAAAATGTAAATATATACTAGATAGAGAAAAATAATAAGCTCTGATACCACATGTAAACCATAACATAAAAAGATATATTTACATAAGAATATGTATGGTAGTAGAATAAGAAATACTGACCTCTAGCTATAGCGACAAATTTTTGAGAGTTTCTTATAACTTACGGGCAATTCTATATGATGGATACATGACTTTTATGAATTACTTAAGTTAGGAATCCTTTGCCATTTTTTATAAACCTTCTTTCATCAAGAAAGTTGCAATAATTTAGCCACCAAGCGTTATCCCTCAATGAGATAACATAAATCTATTATAGGAGATAGTATTAAGAACTAATTATTTTATTTAAATTTAAAATAAAATTTCACAACCAAATATTCTATTTGAAATTTAAATGAAATCCAACATAATCAACTCGGTTTGTAAAAACTACAAATAGTTAAAGACATCTAAATGTTTTGGGAGGCAGGAGAGCTTTAAATTCAATCATAGGAAAAATGAAGTAATTTAAAGATAATACAATATCATCTCTTTGTGTCCATTGTATATAAACAATTGCTAAAGTTATAGATTCAAAAATTAATGATAAGTTTTGCTTTTGGAAAACTCTTATAAAAAGGAGAGGAATTCTATACAAAAGGTATAATCAAGCAGTATCCCGAATGGAAAAAATGATTTTGTTTTACTAAAAATTAAGTTGTAAACATGCAAAAATTACTAAAATTGAATCTCAAACAAACAATGCATCAAGATTTTTATATTTTATCTTTAGATGGAAACTTTAGGGGCACATGCAGGGACCGGATATTTTGCACATTGGGCCTGTCCGAGCTTCGGGCTCTGGCCAGGTCGGGCTGGGCTCGGTCAGACGGGTTAGCTTGACGCGAGTCATAGAAGCGGCTCGATCGTAGATAACCGGTCCGCCCGTCCAATCACGGCTTGTAAGCGTACTATCGTAATTTTGTTCTATTCTCTGTTGCTCTTGGCCAATCGACTGTATTTTGGACGATACATCGAGGGATAGAAGGAAGAAGAAAGGGATTAGATATGGCGACGGTGGCGGTCGAGAAGCAGTTGGTGGCGGAGGGAGAGATGTTCTCGTCAGCGGCGAAGGTAAGGTGGGGAGGAGGAGGAGGGGAAGGGCTGCGGCAGTACTTTCTGCAGCACATCCACGACCTCCAGCTTCAGCTCCGTCAGAAGACCCACAATCTCAACCGCCTCGAGGCCCAGCGCAACGAGCTCAACTCCCGAGGTCAGTGCCCCCCTTCCCGAAACCCTAACCCTAACCCCAATTTTGTTGGCGATGGAGGTTTCTTGTTTTTATCGTGGTCGAAACCCTAATTATGATGCGAAGCGAATGCGGGAATTTTGGCTAGCAATCTTGTTGGCATCATCATCATAATTATTGTTATTGGTATTGTTTGATTGCTTGTTATTTGATCTGGGCATGTTTGAAAGCTTAGAGTTCTTTTGGCGGGCATTGTTAGGAAGAAAACTCTTGATTATTTTTATTCTTTGGGCAGTTAATGAAGGATTTTCCGTTTATAAGTTAGTTTTTCTGTTCAAGCTCAACGTCAGGATCTGGGTTCGGATGGTCTGAGATCAAACTTTCGAGTTTCAATAGACACTAGTGAGACCTTTTTGCATCTTTGTACGATGTTTTGCTTTGATGTTATGATTAAGCATTTTTCTCACTGGATGTAGTATCATAGCATCTTGTTTTCTAGAATGTTGCATGTTATTTAATCATTCCATTCATCTTACAGGGCATTTTTGGTTTATGTAATCTATATAGGCAAAATTTCTGGAACGTGGTTTCGCTACAAATCACCATCTAAGGTTCCAAGTTTGCTCCGGATCTGCCATCATCTAAATACGAGATACTAACAGTTTAATTCAATATGTTTGCTGATTGATTTCTTGGTTATGATCCCTTCTTCGAAGAAAAATCCTATCACTCCCTGTTGACTAGTGTCACTGATGTTGTAAATGGTTATTGCAATTGCAGTAAGAATGCTTCGAGAGGAGCTACAGCTACTTCAAGAGCCTGGGTCGTATGTTGGTGAAGTGGTGAAAGTTATGGGGAAATCAAAGGTCTTAGTCAAGGTTAGTTGTGGAGTTCGACTGCATATGCTCTCCTTACTGAGTCAGGATTCATTTTTTGATTTATCTGCTAATGCTATTTAACTAATGCTAGATGTTGGATGTCTTAGCTTATGTTCTTGTTTTTAGGAATTCTTTTCTGCATTCTATCATATAAAATTTGATAAAAGGTAATGATGTTAAAAGCTTCTGGAATCTCTTATAGTGTTCTATTGCTCACTCTGAAATATGATATTGTTTATGCTTCTTTAGCCACTGCTGTCCCACCTATGCTGGAACTTTAGATGTCTTAGCATGTGGTCTTGTCTTTAGAAATTCTTTTCTGCATTCAATCAGATGAAATATATGAAAAATAATTCATGTCAAAAGCTTTTAGAACCTCTTGCAGTTACAATGGTGTAAACTTGCAGGCTATTGCTTGCTCCAAAAATATGATATTGTTTCTGATTCACGGTATTGGACTATAGATTAATAGATCACCTAGACACCCAGCCTGATGATATGCGACCATAAGTGATGTATAACAAGCGGCAGCTTTTTTTCGAGGCTTATGGCTATATGTCTGGTCCAGATGAGTCTTTACAGGTCATTCTCTCAGAGCATATGGCTGCACCTAGGAAAATGTGACTTAGCATTTGCCACTGAACTACCTTAAGAATTTGAATTAACTGAATCATGTGCTTACCTAACAAGACACTGCAAGAAGGTGCCTCTAACAGCTGGATACATAAAAAAATATATGCATACACGTGTATGTATGTATGTACTGAAGATGCTAAACCTTGCATGTTCAAACATACCTTCATTATAAGGGTTGAAGGTTTCAGGACATTTTCTTCCATCAAGAGACATAAGATGATTCAATTCTTGAGTCTTAAGCTTCAAAGTAACATATTCAGGTGAATATGACTCTCCCCACAAATTGTCTGACTGTTGCCAATCTAATTAATGATCAGAGTCAAGCAAGTTCCGGCAGGACATCTTGCGGAACACTAGGATGGGGTGTCATCTCATGTACTGGGATAGGACTGCCTTGCCATTGTCTCAGCATTATGATTGGGGTGTCTTGAGACATTTTCGGTCCTAAGTGTTAGGATAGGGTGGGATGGCTGCATGTCTCATTCCTCTGAAAAATTGAGATAGCTCATCTCACAGGATTTAAAACTTTGATTATAGTTGAATCTAGCTAAATCCAAATGTTTTCAGTCAATCTTGTGTGTTTGTCTGTTGTAAGTGCAATCAAGTAATTTGGTAGATATGTCCTCTGAGAAGGACTATATCTTCTTGCATGGTGCTTCTTAGTATCTTGACAATTGACAACCAAGAATATGTTTTCTTTCAGAGCAATGTGCCAAAGTAAAATTTTATCCTAAAATAACTTATATAAAGCAATATTTTGTATCCACTATTGTAGGTTGAAATAAGTTGACCCAATTACTAAGAATAAGTTGCCTGTTACACAGTGAACATGTTATAAAAGAATCACCCATGTTCTTTGATTGATGAAATTTGATAAATTATCTGCATTTTATGCAAGTTACATCTGTGACACAGTATCAGTATATTAATTGGATACAGTCATGACTGTTATTATTCTGAGATTCCATAGAAGTTGGCTTGAAACTCCACATATTCATAGTCTATTTAGTATTGTTTTGTTTGTTTGTTCATTTGTTTATTTGATTATTTATTTGTTTATTTATGTTCTACATTTTCCTTTCAGTTATTTTACCTTTTCCGGTGATATGAGCCATGAAATGCCACTCTATGGTGTTGAACTTCATCTCAGATCTTTTGCGTGCATCTATCTGTGTTCTATTATAGAGTATTTACAGTTTACATTGTTACTGATCAATACTTATTTAGTTCCTTGTGTTCATCTGGATAGTTATTGTGTTTGAATATAATTCCAAAACCAAGCAAGATTCTAAGAGTGAACGCAAATTTTCTGAATCTGAAGCAAACAGTTGTGGATTCAGGTCTTAGTTACTAGAAGAGGAGGTGTGGGAGCCAATGCAGATGTAGGGAAGTAGGTCTGTTAGAAAAAACTTAAATAACAAATGCTTGGGAAGCATGTGCATGGAGAAGTTTTCAGAAAGAATCCAAAGTGGGTATGCCACCCTCAGTGAAAACCTCTTGCTATTTAGAAACTTTGGATGCTAGAGCAAGAAAGCGGAGTCATGAAGATAATTAGGTTATGAAAATTCATCAGCATAATTTGAGCAGAATTAGTAAATAACATAGTGATAAAAAGCTTTGTGAATTCTTATGCATGCAATATGAAGAAAAAATAATGAGTGGTGCATTTTATAATTGAGGTAAGTTGGATATTTTTGGGCAAATGCTACTGGTACATATATGGTAGTTGATTTAGGATTCAGGACAAGGTGAAAGCATTAAGAAGCAGGTGCAACAGCATAAGTGAGATTTCAGAGTGGCTGTGGCATCATAAGTAAAAATTCCCAGCTACAATTAGGGTGTGCTTGGTTAGAATTGTTTAAAAGTGAAGGTGGTCACTTTCTCAAAGTGACTACAGGTTCAGTCTGCTGAACCAAACATGCAGAAGTTGCTTAGTTCTTTTGGAACTTGGAACCCACTTCAGGCTTGCCACTTCCCCCAAACCACACTCCTGTAAGGGAAACTCAACCATGCAACTCACGTTGGCAGTATCCCCGCACAATAAATATGATGCTTGTGGTGTATCTTCTGGATCTGCTTTTGTTTTCTTCTATCAAGTTATATCAGCACAATGTCTTCAGATTTCAGGAGGTTCTTTTTAGTAACTATGAACTATCTTGCTGGGTTTCTTTTTTGGAGCTCATACGTTCAGGTGTATTTTTATTTCATGCTAGGTAACTCTTGAGTAACAATGATGGCTGTATCTTATTCTGTTTACAAAGAAACTTATTTGCATATTATTCTGCTGATATATATTCTTTTAGATAATGCTTGCTTTTTGTATGCTGTGAAGCAGTTGTAATGAGTGACTACGATTCAAACACTTGGATATTTCTTTCAGGTTCATCCAGAAGGCAAATACGTCGTGGATATTGATAAGAACATTGATATAACAAAGATCACACCATCAACCAGAGTTGCTCTTCGCAATGATAGTTATGTGCTTCACCTAATCTTGCCTAGCAAAGTGGATCCTTTAGTTAATCTTATGAAAGTTGAAAAGGTTCCTGATTCTACTTATGACATGATTGGCGGTCTTGACCAGCAAATCAAAGAGATAAAGGAGGTCAGTCAAGTGGAAAAATAGCTTTAATATGCAGTGGTTGATTATCGATCATATGCTATGCATGTGTCATTGTTTCTTTATGAGGCCTGTGCACTAAACATGTACTACTTCAGGTCATCGAGCTTCCAATCAAACATCCTGAATTATTTGAAAGCCTTGGAATAGCTCAACCAAAGGTATATATCATGACAGCATATTAGTATCATTTGTTTTGCAATCAACTCTATATTCAATGGAGAAGATTCTAATGTTAGATTTTTCCCAGGGAGTGTTGCTTTATGGGCCTCCAGGTACTGGGAAAACTCTGCTAGCAAGAGCTGTCGCCCATCATACTGATTGCACCTTCATTCGAGTTTCTGGATCTGAGTTGGTTCAGAAATACATTGGAGAAGGCTCCAGAATGGTCCGAGAACTCTTTGTTATGGCTAGGTGTGTTAGATTCTTGTCAATATCAGCTTTTTAACATCTTGATATCGTAAATATCATTGTAAAATTCTTCATGGTTAGTACTTTATGATCCTTAAAAAAGAAAATGGACATAGTAAATTAATAATGAAGATGAAAGCCTTCTTTTACAATCTGTCCCTTTTAGAGATTTAAGAGTTGATGGCATAGAACCGAGTGCCTACTTCATTACTTCTAAGAATTTATGTTTGTGTCCCTTGATATTAGAAAGTTATGAGAGATCATGATACAATCTTGATTTGTCTCTAGTAGTGCTAATAATTTATGTACTTTGTGCAATATTTTCCAATACAGGGAACATGCTCCGTCAATCATCTTCATGGATGAAATCGACAGCATTGGATCTGCTAGAATGGAGTCAGGCACTGGCAATGGTGACAGTGAAGTTCAACGTACCATGCTTGAGCTTCTCAACCAGCTTGATGGATTTGAAGCATCAAACAAGATCAAGGTACATTGCACCTTGTTTATGGAGTTATTTTAATTGGTTCTCGGTATGTCACCCATGAAATACATTATTTTTTTAAAAAAGAATGTTCTATACAGGTTCTGATGGCCACAAACCGGATAGACATCTTGGATCAAGCGCTCCTCAGGCCTGGTCGGATAGATAGAAAAATTGAGTTCCCTAACCCAAATGAAGAGGTATGTGATACGGTGCCCAACACATGATGCTAGGTTATCCTTCAGAGATTCTTACAAGTGATTGGTGATACTAAGTACCATGTCGTCCAATTATTTCTCAGTCCCGTTTGGATATCTTGAAAATTCACTCAAGAAAGATGAACTTGATGAGGGGTATTGATCTTAAAAAGATTGCAGAAAAGATGAATGGTGCATCTGGAGCAGAACTCAAGGTAATTGTCTGCTCTGTTATATTCACAAGGCTATCTTTTCTTGATTGTTTTTACAAGTGAAATTATGGTTGATGAGCCATTGTTACAACAATCATGATTTGCTTGTACTTAGGCATGAAGTAGCACCTCTGACCAAGTTTAGCCAATGATATCCTCTCACCAACCCCCCACCCGCAGGAGAGAGAGAGAGAGAGAGAGAGAGAGAGAGAAGAGAGAGAGAGAGAGAGAGAGAGAGAGAGAGAGAGAGAGAGAATAAAACAACCAATAAAAAGAAAAAGGGGAAAAAAACTGGACACATATGTACAGAGAGAGAGAGAGCTCATGCATGGTGTATGAGGTAGATGATCCCGTGAGATGTTTGCTATATATATTAGAATTTAAATTGAGCACTAAATTGTATTATGGAGCATGCACTATATTCCCTCCCTGACGGTTTGCTGGGATGTTAGAATTTGCACGAGCACTGAATACTATTATGGAACTTCCACTTTGTTTTATGTAGCTTCTTTTTTTTCATATTATAAGTGATGGAACATTGCCAATTGTTGTTGGGCAACCTAATCCTGCCACCAGTCATTTAGAAGTTTGCTTTGACATGCAACCAATATCGATGAGACATTTTTGCAGACTTAGCCTGGTTTTAGGCAAAATATGTGCTATTCTGCGGTTGCAGAATATTTGGTAATGTTGCCTGTTGTTCCTGGTCTTGTCATTGACGACTTATTGGAAATCAACATGCTTTATAATGTGCTATGTGGTGGAAGAACCTCGAGTTGAAAAGTAATATTTCTTCCACCATGGCAAATTATGAAACTGAATTCATCTTTTGCGATGCACCAGTACATGTTGAAAAGAAGCTCGAAGCATTTTCATCACATCAGCATATGAAGTTGGAAACCAGAGTCCTGGAAATTGAATATATATGTTGTCGTGTGAGATATGCATTTTTATCAAAATATGATCCCTGATATGTGAGACCATATGAATTTGTGCTTCCTTTTGCAGGCAGTGTGCACGGAAGCAGGCATGTTTGCACTCAGGGAGCGAAGGGTTCATGTAACACA
Source organism: Cocos nucifera (assembly GCA_006176705.1). NCBI lineage: Eukaryota > Viridiplantae > Streptophyta > Magnoliopsida > Arecales > Arecaceae > Cocos > Cocos nucifera. Next base: position 593,378 of record QRFJ01000202.1, on the reverse strand, counting down.
GGAGGATTTTGAGATGGCAGTTGCTAAGGTCATGAAGAAGGAGACTGAGAAGAATATGTCACTAAGAAAACTGTGGAAGTAGATCTTAATTTTCTTGCTTTGGTTATTGATATTCTCAAGGGCATATATTATTGTATGCAATTATCACATATTTTTTGGGCTTGAAACTGGTGCCTTCTAAGTTGTAATCCAGTAAAGTTCAAGCAGATGCTGTGAACTCTTAATATTTCGTAAATTTAAGGGTTTAGAAAGAAGCTACGTTGTCTCTTCTTTGTAACTGTAATTTGGCAACTTTTTGGAGTCAAAAGAGAAGAGTGGTCAACAGCTAATAGTGATTCAGCTTCCGCCTTGGTTGCGTCATGAAATGAAAAATGTATTGAATAGCATACCATGATGCAGGGTTTATTTTTCCCCTGTTGTCCGATTGTAATTACGAAATTTGGATTGGTCTGGAATCAAAGTCAAACATGAAAGGGGGAGGCTTGGGTGATTATTTCCTCTACTGCTGCTTTGTGTCTTAAATCATCAGTCGCTCCTAATTCATCATGCAGAAAACTGTTATTGTTAGCCTTGATTGCCCTGTTACCCCTGCATGCCAAGGATATGGTACTGACATTGCTCAATTTTGATACAAAATCATGCAGCAAGCTGCAAATTTCGCTCCGCCTGGTTGTTGATCGGCCTTTTCTTTTCTTTTTTTGTTTTTTATTTATTTATTTTTTTAATAATAAAAAAATTATTTACAATCGATATGCTTTCCGAATGAGAAGCATATAATTTTTTTTTTTTTGAATATAAATGGATAATCACACCATTCTAGTATGAATATAACTCAAAGTCTGAGGATAAAAGGTCTTATAGGGCCTATGGGTACATCTCATTTTATTGTCGGGGTTCAATCTTTAGTGTGCTTAGCAATGTAAGATGTAATTCAATCTACTCTTGGAAGATATGCTAAATAGACACTGTGATGGAGTCCATCACGGGGGAAAGTTTAGATGTTATGGAGGAGCGGATGTGTTTCCAGTTGCTTCATATCATCTCGGATTCAGTCGATAACTATAATAGAATTTTCTTATATGAGAATTCTATTCATACGTAACTCCTGTCTGGCATAGATAATGCTTATCCAGATGGTTTGGAGCTTAGCTTCCGAAATGAAAGGCTCAAAAAGATATGAGTCTCTCGCTATCAGAAATCTAGCATCCGGATCTCGGATGACAAAGTCTACACCATCCTTGCCATCCTTGACACTATCATTAAATTTAACCTTGACAAACCTCAAAGGAGAGGGCTCTCAGGATATGAAAATAATCCTTCGGGTCGTTGTATGAATAGTATGAAATTGAGGGTATCAAGAGACAAGCTGTCAGCGTCGACTGTATTCAATAGCCAAGCAAATGACTCTCTTCAGCATCCGAATTGCAGGCATCACCTCGGCTTCAAAGATTAGGCTATTCTTGGATAGCCAAATCTGATAGGTGATATACGCCATCCTACCTCTCAAGTGCAAGTCGATCCCTCAGCGATACTCCGATGGATCGCATCCAGAAAAGGGTCCAGCTAAGGGCCGCTGCTTGCCTCCCAAGGCTGACCACCCGCCCTCTTCCAGATCAATGTCACCCTCGGATAATATAAGAGGGCATGCTTTGTCGACTCATCCTTCAACCCATAGATTGGGCAAGAAATCGGAAGCTCGATGCCCCTATCCCTGAGTAATGTACATATTGAAGGTCGATCCCAAACAATTTTTCAGAGAAAAAGCCTCATCCTGGGATGAGCACTCTAGATCCAAACAACTTGGGTCCTTTTCAGTGTAGGCCTGCACATCTTGAACAAATTCCTTGTGAGAACCTTAGGGCAACATGAACGGCCCCACATCCTCAAGTTTTGGCTTTGATGAACGAGTATCAGAATGGCAAAAGTCCGGTTAGTGAGTGGACCACCAAAAAGATGGATAACATCCTTTGCTCTCCAACCCCTACCATCAGTAGTGAATAAGTCACAAGCCCACAGATGGTCATCCACCTCCATGCTAGTGTAGGTCGACCAACAGAAGAGAGGCAAGTTGGAAATCCAAGCATCCTAGCTCACATTAACTGAAATCTTGTCCCTAATCAACCTTTTAACCTAGGCCAATATTGCTGGGGCATGGGCATAAATCTCTTTCCAGATGAAGAAGCAGTGGCAAACAGTTCGGATCTGGGAACCCTGACTCCATACCCCATACCGAGCCCTCATTACCTTGCTCCATAAGTACTCAGACTGGATAAGAAATCTAGCACATGCCTGGCAATTATAGCCTCCCTCTTGACCCATAGGAACTGAATTCCAAGGCCCCCATCCCTCATAGATTGGCAGACCATCTCCTAAGACAATAGATGGAGCCCACAACCATCATGCCTTGAATCCCACAAAAAGTTTCGAAACAGCTATTCCAATCCCTTAAGACAAGAGCTTGGCACGACCGTATTCACTAAGAGGTAGACTGGAATGGAGCTCAAGATCGATCTCATGAGGGTCATTCTGCTCATCATGGAAAGGATGTTGGCTTGCCAGGCTCGAGGCGATCTTGGACTTGCTACTTCATGGGCTTACAATCGGCCCTCCAAAGTCACTATCCCATGATAGGAATCCCCAGATAGGTTAGGGCTCTGGTTTGCTTCTGGATTCTCATCCTGTCCCAAATCATCTGCTCATCTAGATCTTCATCTTGGAGCTGAAGATGACCATGGGCTTCTACTAATTCACTAGCTGGCCATAAGTTTGATAATAGACCTCAATAATGGATGTAAAGCACCTCACATTATGGATTGAGGCCTGATTAATAAGAATGCAATCATATGTAAAAAAAGATGCAAAAGTGGTTGAGCCTCAGGGGTAAGCCAGTAGGGCTCCAGCTCCAATCTTGAATTGCACACATAATGAATAGATATGAGGAGAGAGGACAACCTTGGTGAAACCCAACTATTGAGTGAAAGGACTCCATTAGGACACCATTGATCAGAATGGCAAAGCTCAGGATCTCTATACAGTCTATGATACAATCGATCCACCTATTCTGGAAGCATCCGACACAGGAAGTGCCAGCCCATCCGATCATGAGCTCGCTCTATGTTCAACTTGATCGCTATTAGACTTCGACGAATGGGTGCTCACTGTAGATCATGCATGAACTCATAGATGAGCAAAACATTATCGGTGATACAATGGCCATTAATAAAAACATCCTACTCTGAACTGATTAGATGAGGCACAATCTACTTTAACAATCTGACCAAGCTCCTGGCACATACTTTATAGAGAGTGGTGTAAAGGCTGATTGATCTGAAGTGCCCTAAGATAGATGCATCAGATCACATCGAGATGATGGTGATCAATATTTTCCTCAACTCCTTCGAAAGGCCTTTGAAATCGAAAACCATCTGCATTGCCTCCACCACCTCCCACCTGACAATATGCTAATACTGACAAAAGAAGGGGGAAAACCCATCTAGCCCTGGGGCCTTATCCTTCTCAAGAGATCAGAAGGCCCCAAGTCAGGGCCTCATTCTCCTTATTGGAGATGTGGGACATCATAGGCTAGGACCTTTGGAAAGGGATGTCCCTACCCAAAGACACCATCCATCGTGATATAAAGAACTAGAAGATCTGCCCCCTGATCTCCTCACTATCATTCATTACTCTTTCATGCATTCTCTCAACTGTCTGATGTGATGGAAGACCTCTGAATAATCGTAGACTAGTGAAAGAACTTGATATTTCGATCGCCCTCCTTGATCCACTGTACCCTTGACTTTTGCCTCCACAGCATCTACTATTGTCTCAACAAAGAATAGTACATCGTGAGCTTGTGATGAAGCTTCCTCAAATCAAGCTCCTGGAGACTCCTCTCTTGATCCTCTCTCATCTGCAACTCCGCAATGTCTGCCTCCATTCCTAGATCTGCCTAAAGACATCACCAACCTTAAGATAATTCTATCAAAGGAGTCCGCATCTGGCAAGCTCTAGCCTTCAGGTCATCCAATACCTCGCATCCCTATGAACCGATATCCTCCACACCTCCCAAATCAGATCCTACGATCTCGAGTAGAAGATCCAGAACTTTCCAAACCTAAATGGGGTCTTGGGCATGTGTGGGCTGTTAGTGGTGATGAGAATTGGATAATGGTCCAACACGATCCTCAGGAAATGTGGCGTCGTTGCCGGGGATTATGTCTAAAATAATATTGAAATTTTGATCCTAGCTTTACTTTAGAAATTTATTTTTAATTTTTATTATTAAAAAAAAAAAATTTAGTGCATGACACGTACTGGACATAGTAACTTACTACCTCTAGATCCAGAAATTGAAAGAACTATTAGAAGACTACAACAAGAGAGAAACATGGCAGCTGAAGATCCTGACGACATCAATCTAGGAGTGGATATGGCGACTGAAGGACAGCATGAAGCTATTCGATCAGTACATCGTCCATTAAATGATTACATCACACCATCTGTAGCCGATGCAGCTTCGAGCATCAGGAGACCGCCTGTACGAGCAAACAACTTCGAAATAAAATCGGCGATGATCCAGATGATTCAATCAACTGTCCAATTCAGTGGACACATGCATGATGATCCGAATGCCCATATTTCTAATTTTCTTGAACTTTGTGATACTTTTAAAATTAATGGGGTGTCGGATGATGCTATTAGATTAAGGTTATTTCCTTTCTCTTTATGGGATAAAGCTAAAAATTGGCTTCATTCTCTTCCTGCAGGTTCTATCACAACTTGGGATGTCCTAGCCCAAAAATTCTTAGCCAAGTACTTTCCACCTTCCTAAGACTGCTAAGATGCGCAACGATATCACTTCTTTTATGCAGATGGACATGGAGACACTATATGAGGCTTGGGAGCATTTCAAGGAACTGCTGAGGAGATGTCCACATCATCAACTACCCGTATGGCTTCAGGTACAAACTTTCTATAATGGTTTATCTCCTACTAATCGATCTATGATTGATGCAGCAGCAGGAGGAACCATTAATCAAAAAATGGAGGAAGAAGCCTTCGATCTGATCGATGAGATGGCATCAAATAGCTATCAATGGCAGACAGAGCGCATGATGCCAAAAAGACTAGCAGCTGTGCAGGGAGTAGATTGCGTGCCAACTTTACTAGCTGAAATTGCAGCCCTTAGAGCCGAAGTCAACAACTTAAAGGGAACAGCTATGCATGTTCAGAGCATTACTTGTGACCTGTGTGGAGGAGGACATGATACGAGCAATTGCCAGACAGGTAATCCTTTTGCTAAAACAACTGATACAGCTAATTATATTGGTAATTTTTTCAGGCCGCAACAAAACAATCCCTACTCCAACACATACAATCAAGGGTGGAGGCAGCACCCAAATTTCTCATGGAGCAATCAAAATGCAGCACAACAGCCACCCCCGGGATTCCAAGTACCTGAAAAGAAGTCCAACATGGAAGAGCTGATGGTCAAATTTATGCAAAACCAAGAAGCAACTATAAAAAATTTGGAAGCCAAACTTAGGCAAGACCAAACAGCAGCAATTCGAAACTTGGAGATGCAAATAGGTCAAATGGCTAAGATAATCTCCGAGAGACCTCAAGGATCCTTGCCAAGCAATACGGAGACAAATCCAAGGGAGCAAGTCAATGCTATCACCCTAAGAAGTGGTACAAAGCTGGAGGAGCCTACATCAGAAGAAAGAGACTGAAGAGCCAACTACAAATAAGGAACCATCAACTCAAATTCGTCAGTCACCAAAACAACCAGCAGATGGATGGTCTCCAGGTATACGGTTTGCTGATCCAAATGTGAAGCCCTACGTGCCGCCACTACCATTCCCAGAGAGACAAATACAGCATCCAGATAAGGAATTTTCTAACTTTTTCAAAATTTTAAAGAATTTACATATTAATATTCCTTTTGTAGATGCTATTACTCAAATGCCCAGGTATGCCAAGTTTCTCAAAGAAATCTTAACAAATAAGAAAAAGCTGAAGGAGCATGAGAGAATAAATTTGAATGAAGAATGCTCAGCAATACTTCAAAATAAATTCCCTAAAAGATCCATTATTGGTGATTGTAGTTTTGATAAAGTTTTAGTTTTACTATCCCCTGCATGCCTTTTTCTATTTTCAAAGCTGGGTTAGGAGAACCAAAGTCTATTACTCTTCAAAGATAGATCCATTAAATATCCAAGAGGTATAGTGGAGGATGTCTTGGTAAAGGTAAACAAGTTTATTTTTCCTGTTGATTTTATTGTTCTTGATATGGAAGAAGATTATGATGTACCCCTTATTTTAGGGAGACCCTTTTTAGCTACTGGAGGAGCTTTAATAGATGTTCAACAAGGAAAAATTAATTCTTAGAGTCCAAGATGAACAAGTTACTTTTAATGTTTTTCAAAGATACTAAACATCCTGATGATAATCAAACTTATTTTTCTAATTGACATTATTGACAATCCATTATATGAGAATTCTGTAGAAAATAGGTTTGAGACTATAAAAGCGAGCAATGTCAAATTGAAAGAGGACTCGATCAAACATGAAAGTATTCCAATTGAAGTGGCACCGGATTGATCCACTTTAGAACTTAAAGAAAGTCAAGCTGAAGACTATAAATCAGAACTACTAGATAGGTTGTTTCTTTTCTTTTTAGTTTTGATCATTTTTTTTTTTCTTTTATTTTTTTAGTAATTTGTTGTTGCTCTTTTACTGCTCTGGTGTGTATTTTCAATTTTGCAGAAAAATCAATGAGAACTCAAGCAAAATTTCAAAGCTCCAAAGAACCAGACTGAACCAAATCAGGTGTATTCCTTCCTATCCTTTATTACATCCTTTATTTTTCTTTCTCCTTTAAGACAATGTAGAACAATAATTAATAAAAAAAAAAAAAACCATGTGTCAAGAAGAAAATCTTGAGCAAGATAAACTGGATAAGTGATAAAAGATAGAATTATTTGCTAATGAATGTAATGAGTTAAAGAAGTAGATTAGTTGGTCAACTTTTAGCAGCCTACTTAGGTCATTAAAAGATTATTAGCACTTTTTATTGCACATGCACACTAACAAGGCAAAGTAGGTATTGATTATAAGGTCAACTGAGGATTCAATTATCACTGAAAATTGGTAATTAATATACATTCTAATCAAAGAAACTTGAATTTAAGGAAAGAGCTACCTGCCTATAAATAAAGTGCAAAAGACAGAGTATATGTGGATTGCCCAAAGCCTAGTAACTGGGATCTCTGCACCTAGGTCAAGTGTGAAAATTCACGTAAAACGGTGAAGGAAAGGCCAGGATGCTCAGCACAGTAAAAAAAAAAAAAAAAAAAAAAAGAAAAGAAAAGGCAGTGTGAAAGCTACCTTAATTCATGAGTATAAAATTGAGAATGTATAGAAAATTGACCAAAATAGGTGATAAGAGAGGATACTTTTGTTCTTTTAATTTAATACTGAAATGCTAAAGTTAGTCATCACGAACACAAGTGCTATAGATCTTTGATGTACTCTAAGAAAGTTTTTAATTGTATTGACTGAAAAATTTGCTTCTGAAGCTCAATGCTTAGTTAGCAGTATTTTCTAAACTTTTTGACCTTTAATCCTAGATTTTATCTTTGTGATGGATAATCTTATTGAAATATGGTATTAAATAAAACATTGCTAAGGGACTAGCAATGACTAAGTTGGGGGGTGTGATAAGTGGTAAAAATATACTAATAAAAGTATTAAATTATAAAATAAATTAATCTATTTTATTAGAAATTGATACTTTTATTAATCTTATGTAGGAAAGAAGGCCACCAATGTGAAGATCTTCATTTTTCTGGTTCAGATGAAAAAAATTTCAGGCAAAACGGACTTCAAACGAGCCCAGAATTGAATTTCAAAAAAAAAAAAAAAAAAAAAAATCGACGCAACGCTGACGTCAGGATGACGTCAGCATTTTTCGCGGCGCACGGTGGACCATCTGAAGGGTAATTCGGGAATTTCATATAAAGAGCGCGCTGATTGGCTGAAGAACGCGGCGGTCCATGCAACACCGGGCTCGCGCACGGTCCACGGAGGGCAATTTGGGAATTCTGGCTGATCCAACGGGCGGTTTTCACTGAAGCTTGATCGGACGGACGAGAAGAAGGCGCTGATGGACGGCATCCGCAGCTCCCGATCGAGATCCAACGGTCGAGATTCATCCCGACGTTAAAACTAAAGATCTGAAGGCTTATTTCAACGCGATCGGACGGCCCAGATTCGATCCAATGGATGATCCAACGGCTGATATTAAATCCGACTTGATCTGGGTTATTTTAAGGGTTTTTGAGTGGTTTTTGGACCGTTTGATCAAGATCTAACGGGCAGAATTATCCAGATCTTAATTTGAGTTGATTTTAGGAGTCCTAAACCTAATTTTTGATGGATTTTGGGGGAAATCAAAAACTCTTTATCTATAAAAAAAACCTGTTGCCGTGAAAAAAAAAAAAAATAGAGAGAGAAAAAAAGAGAGAGAGAAAAAAAAAGAAAAAAAGAGAGACAAAGAGAGAGACGGGGAGAAAGAGAGAGAGAGAGAAAGAGAGAGGAGAGAGATAAAAAAAAGTGATTTGTGAGAAAATCAAAAAGGTTTTTTTGATTTTTCTTCGACGATCAAGACATCGATCAAGGAGCCTCTTCTTCTTCGCCAAGTTCTCCACATCAAGAGCAGCAGACAATCAATTTCAGCAATCAAACAGTCTAATTTCTCTATGCTTTTTATTTTATTTGCTATTTTTGAATTTGTTATCATGAACTAAATTTTATTTTACTAAGGCTAAGGTGTAGCCACTCTTTTGATGCAATATTCAGTATGATTTATTTTTAAATTTTATTCATGAGGAGTATATAAATCTGATCTTAATGCTTTTAGATTACTGGCCATCTTCTAATTGATCTGATGAACATAGATGTTACGGACCAAGTACATCTATGTTAATGCTTCTTGATTATATACCTTGTATTATGAATCAAATTAGAATTCATATGCATGCGGGAAATTTTAGTGCGCTTTGGACGCAGCGTATTTTAATTAGAGGGTTTCACAAAACCTAATGCATTAATATTTATTTAAATTACACCTGGACCAAAGGGATAATTAATAAATATTAATAGTTTTGCTATGCCTGGACCAAAGGGATAGTGAATAAATTAGGAGACTCCACCGTCACATGAAATAAAATTAATCTAAAAATCTGAATATTGTATTGACTGAGTTGGTGAACCGATTGCCTTAGTAATCCATTGCTCTTGAATTTAAAACCCTAATAATTTACACTCTCTCTATTTAATTAAAAACTTTTAATTATTTTTTTTATTTTTTTTAATTTCTTATTCTCATAAATCGATCTTCTAAATAAAGCATAGGAAAGAGCTTTTCAGTACTTATTTTCCAATCCTCTAGGGACGATACTCTACTCATTCACTTTATTACTTGATCGACTGGTGCACTTGCCATAGCTATAAATTAGCACGCATCAAATGTTAACTGTGTCCTAAAATATGGAATAGTAATAGTTAGTGCATATCTTCCAAAAACCCTTATCAATTGTGCTTAGGTGATTCGGACCGAATACCGAATAATCAGGCCAATATATACTTCTTAACTCTCAGAACAATGCTGTCACAATACTCCGCCATTTCTCGTGGGATCCTATAATATAATTGATGTTCTCGATGATAAGGGAAGGTAAGTCCTATGACGCCATCTTGAAAATCTCGAACCAAAGTATTCTCCACTCCCTGTACTCGGTGCACATGTACACTCTGATAAAAGCCAAGATCCTTCGATTTTCTCCAAGATGACTAAATTCATCTACTACTCGTATATGTGGAAGGTATGCACCCTGACCGAGCCGCATCTCTACATCACTAGGATCCTCCCGATAGGCCCCTAGATTCCACCACATAGGTATTCCATGCCATTGGAACCCACCATCTAGCACGGGCAAGACTTACCCCCGATAACATGATCTCGACCAGGACACAAAAGTCAAGATAATGTTGTTAGACCATTCTGCCTAATATTGATCAGAACGAGGGCTTTCCAACCTCCTAGGCATTCCAAATCAGTAGCTTCATTATGACAACTAGCAGGGAAGGGGATCCACATCAGTATCTCCCTCAACATGAATATCTACCTCCGTCCCAGCTGTCGCCAAGTCTATCGATGATAGACTCTCCCCCTCCCAATGGATGGCCTGTCTCAGCCGAACAACTACATTCTCATGGTCTCTGTCCTGATCTCCCAATGACACATCCATATGCACCATATCCTCTCCCCTAAGAGGCACAGGGTCACACTCCATCAAAGGCTCCAGCCTCGGCTTAAAATATCCCTTTTCATTTAGGGCACCAGGATTACATGCCAACTCATCTGTTTGAACCAGTGCACTCCGCTCCCTCGAGGTCTTGGCTAAGAAGATGAAGACCCCAAGACCTCCAATGCTAACTACCATGGGACACCCTAGGTCAATAAAGTGGTAATTCAGGAGATTTGTATTGTAGATGTGGCATAGCACTTTCTATGGTATACTTGAGCATTTAACATTAATTGGGTAATAGTAATGAAGCATAAAATCTAGTTGCTAATTAAGAAAAAAAAATAATCGAGGAATGGGATCAATAATAATGGCATTGGAGTCAAATTTTGGTGGTTATTGAGCAAAGAATGAGTGATACTTTGAAGAATGCTTAAGATAAAATTTTCGGTCAAAATCTAAGGGAAGAGATCAACTCATTTTAAGGGAGGTCGACTCCATCGCGGAAAAATAAAAAAAAATTCTAAAAAATTTGTGCTGGCATGTAGTAGAGCCAACTCGATTTTTGGAGGAGCTGACTCAACCAGAGGGGTCAACTTGGTCCCAGGGTGGAGTCAACTCGAGTCACGGAAAAACCTGGGAGTGGGTTTCAGTTGAGGTGTTTTAAGTTATGTTTTTAAAATAATTTTTTAGGAAATGACTTAGCAGCTTGATTATATAAAAAAATAGCTAAAAATTTAGCTAGACAACACATCGGCAAGTCTAAAAATTATAGAATTTTCTTAGATTGACACCTAGCAAGCTTCTCCTTTAATGTATTCAGTTCTAAAGAATATCCATCAGTTCCTTTTTGCTGTTCTTTGGGTTTCGAAGTTAAACAGAAAGGATAGACGAGCGAAGAGAGTTGGAGAAGGTGGTTTTCTCAGTCAAAAATTAAGAAAAATTCAACTGGTAAAGAGAGGATTGAGTAATAAATCGGTTGGAAGAAGAAAAGTTGCTGAATTTGAGAAAACAAAAAATCTGTTTGGATGGCAGCAGGGTTTTAACCGCTTAAGATAAGACTTTCAATCCCTAAACTAGATTTAAACTGAACCTTCAACTGTATTATCATATTTGATGTTGCATTTTAATCAAATTATGCATTTAAACTTGATTTGGAGGATGACTTATGCTGCCAATTTTGCTTGAAACTGCCTTTAGTAAATAATTAAAATTGTGTTTGCTGAACTTGGAACCATTTGTAAGAATGAAACCATAGTTAAACTTCTGAAAATTTCTGAGTTTATATTGAAGTTTAGTTAAACCTAAGCTAAAGCAAATAAGATGGATTAAAAATAAGAGTTAGAAAGGTTAAAGAATTAGCATATAAGCAAAGCATGTATAAGTGTATATGTGAATCATGTGGAATTGTATTAATTAGTGTGTACCAATTTTATAGGAGAAGAAAAGGATTAGAAAGGGTGCTTTGAGTGAATCAAGCATCAAAGTAGTACAATTACTAGCAAGAGGTGAATGGTTTTCTATCTAATCATGATGTTTTCTACATTGTATTTTGCTATAAAAGGTACTAACTTTGAAAAAAAGTTAGATTTATGTTATTCTACAGCATATATATATACATATCGATATGTGTGTGTGTGTGTGTGTGTTTGCAAGCATGGAAACAGGAAAGAGTTTTATTGAAATGTTGTTCAGTGATATATATGTGTATATATACCTAGTTTGGATAAAAGTGGCATTTTAGCTAAAAGTTATTCTTGGAACTGGCTTTTCAACATTTGAAAGATGGCTTTCCAGCATTTGAAAGTTATTTAGCATGGCATCAGCATTTATACAACATAAAACATCCAGCACCACTAATAGCAAATAGCAGAGATTTTTTTTACCTGATAAATGTAGTTCAATATATAACACAAGAATATATCTAAAATAACATAAAAATTTATTTAAAATACTTAAATTTTATTACTAAATAAAATTTATTATAATATTTTTAAAAAAACTATATCAAAAGTCTACTAAATCTATATCTAAGTCATCATCACCGGAAGGAGATGGAGCATGAGCTACAGGAGCAGGAGCTGGAGCTAGAATGCTGGCCAACATGTCCTCAAGATTCATGAAGTCAGCTCCAAAAGTATTGAGAATCTCATCACCATAGTGGTCACGATGCTCTATAGCTGAGATGTGCGCTCAGTCTGAGCAGCCCGCTCCATAGCCTGAGCAGTCTGCTCCATAGCCTGAGCTACCTGCATCAATACCTCCTCAAGCTGCTCCTAACTGACAACCCAGAAAGCATGTGAAGAGATACTCACCTCAGACTAGTAGCTTATTGACGTATGTCTGGATCTGTATCGGATCTTTTAAGAGTGCTTAGGCTCTAAGACTTGAGATAGATGGTTATAGGGGCCAGAGGTGTCCGAGCCCTTACTCACGAGTATGTCTAACTGCTCCTGTAATTATAAATTTAAATAAAATATATAAAAAATACTATAATACTAATCATACTAATCTATTTATTACTTATAAAAATTTTTTTAATCATGGTGTTCATCAGCCTGCCCTTCTTGTTCATATGGCTGGATCAAAAGATAGCGCTACGGATGAGCATTACCTTATCTCTCATCAGCTATAACAATCAATCAGCTTATTAAAAACATACAAAAATAATATCAATTTAATTTATAAACTAATATTCAAAATTTATTATTTTTCTATGTGCATAATTGGTCATAGACTCACGGTCGAGAGTGTGTACATACTCCTGAGCCATCCGATTCTCTTGATCTTAATAGAAGGCAGTCTAAAAACTATTTAAATCATAAGTATTTAAATAATAAATATTTAAAAAAATTTAAATATAATTATTAGTATATTAAAAAATTTAAAAGTTAGAAATTAAACTTGAAACTCTTGGCTCCTCCAATGCTTAACCCCCCCTCCCATTGACTTAGGGGACAGTCCTGAATCCAAGTAACAAGCTCCTCCAGAGTATCCTGTTGGTGCTCGATTGATTCTTTATAGAGCTTGACCTTATAGTTCTGATACAATTCTTCAATCTTCTATAGTCAGGTATCTCGAGCTCTCTCATGATAAGAAAAGTCGTACCTCCTCTAGACAAAGTTATCAAAAGTCAGTTATAAAATTATTCTAATCAAACATAGTATAAACATATCAAATACATAAATATAATTAAGATATACTTATCTAAATTTTCTTTCACATCTGATCTCTGACACCAGCATTCATCAATCACCAGTCTATGGGCAAAATAGGAATAATATTGGAGCACCTCACAAGCACTAAAAAAAAAGCATCTCCCATGCGGTCCCCCGACTAGCCTCCCCTCCCAATCATACTCCACCATGACTTGATGCTGAAGATTCCATACATGTGGCATGTGTATGAGATCATGAAATGTCCTACTGGATGATGCACCTACAATAAAAATATATTATACAAAAATATAAAAGTATACCATAACTATATAAATAAATAAATAACATAATAAAAATCTACTCTTACTGGCCATGGAATCATGCAATATGGATATTAGTGGAGACTCATCAGTAGGTGGAGCATATGCCAGAGATGTGGCTGATGGTGAAGGCTCAAATGCCGGTAGAAGAGTAGATGTCGGTGGAGGAGTAGATATCGATGGTGTCTAAATAGTCGATGTGAAGGTGGATGGAGTATGTTCTGACTGTAATTTAGATTTGGAGCTCCGCATTGCCCGTCGAAAGATGGGGGTGAAAGCTTGATGACATTTTGGTGCCATTGCGACCTGCAACATTAATAAATATTGATCAATATAATATGTTGAACAATCATATTAGTAGAGTATTAATAAATAGACTCTAACATTTATACCAAAATGTTGAACTCATCGCCTAGTAGCATTTACAATATGGACGTCACCATCGCTCCTAATAAATATATCTTGGACCTCAACAACATCAAAAAAATTTTATCCTAGAGAAGCACTTTGTATGTATGGTCCAACATCGTCATCAACCTCAGTATTATCAAATATATGCCTAGGCACTATCCTCATAATAATATCCCATTAAGGCTCTAAGGGATCACTAATGTAGGAGACTTAACTAGCTTGAGAGGCAAGTATATACGGTTCTTCAGTATAGAGATGGCGTTGCATCTTGATGAGAGTAAAACCACACTCATTAGTCTTTATCCCTAATTGAGATAAGGTGTCAAACCAATTATATTTCATCAATGTAATCCTTTCTTTAGAATAGTAGTCCAAGATGACTATCTTCTTTACCACCCCATAATAGTTCAGATCCTTCATACGAGGCTATGAATCTCTTGAGCTAGTATAACACCCAGTGGTGATGCTCAATATTACACCACTATTTTGTATTGCCATGTTTATGGATTTATTATGAATATTGTGTTAGATGTGTGCCCTAGAAAGCCAATTGTTAGCTGATACATTTATTTTTCAGGGCTTGTATTTAAACTTATAAAACTTTTATTATTAATAAAGAATATTTTTATTTTCAATCATGTTTATATATTCATGATTTATCCTAAAAATTAATAAAGATAATTTTGCATATTCTCAAGATGTTGAGAATTTGAGACATATACTATTAGTGCTTAATTTCTAAATAATTTTAATTGGAGGATCATCATGAAGGATAGTGATTGATCCAATTAGATTGATGCATGATCACCTTCTTCATGGATAGATGAGTCTTGAGTCATAGTGTGGTAACACTAGGATGATAATGCAGGTGGTTGTTAGAGAACAACTTGCACTGAGCGTGATCATTACGAGAAACCACTTGGATGTCTACTCACTCGTCAGTGGTATTCTCGATGTTGCAGTGGTATGACTAGTATTTTGACATGTGGTGCATTGGCTACTTACAGTGAGGCTACCATAGTTTGACTGCACGTCTACTTGGTTCCTAGCCATTTGGATTCTTGCTGTGTATATTGGCTATGATGGGTTTAGATTTTTTATTGAGAGTAGGATGTACTTAGATGAAATCTATCTATCTTAGTAGAAAAGGTATAATTCTATGTGATTTGTGAGACAGAGTTTGCTAAGTCTTTGGCCAAAGCAAGATGAATACTAGAAAGGAGTTTCTACGAGATTCACAAGAAAACTCAAATCGAGCCAATCTTGCATATAACTAACAATGAGGTTTAACGAGTTATCCATGACCTCCGTCAGGTCAAGATTTTTGATAGAAAGACTAAATCATATGATAATTATACCTAAAGGTTCATACTTCAATTCTACTAGATTGCCACTACATACTGCTAGATATCACTGATGGATTGTGGGATCCACGAGCATCATCTTGATGATCGATGATTCTCGATCGATAGTATTAAAATTATTTTAATCTATCAAAAAAAATTTGATGATATTATAATAGAGATCATAATGTGTCTCACTACCAAATAGAATAGAACCTATGGGATCACACACAAAAGAGATTTCTGTCTGATCCGATGATTGATCGATGATTGTGAATCGTTAAGGATATAATTATCAATACGATTGATAATTAACTTAAGAAGAATAAATTAATAATTTGATTGCTAATTAGATTCAATTAGATTAAAAAATAAGTTTTAAATCAAGTCTAATTGAATTAGATTCAGTTTGACTTGAATTGAATTTGGTTTGATTGAGTTATGAGATGACTCAATTGTCATGGAATCAATTTCTAATTTAATATGAATTTGGATTCAATTAAATCTTAATTAGATTAGAATCTAATCCAATTAGAGACCTAATTAGATTAAGTTCAATTAGGTATTTAGGTTTAAACTAAATTATTTTTGGTTTGAGGCTCAATCCAAAATCCTAGAGTCCATTTTGTGAAGGACTCTTCCATGCGCCATCCTTATGTCCACGCCCTTCTCTTCTCATGCAAATTTTAGATTTGCATGAGGTTTCTCATATTTTTTTACCTCTTGGTCGACCACTTATCCTTCCATTCAGATATAGATTAGTTTTAGTTTGAATTTAAAATTTAATTTGAATGTTTTATAGAGTTTGACTCTATTAGGACTCTTCTAGGTGCTCCCTTAGAAAGATCTATCTTTGGGACATCTCTAAGAGGCCTTTTTTATTTGAACAAAATTTGACTAGCCACTAGAGTAAGAGAGAGAGACTTGTCAGCATTCTTTCTTCCAAGTTTGAAGAAAAAACTCCATTGATACAAGGCATGGCACTCCAAGGAAGAAAGCTGCACTACTGCTATTTTTTTTTCTACCTCCACTGCTTCTTCGACTGAAGATCATCTTCCTGATCTGAAGAAGGTTCAAATCAATCATCAAAAGATCTTCTCTACAAGGAAGCTAGCACCCTGAGGAGATAAACAAATCTTGGATCAAATCGAATCTCGTGTGGATAGCTGTAGAGGTCGGGCGTTTGCGCGGCTTTAGGATCCTATCAAGTTTTGATCATCGACTCCGGAGTTCTTCGACCCATGATAAGGTATGAGATCTGATCTCATAAATTAATTTTAGATTTTATATGTCTTAGATTTATGTTAGAAAAGATTTTAGATCTGATTTAATGCATAATAAAAATAGTTAATCTATTTTATTTTGCTGTGATTTCAAAATAGTTTTAAAATAGATGCATGTAATCTATCCTTCCCTTTCTAATAGTGGTATCAGAGCCACGGTTTTAATTAGACATATTTAATCTAATTTTAATCTTAGATCTGAAAGTTAGTTTTTGATTTAAATAATTTATTTTAGTTTTATTCAGTTCTAAAATTACTGAATCATGTATGAGATACATAGATATTTTAGATCATTAATCAAATCAAAAAAAAAAAAAACTAGATTTGATTTTTGATAAATAATTTTTGCAAAAGGGTTTTCAATCATATTTGATCTTTCTTTAGATCTTAATTTTCCATGCATATGATACATGCTTAATTAGTTTTAGATCTGATTTTTATATATATGATATGTGATTTTAATTTAGATATGAAATAATGCTATACTTCACCTTGTTTGAAATGTAAACCTAGTGTAGTTTAGATCTGAAATTATTTCGACATCTAAACTAAACCCATGATCATAATATACTTAATTAAGAATTAAGAAGTGAATTTAAAGATCTAAAATTTAGAATTTAAGATCTAAAATTTACTACATAAAACATAGGTTAATAGGTTGGGTAGCTCAATTAGGTCTAGCTAGTTTGAGCGGTTGATCAAATCAAATCAATAGTTGGTTAGATTTAGGTCTAATCTTTCATGTCTAACCCAAATAGATGTAAGTTTGGTCAGATCGACTATCAGCCACATGTTGTCGATCAAATCAAAAGATCTAATTTGACTCCATGGTTTGAGTCTGAATTAATTAGCTGACCTGATCAATGCTTATTGATCGATTGGTATCTAAGATAAGTTTGGCAGTTTGACTGATGATTTTAATTGGAAGCTACTTGCATAGATCGAGTTAATGGCATACCCTTCCATCGATCTTACTTATCTGGCCAATATGGTTGATTAAGTCTTGACTTAGATTGCTAATGATTCGAGCTAACTTATGTTACTAGATTAGTCATATCAGATATGACTAATTAAGGATGAGACCTGAGCTTATATTTTCTTAATTAATATTAAGTCTAGCGGTCTTCCATCGTTATAGAGATGCGGGTGCCTACCTAGTGTTGATCGTTCTCGGCTGGTCACAGTGGTTTGGTTGCATCAGGTAAGTACAACCACTCTATGGCATTACATGCCTCGGGGTAGAGATGGAGTTGGACCCAATAACTATTAAGTGAGGATCCCAATGATGGCTTTGTGCCTGCTTGTGTATGGTGGATCTGACTTAACTAAGAAATGTGCCAATAACGGTTAGGTGAGGCCACAGGACTTAGAGACCGACGCAGCTGCATCTTGCTTAGTGTAGCAATGGACAAAAAGTTGTCCACTCATTGGTTTGTATGTTACTAATAACTGTTAGGTAAGGTGCACATAAATCAATGGGATTGCAGTACTCACTAAAAACTGATCATGTATAGGTTTTCATTTTCTCCATTCGAGGAGTGTGGGAGATCCGTAGAAATAGTGGAAGCCCTTGTTTATTTTTAAAGTCCTAATAACAAACATCTACAAGTTCAAAACATCTAATTAGAAATTATTTCTCTCTGCAGTTAACCATGTCGAGTTCAAATCCATTAGCCCGAATCCTTGACACCAATAGGTTGACCAGAACTAATTATAAGGACTAGTTCCAAAATTTGAGAATCATTCTCAGTTTCGAGAAGCTAAACCATGTCCTCGATCAAGATGCACCTATGTTGCCAGCTCGTCCATTCCTTGATCAACGAGCTATACTTGAGAAGTGGATGGATGAAGATAATAAGATGAAGTGCTATATTCTTGCATCCATGTCCAATGATCTTCAGTGACAGCATGAAGACATGAGGACTGTCAGGGACATGCTGACTCACCTACAAGAGTTGTATGGTGAGTAGAGTCGCACGGCTTGCTTTGAGATCTCTCGAAGACTTTTCAGAGTAAAGATGCAGGATGGACAGTCCATCCATGATCATTGTTTGATAATGCTCAAGGATATTGAGGAGCTTCAGAAGCTAGGCATGAACATTGATAAAGAATTGTGGGTAGATATGATCCTGCAATCCCTTTCTGATTCGTATGGACAATTCATTATGAACTACCATATGAATAAGATTAATAGCTCTTTGCCTAAATTGTCGAACATGTTGGTAACAGTTGAGAGTACCTTGAAAAGTTCAAGAAGAACCATTCTGACTGTGGAGTAGGCTTCCTCCATGAGAAAGTCTTCTTGGAAGAAGAAAAGCCTATGAAGAAGCAAAAGATCGATAACAAACCCAAGAAGTAGGCTCTGAATGTAAGAATTTATGGTGCTCCCAAGTCTTGGAAGGCCATAGGTGGAGACTAGAATAGAAGTGGTCCTAGGGTGGAGACGGTGCATAGCCCTCCATGGGCTCAAGGTCTGGGTGTTCGGGCCCTTGAGGGGCTTGGTTGGAGCTTCAAAAATTTAGAACATAAGGTAGAGCGAAGAACCAAAGTCGGAAGATTAAAGACTACAGAAAAGGAGCTTTCTGTAGGTTAGTCGATTCAGTCTGAAATTGGATTGGCTAAGTTTCAGAGCACAAGACAGACAGAAGGTCGCGTTTGAGACTATAGGCATGACATAAAAACTAGACCGACTCAGTCTAAAACTAAGCCGACCCAGTCTCAGGTTAGTCGGCTCAGTGCTGAGACTGAGTTGGGTTAGTCCGTAGGTAGAGTTACATGTGGGTTCTGTTTGGATTAGGATAGAAACTTATCCTAGGGGTCTTAAGGCCTGGTTCAAGAGGTCTTAAGAGGGCTAACTCATATATGGATTGGATCTAGATTCAGAGGATGAGAGCATGGGAGACATGGGTGTACATGGGCGCGGTGAGTGCTTTCATATATTGGATTAGCCAGAAAGTTTTTTGGTCGGACCTAATGGCTATATATAAATACATAGGTTGTATTAGGATTTCAGAATGTTATGGAATACAGATCTTTTCTTCCTCAACTCTCTTTTTCTCTTCTCTCTAGAGTTGCAGCCCTAGGTTCTTAAAGAAGCCCTAGAGAGGGGGGCGTCTCCCTCAAGCCCAAGGAAGGAGGTGCCCCATCATAGATCCAAATGGAGGATCGATGGTTTGCTGTCCATAGAGAACGTCATAGGTTCCTTCAGGTCCGTGCTAAAGATTAGGGGCTTCTGCAACACGGTATCGGAGCTTGTGATGCCAAGGATGATTGACGTTCGAGTGATATCATGGAATATCATTTGGTATCAGAGCAAGGTGATGCCAATTGGTAGGTCTACACCGAAGAAGACCAACGACAAAGAAAAATATTTTCATTGTAATATCGAAGGTCACTAGAAAAGAAATTATCCTACATACCTGACCACTTTGAAGAACAAGAAGATGGACACGCCTTCTAAAGGTACATCTGAGTTGCTCGTTATTAAATCTAATCTAACGATTTCTTCTTCTTCTAGTTAGATTCTAGATTCTGATTCTAGTGCTTACTTGTGCACTTCCATGCAGGGTCTGGAAGAAGTTAGAGGGCTAAGAAAAGGTGAGATTACTCTCTAGATCGATAATAGGACAAGAGTTGCTACTGTAGCCATCAGAATTTATCCTTTGCGATTATCATTAGGAGTTAGTTTATTTTTAAAAGATTATTATTATGTATCTGGAGTCAGTAGAAACTTAGTTTCTATATCTATGCTGGCATAGGATAATTATGATTTTCATTTTAATAAAGACTTATATGCAATTTATTTTGAAAATAAAATTATTGCACGTGCCTTTTTAATTGATGGACTTTATCATTTGCATGAAGATACAAATATTAATATTAACGAGCAAATTATGAATGCTGCAGGATCTAAGAGATTTAGAGATAGGATTAGCCAAAGGTATCTCTGGCACCTCAGGCTAGGCCATATTGGAGAGGACGGACTTAATAAATTGAAGAAAGATGGCCTTCTTAGGTCATTGACTTATGAGTTTTATCCAATTTGTGAGTCATGTCTTCAAGAAAAGATGGCTAAGCTATCCTTTGTAGGATATGGAGAAAGAGCCACTGAGATATTAGCCCTAATACACATTGATGTGTGTGGACTATATAATATATAGGCCAGGGGTGGCTATCTCTACATCATAACCTTTACCGATGATTTTTCACGGTATGATTTTGTGTATCTAATGCATCACAAATCTGATGCCTTTAAAAAGTTCAAAGAATTCAAATGTGAAGTAGAGAGCAAACCAGAAAATCCATCAAGGTTCTTCAATCAGATCGAGGAGGAGAATACCTTAGTGAAAAATTTTGGACCTATCTCAAGGATAATGGCATAGTCTCATAATGGACACCTCCAGGGATGCCTCAACTCAATAGGATATCCGAAAGGAGGAATCAAATCCTATTAGATATGGTCCAGTCCATGATGAGCTTCATAGATCTTTCGATCTTTTTATGGAGACATGCATTGCTTTCTGCTATTCATCTATTAAATCAGGTTTTCTCTAAATCCGTTCCTACCACACCATATGAGTTATGGCATGGTAAGAAACCATCTCTTGGGTACCTTAAGATTTGGGGATATCCGGCTCATGTCAAACGATAACAGATGGACAAGTTAGAGGTTAGGTCACTTAGGGCTCATTTTATAGGGTATCCTAAGAAATCTATAAGATACTATTTTTATCTTTCAGAGGATCACAATGTGATTGTGAGCCATCATGCCATCTTCTTGGAAAAGGACTTTATACAAGATAGAGATAGTGGGAGGAAGATTGAGCTCGAAGAGAAAGTCTTTGAAGAACATCGAGTCCAAGAACCTGAATCCAGTAATGAGCCAATAAATTTAATACCACCTCCACCTCGTAGATCAAATAGGTATACTTATGGAGGATCTAGAGGAAGTATTTCTTAGGGGAGATAGGGACATTAGGAATAATCCCAAAATCTATGATGAAGCGATGTTAGATGTAGACTCCGAAAAATGGATGGAAGCAATAAAGTCAAAAATTGACTCCATGCATTCCAACCAAGTATAGTTCTTAGTAGATCCATCTGAAGGTATTATACCTATTGAGTATAAATAAATCTATAAAAAAAAAATTAGGTCGGATGGTAAGATAAAGACCTATAAGACGAGACTGGTGGCAAAAGATTATAATCAACGCAAAGGCATTGACTATCAAGAGACTTTTTCGTCAGTGGCTATGCTGAAATCTATCCAAACTATTGGGGATAAACCCCACTCCTGTCAAAGTCCAGCCTGGTGTTTAGCCTAATGCAGCTGGTAATCATGGAAGAGCTTCAATCCAAATTTCTCTAGGAGCCGAACTTCCTTCGAACTCTTCCTTCAGTCGAACTCCTCCAGCGGCCAAACCTTAGTCGAACTCCTTTCAGACTCCTTCAATCAGATTTCTACAGGAGCCAAACTCCTTCCAAATTTCTCTTTCAGTCGAATTTCTATAAGAACCGAGCTCCTATCGGATTTCTCCTTTAGTCGAATTTCTCCAAGAGCCAAACTTCTTCCGGATCTCTTCTTCAGACGGATGCCTACAGGAGTCAAACTCCTTCCAGACTTCTCCTTCAGTCGGACTCCTCCAGGAGCCGAACTCTTTTCGGACTCCTTCAATCAGATTTCTACAAGAGCCAAACTCCTTCCGGACTCCTCCTTCAGTCGAATTTCTATAGGAGCCAAACTTCTTCCGAATTTCTCCTTCAGTCGAATTTCTCCAAAAGTCAAACTTCTTTCGGATCTCTCATTCAGATGGATGCCTATAGGAGCCAAACTTCTTCCAGACTTCTCCTTCAATCGGACTCCTTCAGGAGTCAAACTCCTTCTGAAACTCCTTCAGTCGAGTCAAAGTCGAACTCCTTCCGGACTCCTTTCAGTCGAATTTCTATAGAGCGAAGCTCCTTCGAATTCCTTCTTCAATCAGATTTTTCCAAGATCGAGCTCCTATAAATTTCTCCTTCAATTGGATTTCTCCTCAAATAGGATCCTCCTTCGGATCCAGACTTCTCCAGACTTTAGTCGGACTCCTCTCGGAGCTAAACTCCTCCTTCAGTCAAATTTCTACAAGAGCCAAACTCCTTTCGAACTCCTTCTTCAGTCCAAATTTCTCTAGGAGCCAAACTCCTTCCGAATTTCTCTTCAGACGGGTTCCTCCAGGAGCCAAACTTCTTTCGAATTTTTTCTTCAGTCAGATTCCTCCAGAGCCGAACTTCTTTCAGATCTCTCCTTCAGACGGATGCCTATAGGAGCCAAACTTCTTTCAGACTTTTCCTTCAGTCGGACTCCTCTAGGAGCCGAACTTCTTTCGAACTTTTTCTTCAGTCAGATTTCTACAAGAGCCAAGCTTCTTCCAGACTCCTCCTTCAGTCGGATTTCTATAGGAGCCGAACTCCTTCCAAATTTCTCCTTCAATCGAATTTCTACAAGAATCAAACTCCTACCAAATTTCTCCTTCAGTCGAATTTCTCCAAGAATCGAACTCCTTCAGGATCTCTTCTTCAGACGAATGCCTATAGGAGCCGAACTCTTTTCAAACTTCTTCTTCAGTCGAACTCCTCCAGGAGCCGAACTCCTTTCGAACTTCTCCTTCAGTCGGATTTCTACAAGAGTCAAACTCCTTTTGGACTCCTCCTTTAGTCGAATTTCTCTAGGAGCCAAACTTTTTTCGAATTTCTCCTTCAGATGGATTCCTCCAGGAGCCAAACTTCTTTCGAATTTTTTCTTCCATCGTATTCCTTCAGGAGTTGAACTTCTTCTAAACTTCTTCTTCGATCGAACTTCTTCAGGAGCCGAACTTCTTTCGGACTTCTTCTTCAATCAAATTTTTCTAGTAGATTGCTTTCAGATTTCAGCTAGCATTCCTTCTGGATGATCTCCTTCAGACGTATTTTCTTCAGAAGTTTGAACTCCTCTAGAATTGATATATATCGAAGTTCTTCACCAACCAATGCCTGCTTCCTTCAAACTATGGCTATTAAATCTCGACGAACGGTTGCTATTAGTCTGATGATGCCCCTCTCTCCATAGCAAACCTCATGCGACCCCAAGCGACCCACTATCGAATGATTATGACTATCACTATCAGTCTGACGATATCTTTCTCTCCATATCGAACCCCATGTGGCCTCGAGTGGCTCACTATCGGACGGTATGGTCGTCACTATCAATCAAACTTCGTCTATAAAAAAAAATCTTCCAGATACGTTTTCTTTAAGCTCTCTTCTTTTTTCAAAACTCTATTAAATTTTTATCTGAGCACTCTATTTCTGTTAGTCAGAAGAGCTGACTTGATCATTGAAGGATCCTACCGAAGCTACCACCACCGACTCTAGATGGAATTTTATTTTGCAGATCACTGATGACGATCTTATCTTTCTCGACTCCAACACGATCCGACATCAACCAGATTCTACAATAATAGAATTGGCACTAGAGAAAGGGCTCAGTCGATCCTGTTCTTAAAGGAGTGCTCAGTCGATCCCGTCGATCTTCTTCTTCAAGGTTCATCTCTATCCTCTTCCTCGATCTCAAGAAATACCTTCAAAGAAGGTGACTACCTGGAGATCTACCGCTTCTACCGTCAGATCTGAGCTAGATCAATCTATTCTTGCTCCATCATCGATGCTTCAATCACCACCTTCACTGACGATCATGGTAGATCCAAAGCAGTTTAATGATAGATACGCGATGTTGTCGTTAAGACACTATATTTATCAATTTAATCTAACTTTTTAAAATAATTAAAAATACGTAGATAGCAGTGAGTCGGATCGAATCCATAAAGAAGGTAGTATTTTAGATTTAAAATCTTTGATTTTCTTTAAAAAAAAAAGAAAAAGATTTGAAAATAGAATTTGAAGTTGAAAATTTAGAATTATGAAGTGGAAATTAAATTATATAGAAAAATAAACTTGGTACTAAGATCTACTAATTAGATCTTAGTATCTACTTATAGAAAAATAAAAAATAATAATTAAAATATAAAAATTAAATTATAATAAAAATAAAAAGCTAGAATTAAAGTGCAATAATAAATTTTTTATTAATTAAAATTTTAAAATTTAAATATATAAAATAAAATAAAATAAAATAGCCTGATCTCTGATCTTAGATCGACATTGGTGGAAAGATGATGTAGAAGCTCAGCTTTTTCTCTTGGCATCAGTTATCTTGAAGCAGCCATTAACCCAGAGCCTGGCTTCATCCTGTACCAAGGCTTCACCTTGATCAAAGATATTGATTTCTAAAGGCTTGGTGGTCCTTAAATAGATGTTGGAGGGCTGGAGGATTTTCTTCTGAGCAATGTGGGACTAAGGGCCATTTTAATCATGAAAATAGGAAGAAATTTGAGTGAAATTTGGATTAAAATAGTTCCTGAATAAATTCTATTGAGTTCTTTTAATTCTGACCATCAGATGATGATCCGATGCTTCCAAAAATATCAAAAATGGATGTGTAATGGCTCAGATCAAGTTAGATTAAATTTTGACCATTGGATTGCACTTGATGGAGGAAATTAGGTCGTTGATCATGCGCTTAAGAGTCTGATTGCCATCGAGAGCTTTTCTGGATTATCAGATCGAAGCTAGAATCAAATGCTGCCATCCGATGGCAATCCGAATGAAATTAGAAACCTAATCAGAGTTGGAATAAATCTTGACCGTTCGATCTTGACCGTAAGCAACCACCACCACACGATCGCGCATTTACTATTTCCATGGATCACGTGGACCGGCTGCACCATACACCGCAACTAATCAGCACTCCTATCATCAAGTGAAAAGACCAAAATGCCCTGTGAGCCATAATGGATTTTTTGTAAATCCTTTAAGGATCTAGGTCCACCACGTGGCAAGCTTTGATTCGCCCATTTTTTCTAAGCTGTCGGTTCACACTGTGTTGTAGACCGATGGGTGGCTTCTGAGCTTGAGTCGGCTAGCATGGCTGACTTGGCACGTCGGCTTGGTCGACTTGGCTCGATGCGTTTGGATATGCCGGCTGCTGCGGCATGGCGGCTTGAGCCGTATATTATTTTTTATTTATTTTTTTATTTTATTTCTTTAAAAATTCATATCTTTTCTATTTAGCTCCATTTTGTTCGAAACTTATTTTATTATGATCAAAAAAATAAGCTCTTTCCATTGATATTAAAATTTTATTTTTTATTTTTATTATTTTTTAATTAATTTTTTAATTAATAAAAATATAAATTTCTCAAAAATATGCATCAATTAATTATTAATTCTTAAAAATAAGTATAAATTAATTAATAAATTAATACTTTTATAGGTAAATTTATGATACTTATCACACCCCCCAACTTAAGCTTTGCTCATTCTCGAGTAAAAAAGTATTTAGTTTTAAATACTTTTTAACTTTAGAGTTTCGAATTTTACCTAAGCAGTTTTTAAAATGATCATTGATATTCAGTAGAGTTTAAGTGAGATATATCATTAGGATATTAATACTTATTAATAAAAAAATTAAATAAAAAATATTAATTTTTTTTAAATTTTTTCTAAATTATCCTATCTTTATCTTTGATTTGTCTAAACTTTTATATAGACAAGTGTATTGCTACTTTCGCCCTTCATTTATTGATTTTTATTTTTATATTACCGACTTTTTGATGCGAATATCATTGCTTACTTAGGCAACAGGACCCAGTTACTTGGTGGAAAACCAATTTTTTTTAACATTGTATCACTATGGAGTGTCTTAACCCCTTATGCTTTCTATTTGATTCATGCAGCAAGTCTTGGGTCAATGACTCCCAAACTAGTTGGCTTTAGGGCACTAGGTATAGAATACCCCTAGGACTTATTAGCTCGAATCAAATAGGCTACGAGTTAAGACTAGCTTTACAACGAGCTTCTTTGTCCTTCCCACCTTTTGACGTAAAACTCAATGCTTGCTTAGATAAAGAAGCCCGGTTACTCAGTAAGAAGTACTTAAAAATTATTTTATTTAATTTTTTATATAAAAACTATTTTATTTAATTTTTTATATGAAGAAAGGTATAGTTATCCTACACAAGTCTATAAAAAGTAGACTTTTCTTTGATGCTAGTAGAAAAATTAGAAATGCTCTAAGAAAAAAAAATTTATATTCTGAACTTAATTTTTTATTAAATTTTTTTAATACTTAATTCCTTAATATCTCATAGATTCTTTGATCTGTGCATCAAATTTTTTAAAAAAATGCTTAGTTTAATTTGATTCTTAAGCATAATCAGGTGTCTAAATACTAAATACTAATTTTTTTGAGAACTTAAAATTTTAAAATTTTTATTTTTCTCCTTCCTAACTTAATCAACATTATCCTCAATGGAGAAAAAAAAATAAAGAATATAATAAAGAAAATAGAAGAATACATCTGACTGCATTTCTGGTCCAGCACATGTTTTTAAAAATTTAACCTCTCCCTCAAACTTATTCAAATTATCCTAAAAAAATTAACTAAAAAGATAAATTAGATAAAAACTAAATATTGAATTGCCTTTCAATAAGTGCTAAGTTTACTATCTTCAGCCAGACACAATGCAACTTACTATCCTATGTCGAATATTGGATTAACAAATTTCAATAATTTTGGATTGTCAATCTTAGAAAATTAATTTATAATTTTATTATTGATATATTCTTTATTAATTTTAGGGACATAATTTGTGATCCCATTCTTAGACCCATGTTTATTAAGAATTTTTTCTATTTGTTCTTCTAAAATACTCATGAATTGAGTTTTTATTTTAGGGGTTAAATTTGATTCAATGGGTGCTGGAATGGTGACTAAAGGTGATTTTAATTCTGAAGATAAATTAATGTGATCTTGTTTAAATAACTCTATTGATATTTTATTACATACCTCTTGATTATGATTCAGGTCTGATGCAACAATTACAGGCAAGATTTTCTTTAGACCAAAATATGCATACTTGAGATGCTTAGGGAGGGATTTCAACTCTACTTTGGGTGCCTTTTCTTTTGATGACTCGGATGATGGTTTAGTCATTTCTATGAATAGTTCAGTGGGAGGCTCAACAGACTCAGCACTCAAGTCTTATCTAGTATCAGGTGTATTTACCTTATTATCCACTTATTTTTCTGATCTCAAGGAATGAATAGCATTAACTTGATTAACCTGGTTTTCTTGGAATGGTCTACCATTTTGATTTTTGGGATTAGGTTCAGGTTGGCTAGGTAGCCTACCTCGTTCACGTTTACTTATGGTAGATGCCAGCTGACCAATTTCTAAGCGGACTATGGCCTAAGAATTTGAATTTAGAATTTGACCCGTGGTTTGCATGAAATTGCTTAAGATAGCATTGGTGTCAGCATTAGATTTGGCTAGGGTTTTCAGGCTTTTCTCTAAAGAACTAAGTTTCTTTTCATTAATATTAAAGTCTGGTGGTAGCAGGATGTTTACCACAGGATTAGGCCTTGGGTTCTGCTAATTAAAACTTGGACTGCCTACATTTGGATTTTGTAATCATGAAAAATTTGGATGATTCTCATGAAAAATTTGGATGATTCCTCCAATCTAGATTGTAAGTGGGTGCATAGGGATTGTTCAACAGTCTCTGATATATGGCATCATTCACTTGTGCACATCCATTATCTAATTGGTTCATTGGGAGGGAACATTCCTCAAGGACATGGTCTGGTGCATTGCATCTGTTGCACATGGGTGCAGATACTTGGTTCATACTGGCTGATCTCTGAAGTTCTAAGGCCTCTAGCCTACGTGTTAACGTTGCAATTTTGGCTTCTGCAACTAGAGAGGTTTGGTAAATTTCACCTCTTAATGGTGTGGATTTTTCTGGTTCCCTAGTTATTTTCTATTGTAAACTTTTTTTGACTAGGTCTTCTAAAAATTGTCAGGTTTCATTTGGTTCTTTGTACATAAATTATCCTTGGCACATGGATTCTAGCATTATTCAGGAATTTGAATCTAACCCTTCATAAATTATTTGGCATAGCCTCCAAGTTTTTATTTCATGGTGTGGGCATTGGGTCAAGAGGTTCTTGAATCGATCGAAGTATTTCCAAAATGATTCACTAGCTAGTTGATAGAATTGATTTATTTTATTTCTAATTTTAGCTATTTTATGATGAGAAAAATATTTTTTTAAGAATATTCTTACAAAGCCCTCTCAGGTCGTGATAGATTAATTTGGAAGACTATAAAGCCACTTTTTGGCATTATCCTTAAGAGCAAAATTGATTAATCTCAGTTTGATTTCATCCTCTGATAATTATTGTAGCTTCATGATTGCATAAATCTCTTCAAATTTCCTAATAAATATATATGCATCCTCTATTCCCATGAATTTTGGAAGCATGTTAATAATTTGAGGTTTAATTTCAAAGTTGTTTACTATGGGTTGGGACAACCTGATACAGGAGGGTTGGATGGAACCAACTGGATAACATAAGTTCTTAAGGGTTTGAGGCTGAGACTGATTTGCTAAATCCATTATGGATGTTGAGGTTGAGACTGATTTCCTTTCTCTTTCCGAATTATGCAAGAGCCCGTTCCGTCGAACTTCAAGCTTTCCTAACTTGAAAGCTACGATGGAATCTCTGATCCGGTCAATCACCTAAAAGTCTTTCAGACCATGATGTTGTTTCATGGTGCATCAGACGCCATATTATATCAAGCTTTTCCATCTACCTTAAAGGAAGCAGCAAGAAACTGATAATCGACATTGAAGTCGGATATGATCTTCTCTTTTGATCAGATGAACCATCAGTTTGTGGCTCACTTCATCAGCAGCCGACGTTTGCATCGAGGTTTGAATTTTCTGATGAATATCAAGCAGAAGGAGGGAGAATCCATCCAGGCTTATGTCACTTGGTTTAATGCTGCTATGTTGGAGGTCCGAAACTTGGATCAGTCAGTTGCGATGGCCGCACTCAAGGATGGATTTCAGAAGAATGATTTACTGTTCTCCCTGGAGAAGAAGTACCCTAGGGACTTTGCCAATCTGCTAGCTCGGATCGAGAGATATGCCCGTGCGGAAGAAGCGTTCAAGTTGAAGGATAAAGAAGCCATAGGAGAGCGGCAGATGGGTGAGTCTAGTAAATCTATGGCTGATGGAGAGCCGAATGAAGTTCGACCGTGCTCATGGACTCCCCCTGAGTGCAAGCGAGTCCGAACTCCTCCTCGAGCTTATCATCGAAAAAGCTCCGATAGAGGGGCGCGAAGAAGTCCTCCCTCTGGATGGTTCTGCAACTATGCCCCCCTTAATGCTCCTAAAACTCAAGTTCTTATGAAAATTAAAAATCAGCTACCAAGATCAGAAGAATTACGATCTCCCCAAATAAGCGCGATCGAAGCAAGTACTGCCTCTACCATCATGACCATGGCCACGATACTGAAGAATGCATTCAACTTTAAGATGAAATCGAGGAACTCATCAGGAGAGGTCGGTTGGATCAATTCCTCAAACACCAGTCTGAAGCAAGAGAAGATCGGCCAAGGGCGCTGCCATAATCAAAACCATCAATAAGAGAGAAACAATAAGGAGATCGACCATCTCTCAACATCATCAACCCTATTTTAGGAGGCTTAGTACTTTGGCGAGCCACCATCTCTCAACCTTAGAGCCAGGAGAAGTTTGTTCCAAATTGGGATAGCCCGTATGAAGTAGAGGAGGTCGTCCGACCCAGAACTTATCGTCAGAAGGAGCTCAAAGGAACAACACTCCCATGACCTTGGAATTTAAAAAATCTGAGGATGTACTACCAGTAACTTTCCTTCAATAAAACTCTTCCATTTCAATATTATTGTTTCTTGGTACAAAAACTATGTGATGACAGGGAAGAAGCAATCAATAATGATCATATTAGGAATAGGAGGAGAACCTCATCCTAACATGAGCAAGTTAAAGTTCTTCAACCTCGACTAGAGATAAGATCTTCTCCGAGCTTCAACTTCAATGTCAACCTCGGTTGGAGATAAAATCTCCTCCGACCTTCAATATCTACGTCAACAAGAGATAAGATCTCCTTCAACCTCGACTGGAGATTAGATCTTCTCCAAGCTTAAACTACAACTTTAATCTCGACTGGAGATAAGATCTCCCCCAAGCTTCAAAGTCTAAATCAACAAAAGAGAAAATCTACTTCAACCTCGGCTGGAGATAAGATCTTCCACAAGCTTTAACCGTAACATCAACAAAAGATAAGATCTTTCTGAACCTCAGCTGAAGATAAGATCCCCCCGAGCCTCAACTTCAACGTCGACCTCAGCTGAAGACAAGATCTCCCCCAAGCTTCAACCTCAACGTCAACCTTGGTTGGAGATAAGATCTTCTCCGAGCTTCAACCTGAACTGGTACAAAGCCTTGAAGAGGACTTCGATAGTCATTCTTTTTATACTTTCTTTCTTCGAATTTCGAACTCGAGAGTGGGGAGGACTATTGTTGGGGATAAACCCCGCTCCCATCAAAGTCTAGTCTGATGCTTAGCCTAATGCAGTTGGTAATCACGGAAGAACTTCGATCCGAATTTCTCTAGGAGCCGAACTTTCTTTGAACTCTTCCTTCAGTCGGACTCCTCCAGCGGCCAAACCTTAGTCGAACTCCTTTCGAATTTCTCCTTCAGTCGGACTTCTTCAAAAGCCGAACTCCTTTCGGACTCCTTCAAGAGCTGAACTTCTTATGGACTCCTCCTTCAGTCGGATTTCTATAGAAGTAGAACTTCTTTCAAATTTTTTCTTTAATCAAATTTCTACAAGAACTGAGCTCCTACCGAATTTCTCCTTCAATCGAATTTCTCCAAGAGCCAAACTTCTTTTGAATCTCTCCTTCAGATGGATGCCTATATGAGCCAAACTCCTTTCGGACTTCTCCTTCAGTCAAACTCCTCCAGGAGCCGAACTTCTTCTTCAATTGGATTTCTACAAGAGCCGAACTTCTTTTGGACTCCTCCTTCAGTCGAATTTCTATAGGAGCCAAACTTCTTCCAAATTTTTCCATCAGTCGGATTTCTACAAGAACCGAGCTCCTACCAAATTTTTTCTTCAGTCAAATTTTTCTAAGAGTCGAACTCCTTTCAGATCTCTCCTTCAGATGGATACCTACAGGAGCCAAACTTCTTTCGAACTTTTCCTTCAGTCAGACTCTTTTAGGAGTCGAACTTCTTCCGAACTTCTCCTTTAGTCGGATTTCTACAAGAGCCGAACTCTTTTCGAACTTCTTCTTCAGTCGGATTTCTATAGGAGCCTAACTTCTTTTGAATTTCTCCTTCAGTCAGATTTCTACAAGAACTAAACTCCTACCGAATTTCTCCTTCAATTGGATTTCTCCAAAAGCCAAAATCCTTCCAGATCTCTCCTTTAGATGGATGCCTACAGGAGCCAAACTCCTTCCGAACTTCTGCTTCAGTTGGACTCTTCTAGGAGCCAAACTCCTTCCGAACTCTTTCTTCAGTCGGATTTCTACAAGAACCGAACTCCTTTCAAACTTCTTCTTCAGTCGAATTCCTTCAGAAGTCGAACTCCTTCCGAATTTCTTCTTCAAACGAATTCCTTCAGGAGCTGAACTTCTTTTAAATTTTTTCTTCAGTCTGATTCCTCCAGGAGTCAAACTCCTTCCAGACTTTTTCTTCGATCGAACTCCTCCAAAAGTCGAACTTCTTCCAAATTTTTTCTTCAGTCAGATTCCTCCAATGGATTACTTGTAGATTTCAGTTAGCATTTCTCCTGAATGATCTTCTCTAGACATATTTTCTTCAGAAGTTTGAACTCCTTTAGAATTGATATATGTTGAAATCTTCATCAACCAATGTCTGCTTCCTCCAAACAATGACTATTAAATCTCGATAAACGATCACTATCAGTCTGACGATGCCCCTCTCTCCGTAGCAAACCCCATGCGGCCCCAAATGGTCCACTATCGGATGGTTATGACTGTCACTATTAGTCTGATGATATCTTTCTCTCCGTACCGAACTTCATAGAGTCCTGAGAGGCCTACTACCAGACGGTATGGCCCTCACTATCAATCAAACTCCATCTATAAAAAAAATCTTTTAGATACATTTTCTCTAAGCTCTCTTCTTTTTTCCAAAACTCTGTTGCATTTCTGCTTGAGCACTCTATTTTTGTTGGCAGAAGAGCTGACTTGATCGTCGGAGGATCCTGCCGGAGCCACCACCACCGACTTCAGATAAAACTTTATTTTGTAGATCACCGACGGTGACCTCGTCTTCCTCGACTCTAGCATGATCCGATGTCAATCAGATTCTGCAATAATACATACCTTGCAATTGCAGCCTATTATGATTATGAGATCTGGCAAATGGATGTGAAAACTTTCTTCCTAAATGGATATCTAGAAGAAGATATCTATACAGAGCAGTCTATGGATTTCACATCTGGTGATAGTAATCTCAAAGTTTATAAGCTGCAAAGGTCGATTTATGGACTTAAGCAAGCATCATGGAGTTGGAATACTCGCTTTAATAATGTGATCAAATCTTTTGATTTTATCAAAAATTAGGAGCGATGTGTGTACAAAAAGGTCAGTGGAAGCGCTGTCATATTTCTCGTATTGTGCATAGATGACATCCTCTTGATTGGGAATGATATTCCCATGCTGACATCGATCAAAGTTTGGTTGTCAAAAGAATTCTCTATGAAAGACCTAGGAGAAGCTTCCTACATTCTTGGTATTAAGGTCTATAGGGATAGATCTAAGAAAATGATAGGACTCTCACAGCAAATGTACATAGAGGAGGTGCTGAAGTATGAAAAACTCCAAGAGAGGTCTCTTACCTCTTAGGCATGGCATTCATTTTTTGAAGAAGATGTGTCCTGACACATCTGAAGAAATCCAACGCATGAGCAAGATTCCTTATGGTTTGACTATAGAAAGCCTCATGTATGCTATGTTGTGTACGCAATCTAATATAGCTCTTGCTATGAGTGTCACGAGCAGGTATCAATCAAATCTAGGGAGGAGCACTGGATAGCTGTAAAGAATATCCTTAAATACTTGAGAAGGACTAAGAATTTGTTCTTAATTTTTGAAGAAGTTTCGAAGCTAAAAGTGGAAGGATACACTGATTTAGACTTAATGTCTGATGTCAATGATAGAAGGTCTACATCGGAATGTATTTTTCTATATAATGATGGATCAGTTACCTGAAAAAATTCTAAATAATCGATCATTGCAGATTTGACCATAGAAGCCGAATACATCGCTACCTCTGAAGTTGCTAAAAAAGCCTTTTGGTTCAAAAAATTTATTGCAGAGTTGGGCGTGATGTCATCAAATGCTATTACACTACACTATGACAACAATGGCATCATAGCTCTTACTAAGGAGTCTAGATCTCATTAAAAGTTCAAACACATTGAACGACGATTTCATATTATACGTGAATATCTTAAGAAATAGTTCATCGAGGTGCAGAGAGTCGACTCCGCATAAAATATGGTGGATCCACTGACAAAGCCTCTAAGCCAGTAGAAAACTGAAGCTCACCTTAAAAAGATGGGTCTTAGGTTTATGGCTAATTGGCTTTAGGTTAAGTGAGAAATGTGTGCCCTAGAAAGTCAATTATTGACTGATATATTTATTTTTCAGGGCTTATATTTGAACTTGTAAAACTTTTATTATTAATAAAGAATATTTTTATTTTCGATCATGTTTATGTGTCCATGATTTGTCCTAAAAATTAACAAAGATGATTTTGCATATTCTCAAGGTGTTGAGAATTTAAGACATACACTATTAGTGGTTAATTTTTAAATGCTCTTAATTGGAGGATCATCATGAAGGATAATAATTGATCTAGTTAGATTGGTGCATAATCACTTTCTTCATAGGTAGATGAGTCTCGAGTCTGTAGTATGGTAACACTAGGGTGATAATGCAGATGGTTGTTAGAAACTAACTTGTACTGAGTGTGACCATTATAAGAAATCACTTAGATATCTATTCATTTGTTAGTGGTATTCTCGATGTTGCAGTGGTATGACTAGTCCTTTAACCTACGATGTATTGGTTATTTATAGTGAGGCTGCTATAGTTTGACTACACATCTACTTGGTCCCTAGCCATTGGGTTCTTGCTGTATATGTTGGCTATGATGGGTTCAGATTCACTATTGAGAGTAGGATGTACTTAGATGGA
This sequence comes from Cocos nucifera, assembly GCA_006176705.1. Classification (NCBI taxonomy): domain Eukaryota; kingdom Viridiplantae; phylum Streptophyta; class Magnoliopsida; order Arecales; family Arecaceae; genus Cocos; species Cocos nucifera. Next base: position 558,353 of record QRFJ01000202.1, on the reverse strand, counting down.
ATTTATCGATCTTAGTAGAAAAGGTATAATCCTATATAATTTGCGAGACTGAGTTCGCTAAGTCTTTGGCCAAAGCAAGATAAATACTGGAAAGGAGTTTCCACGAGATTCACAAGAGAACTCAAATCGAGCCAATCTTGTATATGACTGACGATGGAATTTGACAAGTTATCCATGATCTCCATCAAGTCAAGAATTTTGATAGAAGGACTGAATCATATGATAATTGTATCTAGAGATTCATACTTCCATTCTACTAGATTGCCACTACATACTATTAGGTATCACTGGTAGATTGTGGGATCCACGAGCATCATCTAGATGATCGATGATTTTTGATGGATAGTGTTAGAATTGTTTCAATTCATCGAAATAAGTTTTGATGATATTATGATAGAGATCATAATATGTCTTACTACCAAATAGAATAGAACCTACGGGATCACACACAAAAGAGGTTTCTATCTGATTCGATAATTATGAATCGTTAAGGATATAATTATCAATATGATTTATAATTAACTCAAGAAGGATAAATTAGTAATTTGATTACTAATTAGACTCAATTAGATTAAGAAATAAGTTTTAAGTTAAGTCTATTGAATTGAATTCAGTTTGACTTGAATTGGATTTGGTTTGATTGAGTTATGAGATGACTCAATTATCATGAAATTAATTTTTGATTTGATCTGAATTTGAATTCAATTAAATCTTAATTAGATTAGAATTTAATCTGATTAGAGATCTAATTATATTAGGTTTAATTAGATGTTTGGGTTTAAATCAAATTATTTTTGGTTCGAGGCTCAATCCAAAATTCTAGAGTCCATTTTATGAAGGACTCTTCCATGCGCCACCCTTGTATTCACGCCCTTTCTCTTCTCATGCAAATTTTAGATTTGCATGAGGTTTTTCACATTTTTTTGCCTCTTGATCGACCACTTATCCTCCTATTTAGATATGGATGAGTTTTGGTTTGAATTTAAAATTTAATTTGAATGTTTGATAGAGTTTGACTCTATCAAGACTCTTCTAGGTGCCTCTTAAAAAGATCTATCTTTGGGATATCTCTAAGAGGTCTTTTTGACTAAATAAAATTTAGCTAGCCACTAGTGTTAGAGAGGGACTTGTTGGTATTCTCTCTTCCAAGTTTGAAAGAAAAACTCCATTGGTACAAGGCATGGCACTCTGAGGAAGAAAGCTGCGCTGCTATTATTTTTTTCTACCTCCACTACTTCTTCGACTGAAAATCATCTTCTAGATTTGAAGAAGGTTCAAATCAATCATCAAAAGATATTTTCTGCAAGAGAGCTAGCATCCCAAGGAGATAGATAAGTCTCATATCAGATCGGATCTCGTATGGATACCTGTAGAGTCCGGACGTTTGCACGGCTTTAGGAACCTGTCAAGTTTTGATCATCGATTGTGGAGTTCTTCGACCCACGATAAGATATGAGATCTGATCTCATAAATTAATTTTGAATTTCATATGTCTTAGATCCATGTTAGGAAAGGTTTTAGATCTGATTTAATGCATGATAAAAATAGTTAATCTATTTTATTCCATTATGATTTCAAAATAGTTTTGTAATAGATGCATGTAATCTATCCTTCCCTTTCTAACATATTGAACCTATAGTTGTTAATGATGAGCTATTTGTACTCACATATGGTATGATTAGATTCAATTGAAAGAGCACGTATTTTAGGACTCACATCACCAAGTGATAATCTCCACATGTAAGGAGATGAAACTTAATTAATAAACATGTTTAAATAAAGTGCATAAGGCAAGAATATGTACTCACATGATCTTTGAATCATTCAAAAAACTTTTTGCTATATATTTTCTCTTTCTTTCACATACTTAGAGCACTGTATTTTACTCTTTTGATCTTCTTATATTTGCTGCATGCATGAAGAATAAATTTAAGTGTAATGGGATATTTTCTTCTAAGTATTATGAAATAAATAAGGCTAAGAGACTCATGTTATGTGTGGCTTAATGACATCATGGTTGAACAATACGTAGCGGTGTGCTTTATTTTTTTCCTCAATGCTCAAATCAGTGAGATAGTATAAAGTAAAAAGTCTACCTAGCTATGGAATAGACTCAAATGCAGGCTCAACTAGCTCATACTAATCATTCTGATTCTTTATTGGTTGGTTACGATGTATCTCGAGCTTGTTTAAGTATATGGTACAAAAATTCATACACTCTTGACTCAAATAATCTTCTGTTATGGATCTTTCCAAGCGATTCATATACCTTACATAAGATTTTGGCATTTGAATATTCCTCTCGATGGGGTACATCCATCGGCAGAACACCGAGCCTCCAAGTATAATTTTTTCTATAAGATGCATGGTGAAATGCATCATAACTATAAAAAATGATGGTAAAAATATCTTTTTCAGATCACATAATATAGCCATCGCCCTTGCTTTTATTTTCTTTGCATCTTTCTTAAGCAATCTCTTTGCACAAATATCTCTGTACAAGTTATAAAGATGAATAACAACCATTCTGATATTTTTTGGTAATACACGATGAATAACTATAGAAATCAACTTCTATATCAACACATGATAATTATGAGTTTTTAATCCCTCAAGTTTGATATCCTTACTATTCACATGCTTTAATATATTGCTTGAGTATCCATTTGAAACTTTCACGTTCTCCAACAAATGAAGAAATGTGGATCGTTCGGAGGTATTCATAACATAGCATGTGTTAGTGTAGAATCTGATCAACGATGGATCGAGCTGGAGTTGATAAAGAAGAGGTCACCATCGATGACCTGTAAAATAAAGTCCCACCCGGAGTCGGTGGTAGTGGCTTAGGTAGGATCCTCCGATGATCAAGTTAGTTCTTCTGGCCAACAAAAATGGAATGCTCAGATAAGAATTCAGTAGAGTTTTGGAAAGAAGAAGAGAGCTTAGAAAAAATATATCTGAAGGATTTTTTTTATAGATGGAGCCTATAATAGACTAATAGTGATGGTCGTAACCGTCCAGTAGTGGGTCGCTCGGAGTCACATGGAGTTTGTTATGAAGAGTGATGTCCATTGTCATGATGTAGCCATTCATTGAGATTTAATAGTCAAAGTTCGAAGAAAGCAGGCATTGGTCGGTGAAGAGCTTTGACATACATCAATTTTAGAGAAGTTCGAACTTCCAAAAGAAATACGGCTAGAGAAGATCATCCGAAAGAAATGCTAGCTGAAATCTGAAAGTAATCCACTGGAGGAATCTAACTAAAGAAAAAATTCGAAAGAAGTTTGGCTCCTAAAGAAATTCGACTAAAGGAAAGATCCGGAAGGAGTTCAACTCCTAGAGAAATTCGACTGAAGAAGAAATCCATATGGAGTTTGGCTCTTGGAGGAACTTGATTGAAGGAGAAGTCCGAAAGGAGTTTGGCTCCTGAAGGCATTGGACTGAAGAAGAAATTTAGAAGGAGTTTGGCTCTTGAAGAAATTCGAATGAAGAAGAAATATGGAAAGAGTTCGGCTTCTGTAGAAATCCGACTGAAGGAGAGGTCCAGAAGAAGTTCAACTCCTGTAGAGATCCGACTGAAGGAAAAATCTGAAAGGAGTTCAGCTCCTATAGAAATTTGACTGAATGAGAGGTTCGAAAAGAGTTCAGCTCCTATAGAAATCTGACTAAAGGAGAGATTTGGAAGGAGTTCGCTCCTGAAGGAATCCGACTGAAGGAAAAATCCATATGGAGTTTGGCTCTTGGAGAAACTTGACTGAAGGAGAAGTTTGACTCTTAAAGGCACTAGACTGAAGGAGAAATTCAGAAGAAGTTTGGCTCCTGAAGAAATTCGAATGAAGGAAAAATCTGGGAGGAGTTCGACTCATGTAAAAATTCGACTGAAAAAGAAATTCGAAAGAAGTTTGGATCCTATAGAAATTTGATTGAAAAAAAAGTTCGGAAGGAGTTCGGCTCTTGGATGTACTAGACTGAAAGAAAAATCTAGAAGGAGTTTGGCTTCTAAAGGAATTCGAATGAAAAAAAAAATTGGGAGGAGTTCGGCTCCTATAGGAACTTGACTAAAGGAGAAGTTCGGAAGAAGTTCGGCTCTTGGAGGCACTGGACTGAAGGAGAATTCAGAAGGAGTTTCGCTCCTGGAGGAATTTGAATGAAGAAAAAATTTGGGAGGAGTTTGGCTCCTGTAGAAATCCGACTAAAGAAGAAATTCGGAAGGAGTTTGGCTCCCATAGAGATCCGACTGAAGGAGAAATTTGAAAGAAGTTTGGCTCCTGTAAAAATTTGATCGAAGAAGAAGTTCGGCTTTTGAAGGCACTGGACTGAAGGAGAAATTCAGAAGAAGTTTGGCTCCTGAAGGAATCTGAATGAAGGAAAAATCTGGGAGGAGTTTGCCTCCTATAAAAATTCGACTGAAGGAGAGGTTCGAAAGGAGTTCGGCTCCTGTAGAGATCCGACTGAAGAAGAAATTTGGAAGGAGTTTGGCTCTTGAAAGAAGTTTGGCCAAAGTCTGAAAGAAGTTCGGTTGGGGTTCAACCATTGGAGGAGTTAGGTTGAATTCAGCCATTGGAGGAGTTTGGCTACTGAATGAGTTCAATCGAGGCTCTTCCATGATTACTGATTGCATTAGATTAAGCATCAGACTGGACTTCGGCGGGAGCAGAATTTATTCTCAATAATAGTCCCTCCACTTTCAAGTTCGAAATTTGAAGAAAGAGAGTATAAAAAAGATGACTACCAAAGTTCTTTTTTAGGCTCTACACCATTGAGGTTGAAGCTCGGAGGGAGATCTTATCTCCAGCTGAGGTTGACGTTGAAGTTGAAGCTCGGAAGAAATCTTATCTTCAGTCAAGGTTAAAGTTGAAGTTGAAGTTGAAGCTCGGAGAAGATCTTATCTCCAGTCGAGATTGAAGGAGATTGAAGTTGAAGTTGAAGCTCGAAGAAGATCTTATCTTCAGTCGAGATTGAAGAAGATCTTATCTCCTATTGAAGGATTGGAGCTTGGGGGAGATCTTATCTTCAGTCAAGATTGAAGGAGATCTTATCTCCTGTTGACATAGAAGCTTGAAGGAGATTTTATCTCCAACCGAGGTTGAAGAAGATCTTATTTTCTGTTGACGTAGATGTTGAAGCTCAGAAGAGATCTTATCTCCAGCCAAGGTTGAAGGAGATCTTATCTCCTATTATCGTAGAAGCTCGAAAGAGATCTTATCTCCAGCCGAGGTTGAAGGAGATCTTATCTTCTGTTGACGTTGAAGCTCGGAGGAGATCTTATCTCCAATCAAGGTTAAAGAAGATCTTATTTTCTATTGACGTTGACGTTAAAGCTCGAAAAAGATCTTATCTCTAGCCGAGATTGAAAGAGATCTTATCTCCTATTGACGTAGATGTTAAAGCTCGGAGGAGATCTTATCTTCAGTCGAGGTTAAAGGAGATCTTATCTCCTGTTGATGTTGAAGCTCGAGAGAGATCTTATCTCCAGTCGAGGTTGAAAAAGATCTTATCTCCTATTGACGTAGACTTTGTAGCTCGAAGAAGATCTTATCTCCAGTCGAGGTTGAAGGAGATCTTATCTTCTATTGACGTAGACTTTGAAGCTCGGAGAAGATCTTATCTCTAGTCAAGGTTGAAGAAGATCTTATCTTCTATTGACGTAGACTTTGAAGCTCAGAGGAGATCTTATCTCCATCTCCTGTTGACGTAGAAGCTTGAGAAAAATCTTATCACTAGCCGAGGTTAAAGACCTTCGACTTGCTTATGTTAGTACGAGATTCTCCTTCTGCTCCTAATAGGGCTACTATTGATTGCTTCTTTCCTGTCATCATATAGTTTTTGCACCAAAAAATAATAATATTGAAATAGAGGAGTTTTATTGAAAAAAATTACTAATAGTACATCCTCAGATTTTTTGAATTCAAAGGTCGTAGGAGCGTTGTTCCTCCGAGCTCCTTCAGGTGATAAGTTCCATGCCGGACGATCTCCTCTATTTCGTACTAGCCTTTCCAATTTGGGGTAAGCTTCTCCTAGCTTTGAGGTTGAGAGATGGCAGCTCATCGAAGCACTAAGTCCCCCAGAGATAGGGTTGATGATGCTGAGAGGCGACTAATCTTCTTGTTGTTCCTTGCTTATTAGTGGTTCTGGCTACAGCAGTGCTCTTGATCGATCTTCTCTTGCTTTAAACCGACGTTTGAGAAATCGACCCAGTCGGCCTTTGTTGATGAGCTCCTCAATTTTGTCTTGGAGCTGAATGCATTCTTCAATATTATGGCCGTGGTCACGATGGTAGAGGCAGTACTTGATTCGATCATACTTGTTTGGGGGAGATCGTAATTCTTCTTATTTTGATAGCTGATTCTTGATTTCCAATAGAACTTGAGCTTTAGGAGCATTAAGGGGGGCATAGTTATGGAACCTTCCAGGGGGAGAACCTCTTCGCATTCTTCTATCGAGGCTTCTTTGATGACGAGCTTGAGAGAGAATTCGGGCCCGCTTGCGCTTGGAGGGGGTGTTCATGAGCATGGCCGAACTTCATTCGATCTTCCATCAGCGATGGGTCTATGCCACTCTTCTGTGGCTTTCTCATCCTTCAATTTGAAGGCTTCCTCCGCTCGGACATATCCCTCAGCCCGAGCTAGCAGATTGGCAAAGTTCTTGGGGTACTTCTCCTTCAGGAAGAATAGAAAATCATTCTTCTGAAAATCGCCCTTGAGTACGGCCATCGCAACTGACTGATTCAAATTTTGGACATCCAATATAGTAATATTAAATTGGATAACATAACTTTGAATGGATTTCTCCACCTTCTGCTTGATGTTCATCAGAAAATCCGAACCTCGATGGAGACGTCTGCTACTAACAAAATGAGCCACAAACTGATGACTCATTTGGTCAAAGAAAAAGATCGTATCCGACTTCAACATCGAATACTAGTTTCTTGCTGCTCCCTTTAAGGTAGATGAAAAAGTTCGACATAATATGGCATCTGGTGCGCCATGAAGCAGCATCATAGTACAGAAGGCTTTCAGGTGATTGATCGGATCAGAGGTTCCATCATAGCTTTCAAGTTGGGAAAGCTTGAACTTCGACGGAATGGGCTCTTGCATAATTCAGAAAGAAAAAGGAAGATCGGTGCAAACATCGTCATGGGGAGCCGGGATGATGTGGCAGAGTTCTTCAATCTGCTGGTTCATCTTTCGCAGTTTTTGATCCAGGACGTCATCTCGATCGTAGATCTTGAAAGACTTTCGGCAGTGGATGGGGAAGATCTCTTTCGGAGAAGAATTATGATCCGAGCAAGAATCCTTTGCTCTCTATTTCTTCTTACCAAACGCGACGGGTATGCTAGCCCAAGTGCTCCTCCTTGAGGTCGATTTCTGACATTCTGATGGTGGATTTTTTGATGGAATCATCGTCAGAGGCTGCCGCATGACCTGCACCATCTCGATGAGGTCTTGAATCCGCTGCATCAATAGGTTGAACTGCTCCAAATCTATCATAACCGTCGATGGAGGAGGAGATTGAAGTACCAGCGATGGAGTAGAGACAGACGGATCTAGCCCAGATCTGATGGCAGAAGCGGTAGATCTCTAGATAGTCATCTTCTTTGAAGGCATTTCTTAAGATTAAGAGAAAGAATGGAGATGGACCTTAAAGAAGAAGATCCACAGGATCGATTGAGTACTCCTTTAAAAATAAGAATACCTCAGAAATAGAGGGTCCTTCCTCTAGCGTCAATTCTGTTGGTGCAGAATCTGATCGACGTCGGATCAAGCAAGAGTTGAGGAAGAAGAGGTAGCCATCGGTGACCTGCAAAATAAAGTTTCATCCGAAGTCGGTGGTGATGGCTCTGGCAGGACCCTCCGACGATAAAGTCAGCTTTTTTGGCCAACAAAAATGGAGTGCTCAGACAAGAATTCAGTAGAATTTTGGGAAGAAGAAGAGAGCTTAAAGAAAATATATCTGGAGGATTTCTTTTATAAACGAAACTTGTAACAGACTGATAGTAACGATCGTAACCATCCGATAGTAGGTCGCTCGAGGTCATGTGGAGTTTATTATGGAGAGTGGTATCCGTTGCCATGATGTATCCATTCGTTGAGATTTAATAATCGAAGTTCGAAGGAAGCAGACATTGGTCGGTGAAGAGCTTTGACATACATCAATTTCAGAAGAGTTCAGACTCCTAAAAAGAATATGGCTAGAGGGGATCATCCGGGAGGAATGCTAACTGAAATCTAGAAGTAATTCGCTGGAGGAATCCGACTAAAGAAGAGGTCCGAAAGGAGTTTGGCTCCTAGAGAAATTCGACTGAAGAAGAAATTCATATAGAGTTCGACTCTTGGAGGAATTTGATTGAAGAAGAAGTTTGAAAGGAGTTTGGCTTCTGAAAGTACTGAATTGAAGAAAAAATTCAGAAGGAGTTCGGCTCCTGAAGGAATCCGAATGAAGAAAAAATCTGAGAGGAGTTCGGCTCCTGTAGGAATCCGACTAAAGGAGAGGTTTAGAAGAAGTTCAGTTCATGTAGAGATCCAATTGAAGGAGAAATCTGGAAGGAGTTCGATCGAAGTCCGAAAGAAGTTCGATCGAAGTCCGAAAGGAGTTCGGTTGGGGTTCGACCGTTGGAGGAGTTCGGATACTGAATGAGTTCAATTGAGGCTCTTCCGTGATTACCGATTGTATTAGACTAAGCATCAGACTGGACTTCGACGAAAGTAGGATTTATCCCTAACAGCATGCATGAGGGAGCCTCCATTGTTCTTCTCCTACTGGCTTTGGATGGAGTGATCTCCTAATATCTCATTCTTTCAAGTTAAATCGAGAATTCAAGTCATCTTTGATCTTATCTTTGATGTTCAAGATTATTGCCAATAGGAGCTCATACATGTTCTTTTCAATATGCATTACATCTAAGCAGTGGTAGAATAAGTTTGTCTTCCAATATAAAAAGTTAAAAAAAATGCTTCCTTTTTGTACCATCAATCGGATCATCTTTTTTAAATTTAATACTGAGACCATCCAACTCTCTCAATATCTTACTCCCGGATATTCGGCTAGGCACCTCATCTTCTTCAATAAAGCCATCAAAGGAGCATGCATTTCTTCTGTATAGATGGTTTCGATGGAGAAAACGTCGATGCCCCATAAAGCTAAAGCCTTTCTGATGTATCAACCATTTAGACTAGATATTTTTTCATAAACTGGGTATGCTAGCTCATCTTTCGTGCTCCAATTCGATACTAGGGTATAAGCTGAAAAATCATTTATTGTCTATAGAAGCGCTGCATACATAGAAAATGACTTAGTCATCAAAACATCAAAAGTTGGAACACCTTGAATGCCTAGGGTCATCCACAACCGTCGATATGGAATGGCTTAAGATTGCTGGCACGGTCCGACCCAGAACCCACCAGCATGGCACAGAACCAACCGATAGAAGTTCTCTTACCCGCTAGCATAGCCCACGACCACCAGCATGCCTCAAAACCTACCAATGAAGGTTGTCTTTAAATATTATTATAAAATTATTATAAGTATTATTTTAAATATTATAATTGATAATTAATAAATATTATTATAAAATAAAATAAAAAAATCATACTTGTGGCTGTGGGGAGAGGGGTCGCATAGAGCTCCGAAGTTGTCATCAGCGATACTAGAGGGAGGAGGCGGTGCTAGAGGTAGCTTGCGAGAGAGACAGACAAAAATAGTGAGATTTAGATAGAGAGAGAAAAAAGAGACAAAGAGAAAGAGAAAAGAGAGAGAAAGAGAAAGAGGGAAGAGAGAGTGATAGATAGAGAGAAAGAAGGAAGAGAGAGATAGAGAGACAGAAAGAGAAAGAGTAGGGAGGTTGAGGAGGTGGTGGTTGGTCGAGTCGAGGGAAGAGAGGAGAAAAAAAAGGGAGAGGAGACGGAGCCGGCCAGGGAAGAGGGAGGTGGGGTCGGTGGCAGGACCGATCAAAAAAGATGGAGGAGGTGGGAGAGGTGGCGAGGCTAGTTAGAAAAAGAGGAGGCAAGGTCGACCGAGAAAGAGGGAGGCAGAGCTGATGGCAGGGCCAACCGAGGAAGGAGGAGGTAGGGCCACTAGGAAAGGAGGTGTGGGTGGAGGCAGCGCCAGTCGGAGAAGAAAAAAGAGGTGGAGCCGGTCGATGGATGCTGGGGACGAGCATGCCGACAGCAGCGGGCCGGTGGCGGAAAGGAGGGAGAGAGAGGGAGGGAGGAGGACCTCACCGATGGTGGAGAGGAGGGAGAGAGAGCTTAGGAGAGGAAAAATAAAAATGAGATAGGTTAGAGAAAAAAATGATTTAATTTATGGCAGCGATTTTTGAATCATTGCCATAGGCCTATGATAGCGGTTATTAAAAACCACTACCATAGGCCTATTGTAGCAGTTCCAAAATCACTGCCATAGTTTAATAATAATTTTTTAATTTTTTTAAATATAATATAATTTTAAAATTTAAATTTCATATTTATCATTTATTATTTAAATAATTATTATTATAATATCATCATAAAAGATCATCTCGATCCAATAGTCTTATTTTTATGGATCAGTAAAATTTGATTTTGATGGCCATAAATGATGGCATGATGATCTGATAGATGAAGACTATCAATGGATCCAAAAATCTGCAATGATGATTTCGATGATATTTATAGCACACTATTAAAGTTTCATTTTAATTGAATATCATTATCATGGTCAATTTAATATGGGATCATTTTGATTATTAAATAAAAAATGAGTAATCAAAAGATCAAATAACATTCGATTATGAGATAATTTTTTAGATAAATAATCTTAGCTACTACTTTAATCAATTTTACGATGATGATCGTAAAATTTAAACCGCACGTCTAACAACGATCCAAAACTATACGTCATTCAATACTCGTTCTTAAACTTCTTAAGTAATTATGCTTGTACTTTTGCAAGATCTGTTTAACATGAATAGTTCATATAGAAATGATTTGGATTTTACGATCATCATCATACAAAATGATTAAAATTATAGCAAAGATTATTTATCTAAAAAATCATCTTATAATCTTACATCATTTAGCCTTTTGATCATTTATTTTTTATTTAATATTTTAAAATTATTTCATACTAAATTGATCATAATAATGATATCCGATTGAAGTAAAATTTTGCTAGTATGCTATAAATATCATCGAGATTATTGTAGCAAGTTTTCGAATCCATCAATGATTTTTATCTATCAGATCAACATGCAATCATTTGTAGCTGACAAAATTAAATTTTATTGATCAACATAGCTAGGACGATCGGATTGATGAGATTTTTTATGAGGATACTCTAATGATAATTATTTAGATAATGAATGATGAAGATAGATATTAAATTTTAGAATTATATCATATTTTAAAAAAATATAAAAAATAAATAGCACTACTTATGAATTATCGCTGTCATAGGTCCACCTATAACAGCGATTATTGATAACCACCGCCATAGTCAGGATCTATGGCAGTGGTTATAAATAACCGCTGCTGCAAGTTTGACATATAATAGCAGTTAAATAAATCGTTGCTATAAGTTTTACCTAGTACAACGGTTATATATAACCACTATCGTAAGTCAGACCAATGGCAGCAATCACCTATAATCACTGCCATAGATCGAGACTATGAAAATAGTTAAGTAATCGCTGCCATATGTCCAATCTATTGCAGTGGCTATCAGTAACTGATTTCATAGGTTGGACCTATGGCAGCGGCTATTCGTAACTGCTACTCTAGGTCAACCTATGGCAGTGGTTTATTTTAACCGCTGCTGTATGATAAAATATGACAGTGGTTCATAGTAACCGCTGTCTTAAATTCTATGACAATGATTTTCGAACCACTGCAATAGTAAGCGCCGTCGTAGTCTCATTCTATAGTAATGCTAGCTTATGTTGGAAGACTCAAAGTAATATTTATATATGTACGAGATGGTATAATTATGGATGTTGTTATGAGAGATTAAAATGATTTTTAAGAAGGATTCCTCCAAAGGCATATTGGCTGAATAATAAATATTTAATATTTTGATTGGTCATCATTGATGCAAGTAATAGAGCTGAAAGTCTTCTGAGTATTAGCATATTTGGTGACAAATCTTAGAAAGGTCGATTAGATCATAAAGGATCTAAGTAAAAATTAAGATATGTGGTATGTAAGAACTAAGTTATCATTCTTTGAAAGAAGTATGGTGTATTCTGATCATGGTAACATTGTGAAAAGGAAAGTAAAGATTGCAAGTATGTCAAGTAGAAGGATGTTTTAGAGTCCATAGGAATGAGGGTTGATGTAAGTTATTAAAGAAAAGAAAGGAAAAATTTGGCAAGCACAAGAAAATTTGATATCAGAAAGAAAATTTAGAATTGAAATTGTGATAGTTAAAGAGAGAAAAGTTTTAGTGATATAAATGCTAAGATAATTAAGATGATTTGGAAGAATGATCAAGATTGAAAAACAGTAAGATTTTATGGTTACAATGAGAAATTTTAATTGTTGATGCTAAGTATTAAATGTTTGATGACTCTTGCTTCTTAAGAGTAGCTATGAAAATTTCACTAACTATCTGCAAGCATATTTGAGCATTTATAAGAAATATAATGAGTGGACCTTAAGAGTATCTTTACCATTAAGATGTTAGTTATGGATTGTATGGAAGCAATAATGGTGGAATTTGTTAATAGACCTTGTGATTGGTAATATAGATTTAGCAATGCCAACTTTGGAATTTGAAGAGAACTCAAAGTTGAAGGTATAAATTTCGAGGATGAAATTTATTTAATGGGAGGAATGTGACACACTAGATCAATAAAGTAATAATTTAGGAGATTTGTATTTATACCTAGCATTCATGCAGGTGTGGCATAGCACTTTCTATAATATACTTGAGCATTTAAACATTAATTAATTGGGTAATAGTAATGAAGCATAAAATCTAGTTACTAATTAAGAAGAAAAATGATTGAGGAATGAGATCAATAATAATAGCATTGGAGTCAAATTTTGGTGGTTATTGAGCAAAGAATGAGTGATACTTTGAAGCATGCTTAAGATAAAATTTTTAATCAAAACCCAGGAAAAGGGATCGACTCATTTCAAGAGGGATAATTCCATCGTAGAAAAATAAAAAAAGTTTTTAAAAAAATTTGTGCTGGTATGTGGTAGGGCCCACTTGATTTTTGGAGGAGTCGACTCAGTCAAAGGGATCAACTCGATCTCAGGATGGAGTAGACTTGAGCTGCGCAAAAATCTGGGACTGGATTTCAGCCGAGGTGTTTTAAGTTATGTTTTTAAAGAATTTTTCAGGAGATGACTTAGCAGCTTAATTATATAAAGAAATAGCTAGAAATTCAGTTGGGTAACACATCAGCAAGTCTAAAAATTATGGAATTTTCTTGGATTGACACCTAGCAAGTTTCTCCTTTGATGTATTCGATTCTAAAGGATATCCATCGATTCCCTTTTGCTGCTCTTTAGGTTTTGAAGTTAAGCAGAGAGGATAGAGGAGGGATGAGAGCTAGATAAAGTGGTTGTCTCAGTCAAAAGTCAAGAAGAATTCTGTTGGTAAAGAGAGGATTGAGTAATAAACTGGTTGGAAGAAGGAAAATTGCTAAATTTGAGAAAGTAAGAAATCTATTTTGGACAGAAGTAGGGTTTTAACCGCTTAAGGTAAGACTTTCAATCTCTAAACTAGATTTAAACTGAACCTCCAACTATATTATCAGATTTGATGTTACATTTAATCAAATTATACATTTAAACTTGAATTGGAAGATGAATTATGCTGCTAATTTTGCTTGAAACTGCCTAATTGGTTTAGTAAGTAATTGAAATTGTATTGGTTGAACTTGGAACCATTTGTAAAAACAAAACCATAGTTAAACTTTTGAAAATTTCTGAGTTTATGTTGAAGTTTAGTTAAACCTAAGCCAAAGCAAACAAGATGGAAAAAAAGTAAGAGTTAGAAGGATTAAAGGATTAGCGATTAGCATATAAGCAAAGCATGTATAAGCATATATATGAATCATGTGGAATTGTATTAATTAGTGTGTACCAATTTTATAGGAGAAGAAAAGGAAAAGAAAGGGTGCATTGAGTGAGTCAAGCATCAAGGTAGTGTGGTAACTAGCAAGAGGTGAGTGATTTTCTATCTAATCGTGGTATTTTCTATATTGTATTTTGCTATGAAAGGTACTAACTTTGAAAAAAAGTTAGATTTCTGTTATTCTACAGTAGATATATATAATTTTGCAAGCATGAAAATAGGAAAAGGTTTTATTGAAATGTTGTCTGATGATATATATACCCAGTTTGGATAAAAGTGGCATTTTAACTAAAAGTTGTTCTTGGAACCAGCTTTTCAGTTTTTGAAAGATGGCTTTCATGTATTTGAAATATTATTTAGCATGGCATCAGTATTTATACGGCATAAAATAGCCGGCACTGTAAATAACAAACAGCAAAGAATTTATCATGCCCGATGGGGGCTCAGCAAAAAATTTAGTATACTAGTGGGGGCTTATCATGCACGATGGGGGCTTATCAACAATGCCTAGTGGGGCTTATCAGTAGCATAGCATGCTACGTAACGGCTGCCCATGGAAGTAGTGCTCTATGATGTAGTCGGTAGTAACTCAGCATCAGTATAATTTACTATATGGTTTACTCCATGGTTTCATTCTTTTCTAGAAATTAAAAGTTTTAAAAGTATTTCAGTAGTTTCAGCTCTATGTTATATTGTGTATTAAAGCTAAGCTCTTATGTTTCCTCATTATTAGATAGATTATTCATTCACTGGGACTTAGATCTTACCCCTCACTTCTTTTATTACAGTTTTAGAGCATCTTAGCCAGGTATAGAAGTAAAGCATCAGCATCTTGTCAGCTTTTATACTAAAAAGGGCTTGGCCATGTTAGCTAGTGAGATAATTGGTATATTAAAGTTGTTTATGCTAGCTAGTAAAAGGAATACATTTTGGGATGTATTATATGGTTAAATTATTTAAATCAAAAAAATGTTTAGTATGTTTTTACTGTTGAATTGTGTACAAAGTTTGGTTTAAGAAATGAAACCTTGAGTTGATTTTTGTTACATGTCAAGTTAAATTGAAATGCTTGTGTTAGTTAATAGATTGAAGGATCGAATGAATTAAATAAGACCAGTTCATTAGACAATGTTCTAGGGGTAGGGTGCTGCATGCCAACTGTGCTTGGGCATTGGCCTTGTTCTTCTTCATAGACCCTGTTCTGGATCCAACAGGCCTTGAATCCCACCCATTGGGCCTTACAATCATCCGGCCCGTATCAAACTCAGGGGGCCAGGTGCAGTTGGGCTGGGCTGGGCCCACCCCAAACCACTCCACCAGCCTGCCTCCAAATGGGCCGTCGCCTTCGTCCCGACTGAGCACCAGTGGGCCAAACCGATTGGCAAGCCGTACCGCTACTTGTAATAAAGCATACTTTGGAGCAACCACCAAAACAAAATGATTATAGGATATGTTATTAAGGTGATTGGCCGAATAAGAGCAGTTTTCAGACAATGCAAGCAAGATCCATTTTTCCCATCAGGTTAGCCCGCTGACCTGCGGACCATCCACTTCGAATGGGAAAGGTCATGCCTGAATGCCCTCTCTATCGGACCTACATCTGAAATTGTATTTGGTGTGGCAATGCTTAACTGTTTGATCTGTTTAATTTGATTCAATCCATCATAGATTGGGTCAGATTATCCATTTGATAAAATAATCAGGTTTGGAACTAAATTTTTGACCTATTTAATACATAAATTTGATTTGGATTCACAAATTTTTGATTTATCCAGCATCCAACCCAATTGCCACCCCTAAATTGCATAATTCCCAGATCTTCCTCTTGTTGAAAATAAAAAGCTCAAAGGAAGCCAAAGATTTAGATCAGGAAGCCAAAGATTTTTATTACCTGGTTTTCTTTTTTTTCTTTTTTTAATAGTGAAAGGCTTACTTACATTGTCAGCATCCAATGAGGCAAAAACATGAACTTGTGTTTATATAAATTCCCCAAGTTACATGGACCTGCATTTAAAAACGCCATCATCTCAATTTCGATCATATCTTGTGCTTTGCGAACCAAGTTGCTTGAAATCCTTGGAATTATCTAGCGTCACCAGAATACTAAGCTTCGGCTTATCAACAGAACCAGATATTCCATTTAACAGTTTCATGTGCTGCCGTCTCTGCTCAGACAGCACTGGACAGATCATCAGATACACTAAGCAAATGCTGAAGTGATCCAAATAATTTATCAACTGGGGGATAAGGGAACTGCAAAACCCTTCACACCGGCGACCAAGGGGAGCCAAGTAACTGGCCAAGTAAATTGGTCACCTGCAAAGGTATCACACAAATATGTCATTTTAAATAATCACGATACACACAGAGACATAAAGTAAAGAACCAAAATCACTCCATTCAACCGGGGCATCAGAAATTAGAAAGAGAAATATAATAATGAACAGAGCACTCCATAGAAGCAATATTAATAAAGCAGAAACTTAATTGTAGCATTTGTTTTAAGTGCATCAATACAACAGGGCATCAAATAAGAAACATCCAGTTTTAGCAATGGTGTATCAGTACTGTTACTAGAATGGACAAAAGTTAACACAACAGCTAAGCATGTCAAAAAGGAAACGAGGTCACCTATATGTTTTATCTACTTAAAAGTACAGCACAATGCCATGATGATGGGATGGCGTACTACTTCACAAAGTCAGCAATATAACTGAAATGCTTTTGGAGCCATTTCATCTTACAGTAGACTACCTCACCAGGACTCCAGACAGGTAGAACAGTCATATCTAACATGTTGAAAATAAACCAGCCACTAATACCTACTGTTCAATAAGAGACCGATCAGACCCTCCTACATCCCTCATCTACTCTTGACCAACATAAAAGATCATCTTGCTGACATGTTACTCTCGTGGATCACATTTACTTGGAAAGAGCTTTAATAGACTAAATGATGAAAGTTCCCCTATATTCAGAACTTGACACGGTATTGGACCACAAGCAAATGGAACCAATATCGCATTATTATATAAACAAATGAAAGAGCCTGATTAGTCTTCTAAAGGCATGGTTATTCACTTCTAATGTCAGGTGTGAGATGTATGTTTGCCATAGTTACATTACATGCTCCTGTTGATTACAATCTGGTAGACAATTCCACTTTCGATATGCATTCATGAACAAAAAGTTACAAAAACGAAAAATAAGCAGAATTTGACACTCGATACAGGAGAATTGTTACCTAAAAAACACCTTACAAAAAGAATATAGTAGCATATGAAATAAAGGGGAACATAATGCTATTTTAAGTGATATTTTGAAGGTAAACCAGGTATCAAAAAACTTAATAAATAGTATGTGTCTTCGGAGGATAAAAATAATTCCAAACCCACATTAGCCAAAGTATATAGGACCACAGAACAAAAGAATGCAAACTCATTGGATATTCTAGTTGTATACCTTTCTTTCAGAATCTTGTAGGGCTTGATCATTCATTGCATCATCTATCGTAATTTCCTCATTAATATTGATTGCATCTCGCTGTGCACCTCTACCTGTATTTTTTTCGAAAGCAACAATCTCGGCAAAAGCCTTCTGTAACACATTCTTTGCTGATTTGTATATCTCAACAGAAGTTGCTCCTTTCTCCGCACATTTTAAGGCATCACGGCAAAGATCATTATATCGTGATGCAATGGATTCATGACTACTGCTCTGAAGCTCAACACTGCATTCATCCAATAAAGGATAACTTTTGGCATGTTTTGTCCAGCGTTTCAAAAAGTACTCTTCCAGAAGCATACGCAAATCAACCATTAGGAAGACTCCCAAAATGTGTCGACATAAAATGCCTGAAAACTCAAAGCTTTTGCAAGTACAAGTTGCTGTCTTTTTCGCAGAATTGTATGTGACAATGAATGTCTCAAGAGAATCCTCATCTCTAGCCACACTAAATTTGCTAACAGTACCATCCTTTATTCTGTAAACATTATAACCTAAAGACTCAACAAATTCCTCCTGGAATTTATTAAACACTGCTCTTGTGTACATAGCTGCTGCTTGTTTTTCAATTGGTGACGCGGTCTTCAAAACAGGTTTGGTACACACTGTATTGGAGTCTGCTTGGGCTTCATCCTCATACCGGCTTGCCATGGCTAATTCAAATTGTGTGAGAAAAACTTTTAATGAGGTCTTGGTATTAAAGTATTTCTTATAAAAATCATTCATAGTCTCTAACTTCTGTGTTGGAGACAGTTCTGCAAAGAATGTGCCCTTTAGATACAAAGGAATCCATCTTTCGCGGATATTAAATAATGCTTGAAGCCATGTATTCTTCCTCAAATCATATTTATCGATGATTGATACCCAAGTTGTTTCAAAAGCTCGAACAGTTTCAGATTCAATGACACATTTTTCCAACTCCCCTCTCAACATAGGATGTGCTGAATATACATGAGCTAACTTCTGTTTACTTCTACTCAAGATGAGCCACTTGCAAAATCGATGGCAGGTGTTTGGAAACACCTTTGCAATTGCTGCTGTCATGGCCCTATTTTGATCAGTAACTAATGAAACTGGAGGGTGCCCACCCATAGCCACAAGCCATGTTTCAAATAACCAAATAAATGAGAATTCAGTCTCATCAATGAGCAATGCACAACCAAAGATAACAGGCTGCAGGTGATGGTTGACTCCCGAGAAAGTTACAAAGGGCATCATGTACTTATTCTTCTTATATGTTGTGTCAAATGTAACAGCATCACCAAAATAACTGTATGCACTTCTAGCCTTAGCATCTGCCCAGAAAGCATTGGTCACGCAGCTATTGTTGTCAACTTGTATGGCATAAAAGAATGCTGGGTTCTCAGCTTGCATCCTCTTAAAATAATCTAGGAGACCTTGAGCATCTCCTCCTTCCCCAAAGGCATTCTGTCGTAAAAGTGTCATTGCATCTGATGCCACTATGCTTGCCTTCTCGGATGTGTCGATAAAACCTCTTGCTCGAAGATAGCCCACTCTACTACAAGTCCCAAGGTGATGATTGTGAGCCCTTTCAAGTTTAGAAACCACCCATCTGTCAGAATCCCTAATGACCTCCATCATCGCCTTGCAACCTTCTCTCATCGATATCCGCTCACGTTTCCTTGTGCCCTCACCAGAAGGCTTCTTCCGATATATTCCCTCTTTCGAGCACACAAACCTTTTCATAATCAACACCTCCTCCACACCCTTAGAACGCCGTGACCTGCCAACTCGGAAAGGGAAACCCAAACGCCTGGCATAATCATTATAGAAAGTCTTTGCAGCTTCATCAGATTCAAACTCCATACCCAAGGTCGGTTCATTAGGCTCCTCTGTGCCAACTGGAGCCAACTCTTTGGTTGGAGACTGCTCTGTTGTTCTAACAAGAATGCATGTGGGTTCTTCAGCAGGGGCTGGAAGTATTGGGTTATCACTCTCACCTGTGCGAGCATTGGTATCCAATGACATGAGGCACTTCACATAGTCTTCCATCAAATCATCGCCTTCTGTCCGAGCACTCTCCATGAATCTGGAGATCAGTAAGCATTCAACTTCTCTTAGCCACAAGCAAACGAGCTAATGAACACTTTAGGATGCAAGTGGTCAATTTAATTAATTACCAATATTCTTCAACTTAACAGAACCTAAACTGTACAACATGTTTCTGCCAAAGTCTGGTGTTTGCAGAAGACATCTCTTCTCTTACAGCAGCAAGATATTGATCCATCTGAGAGAAGATCAAAAAAATCAGAACGAGAATTCTGCAACAATTGATCAAGAGCACTTGCACTAAATCAATGTACAAGCTTAAAAATGAAATGTACTAATACTTCATACAAGGGCGCGAAAGGTTTACAATTTCAATTTATTAACACAAGCATCAGCAAAGAACTGAACTTAAAGAAGCAAGAACCTAAGATCAAACACACCGCACCATATTATTACAGCAAAAGTTTTACATTTCCAAATATCATAATAGAAGGCTTCTAAAAATTAGTAAAGGAATCCGGACCTGCCATGTAGAGCAAACATAAACTCTAATTTGCCCTGGTTAAACATTAACATGAAAGGAAAATGAGATTTTGCCATCAGGTTTCGCAATCAAATAAACCTGAAACAGAAGCCTTGAATGCCCTGAGAAAAAGAGCCCTTTATAGTGCAATTAATTCATGGTCTTTCTTAGACTGCACTTTATTTCTAGACTCTTTTTTGGATAAATTCTTGCCCCTGCAAGAGAGAAGATGCATTTCTTTTGCTGGGACCAAACTTTATCAAATATATGATGCTTGGTTTTGGTTTCTCGTTGCAGCTGCGACCAGAGTTCACTAGACTTCTGCTCGATGTCTTCTTTTCATCCAATAAATGAAAGACAATTGGCACTTAATAATCACTTTTCCTCTTCATGTGCCGCCAATTATTAGCGAAGGTTTCGTTTTTGTTATACCAAAAAGTCATAAACTCGGGCAACTTCAAGAGAGGTTCCCATCACTACTTTCGACATGGCTCGAAGCAAAATGAGATTTTGATCGAAGTAAGAATCTAAATTCGTTCCCATGTTTTACTAAATTATATATTCTGGGTAAGTTAAGAGGATTGAAAAAAAAAAAAAGCCCCCGAACCAGAACTCAAAAAAACAAGACTACAAACTTTTAATGAATAGAAATAAAAATAAAAACTTTCTTTCACGCGCCAAGGGAACACCATTCTCCAAATCCCTCTCCCCTTGTTTGTCCTCGGAAGTCCCCAACCACAATCAAGAGAGGTATCCGGATAAACAAGAAGTGAGGGAGCTCAGAGCCTCCTCGAAGTGCCTTTCCGAAATCCATTCCGCTTTCTGTTCCCAGATCTCCGGAGGATGCAGCAAAGGAAACGAGAACAGAAAAAGACAAGAAGCGAAAGAAGGGGGACTTACTAGGCTGGCGTCCTGGAAGAGGAGCGGAGGCCGTGGTGTGGCCGGCGGGCGGCGGAGGCGGAGGGGTGCGCCGGGCGGAGGCGGAGATGAGAGGAGCTCCCTTGCCCTAGAGAAAGAGAGAGAAACAGTGACAGCGCTCGTAGGGATGCAAATGGGTCGGGTCTCGGACGGGCCCAGAAAAAAACCAAATCCAACCTCAATGAGATAATCAAGGCCGTCAGAATTGCGCCATATCGGATCCTTTTATTTAAAATTAATTTAAGATCGGATCTGTGACCCAATATAAAGATTACCATTATCATCATTTCCCATCCCCCAACAGCAAACCTCCGACCTCCACTTACTAGAAATTTTTTGACGGCAGAATTAACGCACCCTCTATATTTCCATTCGAAGCACCAACCGTTTGCACTCCGTCTTTTTTTAAAAAAAAAAAAAAAAAAACTCAAACACAAAATAAATAAATAAATAAATATCTTAATAAAATCTATAAAAAAAAAAAAGAGAAAAAAATTAATTCACGACTCCTATATGAATTCTACGTTCCAAGTACATAGAAGCTGAAGATTTATATTTGAATCCAAAAAATTGTTACATAGAGCATGTATGAATTAAAATGCACATTATCGGCACGTAAAAGATTACCATTGTGTGAAGCATATTTAAATATTTTTTAAAAAAATATTACATATTATGCATATAAGTTTATTAAATTATTGATTGAGAATAGCCATATTAAAACCCAGCATATTTATGCATGTAAGTTTATTGAATTGTCGATTGAGAATAGCCATATTAAATCCCAAGCAACTAGATTTATTGTTTCTTGTTTTTGGATAAAAAACAAACTTGATTTTGCTAACAGTTATCAAATTATGGAGTACCATTTATAGTTATAATTGGAAAGGAAAGGATCTATTTGGTACTAAATAGAGGCATAATATAAAAAAAATTTAAGATAAAGTCAGTATCATTCAGCTCTCTCTAGTAGCATGATCAATCCATATCAATGAGACTACATTATTTAAAATTATATATATATATATATATATATATATATATATATATATATATATATATATATATATATATATATATATATATATATATATATATATGCGTACGTACGTGTGATCAGAAAATAGGTGATCATCAAATAACACATATATATGAGCTATGCCTTACATGCGATATATATTATTTGATGGCTGTCCATCAGCAGCCATCCATGAGTGCACCAAACTTTACAGTGCTGTTTGCATATCACAAAAATTCTGAAATTCTCCGTTTAGGTTGGGTTAAGATCGAATTTTTTGGCTCAAAACATTTGTTAGTAGTCACCAACAAGCAACGAACGGTAGCAGAAGAGTAGATTTTTTAACAGGTCGTAGTTCAAACCATTGTAAGAAGTGAGGCTCGGATGCCACAGCATTCGTGCTACCATTTAACATTGGCACAAACATAACATGTTTAGATTTGCACCTAAGCCCTGCAGGGACACGTACCATTGCTTCCATGCCCAGCCCCAAGTGCATCATGCTCGCGACGCAAGATGTGGAACCTGGGGACCATCTTTTCGCTTAAGCGTGCGCATGAGAGGGCGTCTTCCTGTGAGTCTTATGTAACATGTGTCCGTTCAATTGAAGGAACAAAACTATATTTAATGTCAAAGATCCTAACAATCCTAATAGTCACCACGTGAGAATAAATTATAATTGTTGATGACGAAAAAATAATTGACTACACAAGCAGAACAAAAAATTCGGAGTTGCCGGGTTAAATAGAATAATATTGAGGGGAAATGAGTGCGTTAAATTATTCAACTATTTCACAGGAGTAAACTAGTTGAGTAAACTAGTCCCAGATGAGTGAAGTAAATAGGTAAAAAAAAGAAAAAGATTAAAGCATTTATGATATACAAAATTTTTTGGAATACCAGTTCAGCCTTCTGAAAAAATGGTTTATTCCACAATGACTCTTTGGCTGAAAAGAGATGGAATAAGTGGGTAACATTTGTTCCCCCTTATTCTGCTTCCAAACGCAGCATTAAGGAATTGCTCTCTTCTTTGATAGTGTTACTGGCGATCCCATTGGAATGATCAAATTTGCTATCTTGATTCATATTTAGCAAGTGGCGTTCCCCACACTATTCCCCAACTCGACATAGATGTCCGACTATCTGTTGGCATCAAGTGGCTGAATGGTCCAATCGATCAAGAGCCAATAATTCGACATACCGATTGCTTAATCAATATTCAATATCAACTATCTATCAATTTTTTACTATTCAAGCCAACTGCTCAATGGTCGACTGTCATCCGATAATCTCCGACTGTCAACTTAGGAGCAATTCAACTCCTACTCAGTATCAGAGCGTCCAATTCATACTCGATCGATTTCTAACATGTTATTAATGATACTTTCAACAACTTCGACATTATGAATACTATTGACTTCAAGTTGAGGCGCAGTATGCACGTAATGGCTGCATCCATGATCATGTGAGAGTGATAACGACCCTTAGTGGGCACTAACTATCCATCCACAATCATAATGCTCGAATAAATGGAACTCACGTGCTTAACGATCATAGACGGTATAAATGGAACTCACGTGCTTAACCATCATATACGGCTAACGACGACTCACCTATAAAAGAAAGATAAAGGAACAGAGAGAGGGAGGCCTGTTCTAAAAGCAAAAATTTTATCATTTTAATTTTTTAATATCCTGTTCAACCAATTCACTAACTTAAGTATCGAAAGGTCTCCATCGAATATAATTCCGACTAGTGGACTTCTTTTTGCAGGTCGCTCTTATTCTGAGCAGGCGCAAAAAATAATCATATCTGAAATTAACCATAATAGATTGGTATGTTAGGTAGGGGGTAGAAGAATTTGCAAGCATTTAGCAACGATGATAAAAATCAAAGCACATAATCTCTCCATTGGTTCTGTCGGACAACTTTCCCGCCGGAGAGATCGTCCACCATCATCGGCAGAGCCCAGCACATCGCATCTGATCATAATGGTGGATGCTCAGCAATTTGCTGTCCTGATATAGCAGGTGACCATACTGATGCAGGTAGTCCATAGCCTCCAGCAACAATACCAACAACGACTTGAAGTCGAAAAGCAGAAATTAAAATTACATAAAATTAAATAACAAAAATTTAAATAGAGTAATAATAAATTTTGGGTACTACTTAGATCTTAGCATTTACTTACAATAAAAATAATTTTATAATTAAAAGTAAAGAGCATGAATTTAAAAAATATAAAAATAAAATTTTACATTAAAATTAAAAATTTTAAATTTTAATATAAAAAATTAAAAAGATAAGAGAAAGAAATAAAAACTAAAATAAATGGTCTTGATGTCAGATCGGCATTGGTGTAAAGATGGCATAGAAGATAAGCTTTTTTTTCTTGAGACCGTCTATCTCGAAGCAACCATCAATCCAAACTCAATCTCTATCCTATAGCATAGCTTTTTTTTTGATCGAAAATAATTAATTTTGGAGGTCTGCAGGTCTTTAAATGGGTGTTGGAGGTGTCTACCGGTTGAAGAAATTGAATTTGGCTCAATTTATTGTTTGAATCCTCCCCAAATTTGCTTTGAAACCCGCTGGATCGCCGCAGCTATTTCTGGGTCGTCAGATGAAGATCGGACGCTCGAAAGATCAATAAAATTCACTATTTTAATACCAAGATCGAGTCGGATTTGATGATGGCCGTTTGATCGGGTTTTGATAATCGTTTTTAGCCATTGGATCGCGCTCAAGACTCTCCCAGAAACCTTCTTCCGACCGACGATGATATTGACTGTTCGATCGCATCGAGAAAATGATTTGGGCCGCTCGATCGTGCATCACTGTGCCTGAAGATGTTTAAATCAAACAGGAAACCATCCCGTTCATCGAATCAATCAAAGAAGGGCTCAAGACCGTCAAATCATTCAATCTGGTGGTTATGGGCCGTCGGGTCAATCAAAGTAGAGCTCGGCACTGTTGGATGGCACACAGATTCTGTCTGGACTCCTAATCAAAAACATCTTAACCATCGGATTTAGATCAAAATCGATGGATCGCTGTGGATCGAGTGTGCCGAAGACTCCAACGAATCAATGCCTGCTTTGTTTACAAAATTACCAGAATGCCCCCACACTCTAGTCCACAATGAGCCACGTGATTTGTGATGTCACGCTAACATCACTTGGGTCGAGCAGGCAGTCTGGCTTGTGGTGGGCTTGCGAGTGGATCAGGCTGGATTTTTGGACGAGCCGGTTGAGCCGAACTAGTTTAACTGATTTATTTTATTTTTTTTTTTGAATCTTCATATCAGAGTCAATTTATATTGGATTTGCTCTAAATTTGCTTCATTTGAATTAAAAAAATAAAATTTTTTAATTTATAAATATTTTTTATAAAAAATAAATAAAAATATTAATTTTTAAAAATAAAAAAAATTAATTTATAAATTAATATTTTTATCGGTGTATTTATGATAATTATCATAAGCGAACCGAATGAACAACTAGTCTCAGTCCCATTGAGAGAAAATAATCTAACGAAGACCATTCAAGTTGGATAACTTTTACCCGACTCAATGCGAAGGTTACTACTCGACTTTCTAAGAAGAAATGCAGACATCTTTGCTTGGTCAATGGTCAATATGCTAGGAATTCTTAGAGGTAATAACTCATCGATTGAATATCAATCCAAATCATAAATCGGTAAGACAAAAGAAGAAAAACTTTGCTCCTGAGAGATAAAAAGCCATTGACAAAGAAGTCAACAAGATTCTTGCAGCTGATTTCATTAGGAAAGCCCATTATCTCGACTAGCTTGCCAATATCGTGATGGTAAAGAAAGTCAATAAAAAATGGCAAATCTATATCGACTACACCAATTTGAATAAAGCTTGTTTGAATGACAGCTTATCACTATCAAAGATTGATCAATTAATCGATGCGACATCGAAGCACAAACTACTAAATTTCATAGATGTCTCCTCGGGCTACAACCAGATTCGAATGGCATCTAAAGATGAAAAAAATACTGCCTTCATAATGGACAAAGGCACTTACTATTATAAATGAATGATTTTTGATTTAAAGAATATCGGAGTAACATATCAATAACTGGTCAATAAGATCTTCAAGGACCAAATTAGATACAACATGAAAGTTTACATTGACAAACGCTTGTGAACAATGCTAAAATGCAAGATCATATCAACAACTTGGGAGAGGCTTTTGACACGCTTAGATGGCATTAGATGAACCTGAATCCAACTAAGTATACTTTCAACGTAACAGCTGAAAAGTTTCTTGAATTTCTTGTGTTTTAATGAAAAATTGAGGCTAACCCAGTGAAAATAAAAGCCATTCTCGATATGAAGCATCCCAGCTCCAGTAGCTCAATAGAAGAATTACTGCACTTAGCTGATTCATCTTGAAGTCAGTAAAAAGGTGCCTTCCTTTCTTCAAGATCCTATGATAAATAAAAAATTTCTCATGGTCGAATGAATACCGACAGGCCCTCGATAATCTAAAGGGGTACTTTGTATCTCCTCCCCTGCTTACGAAATCGAAAGAAGAAGAGATATTATATCTCTACTTGGCCACATATTCGAAAGTAGTCAATTTGGTTCTCATCAAGAAAGATGAAAACTGAACACAAAAATCTATCTACTACATAAATAGAGTACTTCATGATGCCGAGACTAGATATTCCAAAGTAAAAACGTTGATCTACGCTTTAGTCATATAAACACAATGACTTTGACCTTACTTCTAAGCTCACACAATCATCATCTTGGCCGACCAGCCCATGAAGGCAATTTTGCAGTGACTAGATATCTCTAGTTGGATGGCAAAATAGATGATCAAATTTAGTGAATTTGACATACAATATCATCCACAACCATCCATGAAAGTGCAAATTTTAGTCGATTCTGTTGTAGAGTATACAATACTAGATAATAAATCCGATAATCAATCAGCAAATGACAATAAGTCTAATGAAAAATCAAAGCAAAATACAAAGGCCGAATCTGAATCCATTTGGATGTTACATGTCGATGGAGCATCTAATGCTTGGGGAAGTAGAGCCGACCTTATACTCACAAGTATCGAAGGGATAGTAACTGAATACGTCTTTTGATTCAACTTTGAAGTCTTCAATAATCAAGTCGAATATGAAGCATTGATTGTCGGCTTGAAGATTGCTACAGAAGTTGGAGTAAATAAATTAAAGATCTTTACTAACTCTCAACTAATTATTGGATAAGTCAAAGAAGAATTCGATGCCCAAGACCCGACTATGTAAAGAATCTTTAAAAGGTAAAAGATCTTGTACAATCTTTCGATTTCTTCGAGATTTCTTACATTCTCACGATAGAAAATGCCCGTGCTGATGCACTTTCTCAACTAGCTATGACACCTTCTAATCTACTTGATCAAACATTCGTTGAATATCTCGAATAGACAAATATCAATAAAGCAGAGAAAGTGCAACAAATTGACGATGAGCCAAGCTGGATGGACCCGATTACTCAGTACTTGACCGATGGAACTCTACCCATGGATCCATCCAAAGCCAAGCGGCTGCGATGGACAGCTTCATAATATATCCTAATAAATGGACAACTCTATAAGAGATAATTCTCTCTTTCATTACGTAAGTGTTTGCCATCAATCGAAGCCAACTATGCCCTCCAAGAGGTCCATAAAAGAATTTATGAAAATCACCTGAGAGTCAAGTCATTAGCTTACAAAATTCTGTGACAAGGATATTATTGATCAACTATAAAAAAGGAAGCCACCAAGTTTGTAAAGAAGTGCGAAGCCTTCTAAAGGTATGCCAACCTTCAACATCAACTTACTAGCTAGTTGACATCAACCATCGTGCTATGGCCCTTCGCACAATGAAAAATTGATATACTCAGCCCTTTTCCACTGGCGATTGGTCAGAGAAAATTCTTAATCATTATCGTGAATTACTTTACCAAATGGATGGATGCTGAACCCCTGACGCAAATAATAGAAGGCAATGTGAAAGATTTTATCGAAAAGTCCATTATTTATCGATTTGGTTTACGACATACAATCATCACCGATAATGATCGATAATTCGACAATCAAAAATTCAGAAAGTTTTGTGCGAAATATCATATCACTCACAAACTCACCTTAGTCAGCCACCTGTAATTGAATGAAAAAGTGGAAGTGACAAACCAAATGATCCTACACGGTCTCAAGACCAAATTGAATAAAGCCAAAGGCCTCTGCATAGAAGAACTACAATCAATTTTATGGGCATATCAAATGACTCCTCGCATCCCCATAAGAGAATCGCCATTTAATTTTGCCTATAGGATAGAAGCAATGATCCCGTTGGAGATCGGACTTCTATCAATTAGAGTCGAGCAATATGTAGAGCCAAGTAATTCTGAACGTCGAAGAGCCGACTTAGATCTACTTTTGAAAACTCAATGGTAGGTTCAAATTAAAATGGCTACACATCGACAAAGAATTACCCATTATTATAATAGAAAGGTGAAATCGAAGGTCTTCCGGCTAGAAGATTTAGTCCTTAGAAAAGCAGAAATCTCAAAACCTTTAGACCAAGATAAACTTTTTCCTAATTGGAAAGGTCCTTACAAAGTTATTGAACCTCTATGCCCAGGAGCATATCGGCTCGAGACCCTTGATGGGACATCCATCTTTCGAACATGGAATGCCGATAATCTACGTATGTACTATCAGTAAATATACCTTCAATAAATATTTGAAATAACATATTTGACTTTCAACATTTTTATTGACTATTCGGCTATCTACAAGTATGATATGTTACTGACGATCCATCGATTAATCTATATATCGACCCAACTTCAGTCGGCAAACATCGACTCTGGTTGGCAAATACCGACTTCAAGTCGGTAAGGACTGACTCCAATTAGCAAATATTGACTCAATCGGTAAGGACCGACTTTGATCGGCAAATATCGATTCTGATCGGTAATACCGATTCCAAGTTAGTAAAGACTGACTCTGGCCAGTAAATACCGACATCGATCAGTAAATATCAACTCTGGTCGATAAGATCCTGATCTAGATCAAAGAAATCCCAACCCCAATCAATCAAACCTATTCAGTTAATCGACGACTACAAATTGTGCCTTGACTCTTATTGATGCACATCCAACTAAAAAGTTATCGACTACTATTTATGTGAAGCGAACAACAACCAAGCAAGCCATTACAAAAATTGGATCAAGTCTGGATACAAAAAGAAAGAAAAAACTACACCGATGCCCTTTCATTGGCTTCATCAGCTGTTCCTCCCGACACTGCCACACCGTCGGCCTCTTGAACCCTAGCATCTGGTTCATTTTCAATAGATGCTGGGACAGCTTCAGTAACTTGTGTAGCTTCTTCTTCCTCGACAATCGCTATAGTGCCCTCAGGAACCTCGACTTGGATACTACTCAAATCAAGATTTGGATAAAGTGCGACGACGATCTCTTAGTAATCTCCATATATACCCGATCCAATAAGACTAATGGGTGCCTTCAAGGATCGCTTCTTCGAAGTCTTCAGATTTTGTGTACTCCTCAACAGCCCAATGCACAGCCTCTTGAGCAACCCCTGCCGATTCCTTTATGGTAGCCAGTTCCACATCAGCTAGTGCCAATCACTCTGTGGTGGCTAAAATGCAGCCCCTACATATTCTGCAGCTTATGGAGACTCTCATCCCATTCTCCCCGAAGATGATTGATCTTATCTTTCTTTTGTTGGACTTAAGCCTCATGAAATTTTATAGATTCTTTTGTCGATTTCAACTCAGCCTTAGCTGACTCCATCTCAGCCTTAGCCGATTCCAGCTCAGTCCTTGCCAACTCCAACAAAGTTCTCAATTGGAAGGTCTCTTATGCTTTTTTTTCTTGTTTTTTTGCCACTCGAATGGTAGCTCCGTTCTCAGCACTCGTGGCCACAACCTTATTGGTCCATGATCGATGGTGCTTCAAAAATCCTTGATATCCTCTTTCTAGCTCTACCATATCATGCACCAGTTGAAAATGAGAGAAGGACAATTAGAAAACTACAAGTAAAAGGAAGACAAAAGGAAAAGAGAATTATCGACTTACACCAAGGATAATGGGAAAGAAAGATGAGAATATCTCGGACATGGTCTGATTTTTCTTGTTCTTTCGATCCGTTGGGAGAAGTGCAGCTAGCTTTCTAGCCAGTCTTGAATTACCCAAGGTTGACTCTCCGACAAGAACTCGGTACTCGAAGCAAATCCTTCGAAGCCTTGTTGCCAATAGATGACTATGGCACTTTTTTCCGATCCTGGACAGACGGTTGATCGACTAGTGCCACCATCCTATCAAAAGTGGAGGATCTTCGTGAAATTGATGGTGCCCTAAGTATCATCAGTATTGCGCTGACTGATGGTGCCACGATGGATGGAGGTGGGTCAATGATCGCAACATCATCATCTTGATCGCTTAGAGTGTCAACCACTGTCGAGACTTTTAGAACTAACAATGCAATAGCTGAATCCGCTTGTGTGATGACACGATCTGGGCTTGCCTCAGAAGCCCCCGCTATTGAAGGTGCATCAAGCTGGGCTATCTTCGAAGCCTAGAAGGACCCACATTGGTTGCTCTTTTCCCTATGATAGCTCATCGGACCCTCTCTACTAACTGTCTCACAACTGGTTTCATGCCTACAAAAGAAGGAAGTAAAGACTTAACTATGAAGTCAAGGATTTAAAGAGATGAAAAATAATAAGAGCCACTAGGTTATACCTATGGAAGGTGTCGGACCAAGTTTGACACTATGTGTTGCTTTGTCAACAACTCCCGTTGTTGAGGGACCTCCATATTCCTCAATCGGAGGAAATCTTCTCAGTCATCAATGTTTACATGATCATTGTCATTCGGTCCTAGTCTAGGATATCCCTATGAAGAAGAAAAGCCCCAAGCCGATGGAGAGGAAATGAAGAAAAATTCATTCTTCCATCCATGGATGGAAGAATGAAGGCCGGAGATGAGATGCAGACCTTGTCTCAAGCCAAAAAACTACCAACTCTTGGCCTTAGGATGGGGACGGAGAACAAAAAAGGCCTAAAATATTGATGGACGAGGGTTAGTCAGAATAAGATGACACAACAAAGCAATAGAGATAATAAGCCGAATACCATTAGGCACCATCTGGCCAAGATAGATTCTATAATAATCAAAAAGATTCCAAACAAACTCCAAAATTGAGAATTGAAGATCGGCTCGAAGGTCCTCAAGGTAGACCGCAATCTGGTTGGAAGGAGGGGAGTTCACCTGACCACTTGGACAAAGAGCAGAGAGCCAAAATTGCTCCAGGATGTGATACTGCTCCCAGAGTCAAAAGACATTAAATTTGGATAAGGAAGAAACTTCTATGTCCGGAGCCTGGAGGGAGTTGCCAACTGGATCACCCGACCGACCATCCCGAGAGGTTGCTTCATGTCTATCTACAAGGTCCTCCCTAACCTTGGATTTTTTCTTTCTACTACTACTTACCATTATTAATGGCAGAAGAAATCAACAAGCAAACAGAGAAGATCGACGAGAAAAGAAACTACACTACAAAGAAGACAAGCAAAGAAATGGCAAGAAAGAGAAAATGAAGAAGACTAACCTGAAATAAAAAAGAGAACTTGACACAAAAAGGAAGAAGAAGACAGCCCAGGAACTCTCAGATGCAAGAGTGCCCTCAGTTGCAGTAGCGAAGTCCTCACTCACCATAAAAAGATCTAAGTGAGTGAGAGGGGCTGACTTCATATAGGACCCCTCAATTGTCAAGATGATCTCATTCAAATCCAAACTTCCTCAGATCCTGATACGTGGCAACGTCTGAACCGATCAAAGTTCAACCTCTCGACACATTCACCGCTTGATTATGATGATCCGCATAAATCGCCAAGAGCCAACAATTATTGGACACATGGCAACTTCCTACAGGATGAGATCAAATCAAATCACATAACCTCATCGTCCGGTCAGTTACTATATTTAATAGCCACTGCCATTAGGGGTGCAAATGGGTCGGATCAGATCAGATCATGAGTGACCTGATCCGATCCGATTTCTTGATTGAATCTAAATATTGGATCCAAACCCAGTCCAATAGAAAATCGGTTGGATCCATGATCAAATTTCTTGACCCAATGGGTCATTCGGGTCGGGTCGAGTCCATGTATAATCCGATCCAGATCCATAAAATATGAATTCGATCCGGATTCGAATTTGGTTCAGGTCTGGATCTGGATCGATCCATAAGTTAGGTCAAATATGAGCTAAGACAAACATATAACTCTACCCATTCAATGGGCATCACTGTATCTATGATTTACTTCAAACAGTAGTTTGTTAAAATTTGGGACTCACCATCTATATTTGCATGATTTTTTTTCTTTCACTCAATAATATTTTTTTTTGAGATACCAACCAACTCAGTAGGATCACAAGCCTTGAGATCTGAATATCCAATCACTAAATTGTATAAACAAGCAAGAGAAACATAAACAAAAGTCACAAAGCAGACAAGATTAGTTGAAAGTAAGCATGCTAATTTTTCGAGGATTTTCTTGATGTACAAGAAACACAAGTTAAGAAGAAACATAAGCAACAGCATCACAAACAACATAACAACCAACTTAAGATAGAGTTTGTAGGGAAATAATAATAATAATAATAATAATAATAATAATGATAATAATAATAATAAAATATTAACATAGAAAGTGATGGATAAGAGTGGCCATCAACATTGACTATGGGACTATAATACTAAAGATCTCCAGGTAATGAGAGTTTTGTCCACAAACATTTAAGATTGAAAATATTTTTAACTAAAATAACATGCACTGCAAGTTCTTACAAGCACATGAAAACTTATTTACTGATGAATTAGTGATGTCAGATAAAGAATAAAATAAAGAATTATCCATTCAGATTAAAACAATTCATATCAACTATATGATAAGAAATATTTGAAATATAACATAAATCTGCCCCTCCTTGGTGGCCACTCACCATGATCACAATCATTTCTCAAAATTGTAATGCATATATATCCATTTAATTCAAGTACAATCAAAAGAAAGATCAAACAAATGAAGTTCACGTAGGGTTCGGGTCTAGTATTGGGTTCAGGTCGGGTCGGGTCACTTATCTTAAGATCCAAATTAATCCAAAAATCTTCATGGATCGGATCACGTCAGATCGGGTCTAAATTCAGTGAATCCAGACCTGATCTAAAAAATAGAATGGATCCAACTTTAGAATCCAACCCGGCTCCATGGGTCATTAAAATGGTTCGGATCGGGTCAATATGAGTTGGATTGGGTCGGATTGGATCGGATCATGGGTCAACCCAATCCATTTGCAGCCCTAGCTGCCATCCTAATGATGACTGCACGATCATCGAAATGATAAAATGGCTGA
The DNA here is from genome assembly GCA_006176705.1 of Cocos nucifera. Taxonomy (NCBI): domain Eukaryota; kingdom Viridiplantae; phylum Streptophyta; class Magnoliopsida; order Arecales; family Arecaceae; genus Cocos; species Cocos nucifera. The sequence continues at coordinate 524,858 of QRFJ01000202.1, read as the reverse complement.
AGATCGCACGATCATTAAAACAACAAAATGGCTGACGGTCCTTTTTCTTAAAAATCATTAATACCCACAGCCAAAGAAACCAAAAGATCTAGTGCAAAAGACACACATAATCCCATTGTCCAAAGTGTTAGACCACTTTAGACTTGGAAATGGGGGACAACTATTGGGTTAATCAAATTTGCTACCCTGATTCACACTCGGCAAGTGGCTCCCTAAACTATTCCCTAACTTGACATAGATGCCCCACTATGTGTCGGCATCAAGCGACCGAATAGTCCGATTGATGAAGAGTCAATAATTCGACATACCGATTGCTTAATCAATATTTGATACTGATTATCTATCGATTTTCAACTACTCGAGCCAACTGCTCAATGGTCGACTGTCATCCGATAACCTTCGACCATCGACTCAAGAGCAATCCGACTCCCACTCGGTATCAGAGCATCCAATTCACACTCGATTGATTTCTACCACATCATCGATGACACTCTCAATGACTTCGATATCATTAATACTATTTACTGCCAGTCGGTATGCAATAGTTACATTAATGCCTAGTTGGTCCATTAGAAACCGACTTCCAGTCGATGCGTAGTATGCATGTAATGGCTGCATTCACAATCATTTGAGAGTAATAACCATCCTTAGTGGATACTAACTACCCACCCACGATCATAGTACTAGGATAAGTGGGATCCATGTGCTTAACCATCACAGATGGTTATCGATGACTCATCTATAAAAGAAAGGTAAAGGAACAGGGAGAGGGAGGGCCCGTTTTGAGAGCAAAAACTCTACCATTTTAATTTTCCAGCATCTTGTTCGATCAATCCACTAACTTAAGTATCGGAGAGTCCCCGTCGGACATAATTCTAGCCAATGGACTTTTTTTTGCAGGTCGCTCTTATTCGAAGCAGGTGCAAGGAGCAATCATATCTAGGATTGGCTACAATAGATCCCAAATAGGGCTGGAATTGGGCCGGACCGGGCCGAGTTATACCTTTGCCCAAGCCTAGCTCGAATTTTTTTTGGGCTTTGGACCAAACTTAGGCCTGAATTTTTTTCAAAAACTCGAGCCTAAGCCTGGCCCAAACTCGATTGGGCTAGCCCACCCACATCAATACACCATCTTTCTTCCATCTCTTAAAAAAATAAATAAAATAAAATCCTAAGCTATCCAAGTGGGGAGGATGACCCACTTGGATAAAGGTGTCCTCAAACCGGCAGTGGTGGAGGGATGTACATAGAGGGCAGCAAGGTCTCGACAGGCATCACGGATGAAGAAGTCGGAGGTGGGAGCGATGGGCAAAGCCATGGTCGGGTGCCTAGGGAACCGTGGGGGGCATGGAGGGCCGCAAAGGAGGGGCGTCAGGGGTGCGATGGGCTATGGACAGGGGCTGCGGGGGTGCAACGTGAACACGAGAGCCAGGGCTAGGGCAGGGCCAAGAAGGGGGGGTTCAGCATCGGGGCCATGGCTGGGAGAGGAGGGTTTCGCACTAGGGCTAGAGGAGGACGGAGGGAGGATGATTCATTGATAAGTGTTATAAATATACTAATAAAAATATTAAATTATAAAATAAATTATTTTATCTTTTAAAAATTGATATTTTTATTCATATTTTACAAAAATGATGGTCATCAATGAAAAGAGCTCAATTTTTTGATTCAAAAAAATGAACCAAATCAAACTTCAATTGGCCCCAGAATCAACATTCAAAAAAAAAAATTAAATTAAAAAAAATTAGAAGCTGATCGATTTAGTCAGAATCGGCTCAATAAAAATCGGTTCAGATGGCTCGGCCCGACCGCAACCAACCTACGCACAATGATCCGACCCATCTGTCATCATGATGATGCTAAAAAACTATGGCTCACCGTGAGCCGGAATAGTGCACGTGGCTAGGGCATTTCAGGTATTCCACGTGGAGCGGCGATGGTGATTGGCATGATCTATGGAAGAACCCAGTCTACGATCAATCTACATAGGGAGACGGTTGAGATTATGGCATGATCGTGCGACTAAGGTTGCTGCCAATTTAGATCGGATGGTTGCAGTGGATTCCAGCTTTAATTAAGCATCTGAAGCCCCATAGAGTGCCATCTGACGGCCCAAAAGCCATCATCAGGTTGATCCAACGGTCAAAAATTGATGCCGATTTGATCTGGGTATTTAAACGAGATTTTTTTAAGTGATTTTAAGCTATTTGATGTCCATTTGATAGCTAAGAAGATCCAGATCTTTGTACAGCCTCTATTCGAGTTATTTCAGGAGTTCTAATTTTGATTTCATTAGGATTCCTCAATGATCACACCTTCTCAACCCTATTTAAACCCTGCTATCAAATAAAGGAAAAACAGAGAGGTTGCATAACAAAGTATAGAATGGGTTCAAAGAGGTTTTTAGGAGGAATAGAAATAGAGGAATAAAATCAAGGGTTTTAGGAGGATCTGAGAGAGAAGTCTATAGTTTTTGAGAGGATCTATGGTGTGATCTGAGAGAGTTTGAGATAGAGAGAAGCCCTCCCCCTTCTTCCTTCTCTCTTTTCTTCTTTTTTTCATCTTCCACGTTTAGCATGGCTTGCGGCTCTTCTTCATCAAATTTCTCCACGCCAAGAGCAACGATTGGCAAAATCAGCAACAAGCAGTTCTCTATTTAAAATTTCTTATGTCTTCTATTTTATTTACTATTTTTATTCTATTTATCATAAACTAAATTTATTTTATTAAGATTAAGGTGTAGCCATTTTTTTGATGCAATATTCAGTATGATTGAATTTTAGATTCATATTTTATTCATGAAAAGTATATAAATATATTTTTAATACTTTTAGATTACTGATCATCTTTTAATTATTTTGATGGACATAGATGATACAAACCAAGTATGTCGATATCAATGCTTCTTGATTTATATACTTTATGTCTGAATCAGATTAAGATTTTTATGCATGCGATAATTTTAGTGCACTTTGGATGTAACGCATTTTAATTAGAGAATTTTATAAAAATTAATACATTAATATTTATTTAAATTATATCTAGACCAAAGGATAGTTAATAAATATTGATAACTTTGCTATGTTTGGACCAAAGAGTATTGAATATCTTAGAAAACTCCACCGTCACATGAAACACCTAATTTACATGATTACTAGAATATTATATTGATTGAGTTGGTGAACCGATTGCCTTAATATCCTACTGCTTTTGAATTCAATCCCAAAAATTACATCCTTTCAATTTTCTTGCAATTTCTTAATTATTTTTATTTTTTTATTTTTTATAAATTAATTTTTAGAATAAAATTTAGGAGAATATTTTTTAGTACTTATTTTTAATTCTCAAGAAATAATACTCTACTCATACACTTTATTACTTGATCTACTGGTGCACTTGCCATAGCGATAGATTTGCATGCATCAAATTTTTAGCATCATTGTTGAAAATTGTATCTAAAATAATATTAAAATTTTAATTCTTACTTTACTATAAAATTTTATTTTTAATTTTTATTTTTATTTTATTTATAGGTGCATGTTCAGTGCATGACATATGCTGGACATAGTAACTTAGTACCTCTTGACCCAAAAATAGAGAGGATAATTCAAAGATTAAATCAAGAAAGAAATATGGCAACTGAAGATCTTGATGACGTCAATCCTGGATTAGATATGGCGGTACATAGGGATGGCAAAAAGCTATTCGAGCGACACATCATCAATTAAATGATTACATCATACCATTAGTAGTCGATGCAGCTTCGAGCATTAGGAGATCGTCCGTGCAAGTGAATAACTTTGAGATAAAATCAGCAATGATCCAGATGATTCAAGCAACTATCCAATTTATAGTGGACACATTTAGAATGATTTGAATGTCCATATTTCTAATTTTCTTGAACTCTATGATACTTTTAAAATTAATGGAATATCGGATGATGCCACTAGGTTAAGGTTATTTTTTTCTTTACATGACAAAGCTAAAAGTTATTTTCATTCTCTTCCTGCAGGTTTTATCACTACTTGGGATGCCCTGATCCAAAAATTTTTGGCTAAGTACTTTCCATCTTCCAAGACTGCGAAGATGCATAACGATATTACTTCTTTCGTGCAGATGGAGATGAAATTACTAATGAGGCTTGGGAGCATTTTAAGAAACTGCTGAGGAGATGTCTATATCATCAATTATCTATTTGACTTCAACTATAAACTTTTATAATGATTTATCTTCTACTAATCATTTTATGATTAATGCCGCAGCAGAAGGTACCATTAATCAAAAAATGAAGAAGAAAGCCTTTGATCTGATTGATGAGATGGCATCAAATAGCTACCAGTGGCAAATAGATTATATGATGCCAAGAAGACCAACAGCTGTACATGGAGTAGATAGTATCCCAGCCTTATTAGCTGAGATTGCAGCCCTTTGAGCTAAACTCAATAATATGAAGAGAGCAGCTATGCATGTATAGAGCATCACTTATGAGCTATGTGGAGGAGGATATAATACAAGCGACTGTCAGATAGTAATCCTTTTGCTAAAGTCTCTGATACAGCTAACTATCTTGATAATTTTTTCAGACCATAGTAAAATAATTTCTATTCTAACACATAATCAAGGGTGGAGGTAGCATCCAAATTTCTCATGGAGTAATAAAAATACAGCACAACAACTATCCCTAGGATTCCAAGTACCTAAGAAAAAGCCTAACATGAAGGAGCTGATGGTCAAATTTATGCAAAATCTAGAAGTAGCCATACGAAATATGGAGACAAAATTCATGCAAAATCAAGAAGTGGCTATATAAAATCTGTAAACCAAACTTAGGCAGGACCAAGCGACAGTGATTTGGAACTTGGAGATGCAAGTGGGTCAAATGGCCAAGATAATCTCCATAAGACCATAGGAATCCTTGCCTAGCAATATAGAGACTAATCTAAGAAAGTAAATCAATGTTATCACTTTCAAAAGTGGTACAAAGCTGAAAGAGCCACATAAAAAAAAAGAGACTAAAGAAAAAAACTATAAAACAACTAACTAAAATTCGTCAATTATCGAAACAATCAGTAGATGGATAATCCCCATGTATAAAATTTATTGATCTAAATGTGAAGCCCTATCAGCCACCACTACTATTTTCTAAGAGAGAAATACAGCATCCATATAAGAAATTTTCAAACTTTTTAATATTTTAAAAAATTTATATATTAATATTTTTTTTATAGATGTTATTACTCAAATATCAAGGTATGCTAAGTTTTTTAAAGAAATATTTTTTATCAATAAAAAAAAGCTAAAGGAGCATAAGATAGTAAATTTAAATGAAGAATGCTCAGCAATACTTTAAAATAAATTATCACAGAAGCTAAAAGATCGAGAAAGTTTCACGATCTCTTATATTATTGATGATTGTAGTTTTAATAAAGTTATATGTGATTTAAGAGCAAGTTAGTATTAATCTCATGCTTTTTTTTATTTTTAGAAAGTTGGGTCTAGGAATACCGAAGCCTACCACCATCACTCTTCAACTAGCTGATAGATCCATTAAGTATCCAAGAGGTATAGGAAAGGATGTCTTGATAAAGATAAATAAATTTATTTTTTTTATTAATTTTATTATTCTACATATGAAAGAAAATTATGATGTACCCCTTATCTTAGGAAGATCCTTTTTAGCTATTGTAAGAGATTTAATAGATGTTCAATAAGAAAAATTAATTCTTAGAGTTCAAAAGAAATAAGTTACTAGTAATATTTTTAAGGATACTAAACATCCCAATAATAATCAAACTTGTTTTCGAATTAATGTTATTAACAAATCAGTTTATGAGTATTTTTTAGAAAATAGATTTGAGGATCCTACTGAAGCTTGCATTATCCAGTCACAATAAGGTTCGGCTAAAAATAAAAGTATATCTATTGAAGTGGCACCGGATTAATCCTATTTAGAGCTTCAAAAAAGTCAAGCTAAAGACTATAAATTAGAACTACTAGATAGATTATTTCTTTTTTTTATTTTGATCCTATTCTTTTATTTTTTTCATTATTTCTTGTTGCTTTTTTATTGCTTTCGTGCATGTTTTCATTTTTGGAGTGAAAAATTAATGAGAGCTCAATTCAGTTTATAAAGCTTCAAAGATCCAGTCTGGATCAATAATATATTAAGTTAGGTATATTCTTTCCTATCCTTTATTGTACCCTTTATTTTTTTTTCCATCGAGATAATATCGATTAAGTTGCGAAATAGAAAAAATACTTAATTAAAAAAATTTCTTAAAATTTTTTAAAATTTAAATATTTTAAAATTAATTTTTTTAAAAAAATATGTATCAAGAAAGAAAATCTTGACCAAGATCAAATAGAAAAAATAATAAAGTTAGAAAATATTTACTAATGACTGTAATAAGTTAAAGAAGTAGACTAGTTGGTCAGATTTTTAGGAGCCTAATTAGATCATCTAAAGATTAATAGCACTTCTAATTGTACAAGCACACTAACAAGATAAAGTAGGTATTGATTATAAGACCAACTAAGGATTCAATTATCATTAAAAATTGATGATTAATATATATTCTAATTAAAAAACTTGAATTAAAGAAAAGAGTTACCTACCTAAAATAAAAATACAAAATATAGAGTATATGTAGATTATCCAAAGCTTAGTAACAAAGTCTCTGCACCTAAGTCAAGTATGAAGGTTTACGTCAAATGGTAGAGAGAAGGCCAGGATGCTCAGCATAATGATGCAAAAAAAAAGGGCAGCGTGAAAGCTACCTTAATTAATGAACTTAACTTAGAAGTACATAGAAAATTAACTAAAATAGGTGATTGGAGAAGATACAATTATTTTTTAAGTTAGCACCGAAATGCTAAGAGTCATCATAAACATAAGTGCTATAGATCTTTAGCTGTACTCTAAAAAAGTTTCTGATTATACTGACTATAAAATATACTTTTAAAACTCAATACTTGGTTAGTGGTACTTACTAAACTTTTTATCCTTTAAACCTAGATCTATTTTTGTGAAGAAAGATCTTAATGAAACATGATGATTGATTAATATTAAATAATGCATTGCTAAGGGACTAGCAATGAGCAAGTTGGGGGTGTGATAAATATTATATATATACTAATACAAATATTAAATTATAAAATAAATTATTTTATTTTTAAAAATTAATATTTTTATTCATATTTTATAGAAAAGATGGTTGCCAACGAGAAGAGATTAATTTTCTGGGTCAAAGAAAAAAAATTGAAACAAATCAGACTTGGCCCTAGAATCAAAATTTAAAATAAAATAAAATAAAATAAAATTAGAAGCTGGCCGGTTCAGTCAGAATCGGCTCAGCAAAAATCAGTTCAAATGGCCTGGCCCAACCGCAACCAACCCACGTGCAGCGAACCGGTCCATCTGACGTCATGATGATGTTAGAAAACCACGCGACTCACCATAAGCCGGAATAGTGCACGCGGCTGGGTCATTTCAGGTATTTCACATGGAGCAACGATGGTGATTGGCATGGTCTTTAAAAGAACCCGATCTACAATCGATCTACGCAGGCAAATGGCTGAACTTATGTCATGATCGTGCAGTTGGCGTGGTTGTCGATCTAGATCGAATGGTTGCAATGGATTCCAGCTTTAATTAAACATCTGAAGCCATCTAGAGCACCATCCGATGGCTCAAAAGCCATCATCAGGTCGATCCAACGATCAAAAATTGATGCTGGTTTGATCTGGGTATTTAAACAAGATTTTTTAAAATAATTTTAAGCCATTTGATGTCCATCTGACAGTCAAGAAAATCCAAATTTTTGTACAGCCTCTATTCGAGTTGTTTCAGGAGTTTTAATCCTATTTTTGTGAGGATTGCTTACTGATCTCACCCTCTTGACCCTATTTAAACTCTTGCTATCGAACAAAGGAAAAATAGAGAGGTTGCATGGTAGAGTATGGAATAGATTCAGAGAGGTTTTAGGGAGGAATAGAAATAGAGAAATAAAATCAAGGGTTTTAGGAGGATCTAAGAGAGAAGTCTGTAGTTTTTGAGAGGATATGTAGTATGATCAAAGAGAGTCTGAGATAGAGAGAAGCCCTCCCCCTTCTTCTTTCTCTCTTTTCTTCTTTCTTTCATCTTCCATATCTAGCATGGCCAGCAGCTCTTCTTCATCAAATTTCTGCATGCCAAGAGCAACGATCGGCAAAATTCAACAATAAACAGTTCTCTGTTTGGAATTTATTATGTCTTCTATTTTATTTGCTATTTTTATTCTATTTATCATGAACTAAATTTATTTTATTAAGGCTAAGGTGTAGCCACTCTTTTGATACAATATTCAGTATGATTAAATTTTACATTCATATTTTATTCATGAGGAGTGTATAAATCTATTCTTAATGCTTTTAGATTACTGACAATCTTCTAATTATTTTGATGGACATAGATGATACAGACCAAGTACATCTATATCAATGCTTCTTGATTTATATATCTTATATCTGAATCGGATTAAGGTTCTTATGCATGCAGTATTTTTAGTACACTTTGGACGCAGCGCATTTTAATTAGAGAATTTTATAAAAATTAATATATTAATATTTATTTAAATTATATCTGGACCAAAGGATAGTTAATAAATATTGATAGTTTTGCTATGCTTGGACCAAAGGATAGTGAATATCTTAGGAAACTCCGCCATCATATAAACTAAAATTGACCTAATTTGCATGATTACTAGAATATTATATTGATTGAGTTGGTGAACTGATTACCTTAGCATCCTACTGCTCTTGAATTCAATCCTAAAAATTACATCCTTACTATTTTCTTGCAATTTCTTAATTATTTTTTTTATTTTTTTTTTTTATTTCTTATAAATTAATTTTTTAAATAAAATTTGGAAGAATATTTTTTTGTACATATTTTCCAATCCTCAGAGGACGATACTTTATTTATATACTTTATTACTTGATCGACTGGTGGACTTGCTATAACGAAATATTTGTACGCATCATTCACGTCGGCGCCAGGGTCGGGGGGGAGGGTTACGTAAGGGCCAGGGAGGCAGGAAAGGGTGGAGGGGGTTTCGCGAGGGCCAAGGCTGGAGGGGTTCGCATGGGGCCAGAGGAGGGTGGAACTGATGGGGGCTAGGGGGGGATTCATGTCGGGGTCAGGGGGTTTGGGGTGGGGTGGTTTAGTTTGGGTTTCACGAGGGGCCGGAGGAAGGCAGAGTGGGGTTCGTGAGGGTCAAGGCCATAGGAGATGGATGGTCTGTGTTGTTTTAATTGGGCTTAATTTTGAGCCCAAGTTCAGGCTAGGTCAAAGATAGGCCTATATCTGGTCCGAAAATAAAACGAGTCCTATTTTTTAGTCTAAGCCCGATCTGAATGATTTTGGATTAAGTCTAAAGTTCAATCCGAAGCCGGTTTGAGCCTACTTCCAGCCCTAATCCTAACTCATGAGTATGGCAATTTTTAGCAAAATTCAAGCTGTCCTATTGCCATTGTTAGGTGTCCGTAAATATTCTTTCTTCTTCGTGTGGTCGTATTGTTAAACTGGAAAATCGAACTCGAGACTGCAAGGTGATCTTTTTTTTTCTCATATGCATTCCCGCTAGTCACATTAACGGTATTGGTGCAAGGGCTTTTGCAGGCGAGTCGCTACCAGATGTAGATTTTCTTCTGGAATAAAGCTTCAACACCCATCCTCGATGTGGCTGATTCACCAAGTCATTTGAAGAATCTGTCTCTCAGGGTCTTTGAAATCACATGATTGCTTTCTTATTCAACTTGGATTTCAGCTTTTAAAATACCTGATAATAAGGTGACAACTGATATAACTAAAATTCAGGAACCCAAACAAGTAGCTAATGAAATCCATTCTCAGATATCTTTCATCATGTCAGAGACACGAACTTTTGTTTTTACATCTAGTCTAGCAGTTGTTGAGCTAACAATTGCTGCACATCATGTTTTCCATGCTCCTTTGGATAGAATACCATTGGATGTCGGTGAATATGGAGGTCAGACATTCTTTCTTGTTAATTATTATCTTTAATTAAAAAAATAATTAAATAGTTCAAAATGGCTAATGTTATTAATTGCACTTTTGAATGAAGGGACACATAAAACTCTGCTTTCCTTTTCTAAATGGTAACATCTGTGCTCCAACAATTCCAGAGCTGTTGGGATATCAGTACACTATGGTACCACTTTATTAAGAATCTAGTACCAAAATATTACAATAAAAAAATAATAATAAAATAAAATAAGAACACAATCAAGTATGTGGATCAGCCCAAAAGCTCGTCTCCAAGGAGCATGCAAAACTTCACTATAAAAAAGAAAGAGATATAAAAGGAGATTAACCATTCTCAACTCACGTATACAATCCTCTCAACAAAAAGTTATACTTTCAAACTCTCCCTTGGAGATCTTCTGAAATAACCACGGTCCACTATCTAGCTATCAGCCCAAAGCTCCTGCTCCTGTTGTACACTGGCATCCTCTTTCTGCTCTCTGCTACGTTTCATGACCTTTTTAAGCCACTGTCAAGTCATACCCTCTGTTCACGGACTACTCCAGGCCTTTTAAAGACCTCTATCCACGTTCCGGAAGGATTCCCAGCCCGTTTCAAAGTCAAACAACATCACCTGATCGTTACATTACGACCGCGGCCCTCTGTGACCGCTGGATCGTGCAAAACCATCAAAAATCCCTGTAGGCTGTGAAAAAGGACTTGGTCCACGCTTTCTAGCACGTGGACCGTGAAAAACCCAAAGACAGCCTTATCACGAAGATGCCTAGGCCCAGGCAGCACCCATGCGTGCGTGCGCCCGCGAGTGGCACTGGGCCGCACACCGCCCACGCAAGGCACTGGGCCCTGCTCCCGCCTGCGCTGGGCTGTGCTGGGCCCTGTAGGGGTGAACCCGCACCCACACGGCCGGCCTATGCCAGGCCTGGTCGTCTGCTAGCCATGGGCCCCACTCCAACTTTTTATCCGATACTTCTTCGCACGTATTTTCGTCATCTGATCTCCGATTGGGGTGTCCTTGGGCTCGAACTCCATTCATCATCTTGGACCTCGCAATGGGCTTAATATGGAAGAATTCAAGGCATTTTTCTCAATAATCTTCATGTCGATTCAATATTCGATCTCCACCTATCCGAGAGTTCATCTAGCGCCCCCATGTCCTGGGGCAATAATCTGCTGATCATAGATGGGCAAACATGAGATTCGAGATAGGCTACTCGATCACATTTCTTTCAACTATTGTAATCTTTCTGACCTGAGACCTGCTCGGGATAGCCTCCTACGGCAATAGAAACTTCACCTTGCGATGTCACATATCGTCCTTCCGAGTCTTTCGTCTCGTGCCCGATCCATCTCCACTTAGAGCTCCACCTCGTATTGGGCTCTCTATCATGAGGTAATATCCTCTATACTTTCTTCCTCTTAGCACCATCCTACTGTCGTGCATGACCTTCAGAATTCCTCCATCAGCTTTTCATCTGAAATCGATCGAATCCAATTTATTCAGTGAGATTAGATTCTTCTTAAAGCTAGATATGTATCGGACCTCACCCAACTTCTTCATTGTTCCATCATGGAGCTTCATGCTGACCGTCTCGCTGCCCTTGATCTCATAGCTAGATCCATCTGGCAAGAACACAATGCCCTCACTGATCTCTAGGAAGTCAAACATCTCCTCTCTGCAACATACATGATGTGAACAAGTAGAATCCATAATCCATTAGGAGGAAGAAGTAGATACCTCATCAGTAACTAGAAGAACATCATCACTGCCTTCTTTATCGCTACTGACCACCACCATAGTAGCCCTTGTCCGATTCTTGAGTTGTAGGCAATCCTTAACTCGATGTCCCAACTCGTCGCATCTATAGCACTTGATCTTGCTTTGATCCTTTATCTTGAATCTAGATCGTCCTCCTCGCAATCCTCTGCCACTCTATCTACTATCTTCTGCTCCTCCAGAAATCGCTAAAGCTAAGCTACCATCATCTGAGCTTGAAGCTGATTCTCCCTCCTAAGAACCTCATTCTGGAGTATCACTGTAGTGACCTTATCCATCTTGATGGTGCTCTTTTCTACTAGAAGAGCAATCACCAAGGACTCATACGAAGGAGGGAGCGATGCTAGCAAGACCAATGTCTTAGTCTTCTCTTCAACTTTTTCTCCAATGCTGTGGAGGTCGGTGAGGATTTTCTGAAAGTTGGATAGATACTCTCGCATGCTCTAGCCTTCATCCATCCGTAGCTGGTAGAACTACCTCCAAAAAAATAGTATGTTGGTAAGTAACTTCGCCATATATAACTCCTCGAGCTTCGACCACAGCGCCATCAAAAAAGTCTCGCTAAGTACATGAATCATCATATCATCTACTAGATATAAGCGGATCGTGCTCACCACCTACATCTGGATCCGCTTCTAATTCTTTACCTCCATGATGGCTGGCATTTCATCATACAAGAGAGCATCGATCAACTCATGTTGGATGAGGATATTTTTTATCCTTACTTATAATTAGAAGAAATTATCCTTTCCATCAAACCTGTTGATCTCCATCTTGATTGCACTTGTCTTCTCCATATTCTTCAATCTCTATCACCACTACTGTAATCTATGCTCTGGTACTATCTAGCTCTGATACCACTCTATTGTGATATCAGCACACTCTGATATCACTTTATTAAGGATCTAGTACCGAGATATTACAATAAAAAGAAAGAAGAAAATAAAATAAGAATACAATTAAGTATGTCACTACTACAAAAAGGTTCTATGGCAGCGCATATTTTGGCAATGATTTCGCGCAGCGATTTTTATTAACCGCTACCATAAATCGGACCTATAGTAGTGGTTCATTGTAACCACTGCCACAGATCGGACCTATAGTAGCGGTTAGTGAAACCACTATCATAAGTCAGACCTATAGCAGCGGTTAGTAGGAACCGCTGCTATAAGCTTATTTATGGCAGCGGTTAATTATAATCGCTACCATATATTTTTTTTAAATATTATATAATTTTAAAATTTAATGTTCATCTTCATCATTCATTATCTAAATAATTATTATTAGAGTGTCATCACAAAAGATCGCCTCGATCCGATGCCCTAGCTTCGTCGATCAGAAAAATTTGATTTCGACGACCATAAACGATGATGCAATAATCTGATAGATGGAGACCTCCGATGGATACGAAAATCTGCAATGATAATCTTGATAATGTTTGTAATATACTATCAAAGTTTTACTTCAATCGAATATCGTTATCTTGGTCAATTTAGTATAGATTAGTTTTGACCATTAAATGATAAACGAGTGGTCAAAGGACCAAACGGTGTCCAATTATGAGATAATTTTTTTTATAAATGATCTTGGCTACTACTTTAATCATTTTTTATGATGGTGATTATAAAATTCAACTCGTGAGATAAATAATGATCTAAAATTATACATCTTCTAATAACCATTCTGAAACTTTACTGATTGTTATGCTCGTGCTTTTGCAATTCTGCTTAACATGAATAGTTTATATAAAAATAATTTAAATTTTACTATCATCACTATATAAAATATTTAAAATTATAATAAATATTATTTAACTAAAAAATTATCTCATATCGGATGTCGTTTAATTCTTTAATTGCTTATTTTTAATTTAACGACCAAAATTATTCCGTACTAAATTGACCATGATAATGATATCCGATTGAAGTAAAACTTTGATAGTATGCTACAAACATCATCGAGATCATCATGGTAGATTTTTAGATCCATCAAAAATCTTCATCTATCAGATCATCGCATCATCGTTCATCATATTCGAAATTAAATTTTTCTAATTGATGAAGCTAGGGCTATCGGATCGAGGCGATCTTTTGCGATGACATTCTAATGATAATTATTTAGATAATGAATGATGAAGATGGATATTAAATTTTAAAATTATATAATATTTAAAAAAAATTTAAAAAAAATATTTTCAACCTATGATAGTGGTTATCAAAAATCGCTGCTATAGATCTACAGCAGTGGTTATAGAATCGCTGCCATAGATCTATGACAGTGATTTTGGATAACTGCTGTCGTAGATCTATGGTAGTGGTTCAATAATCACTGCCATAGATTAGGTTAAAAATTTTTAAATTTTTTCTACTTTTCTTCCATGCGCACTCGATCTCTCTCTCTGTCTCTCCCCCTCCTCTCCATTGCCAGTGAGGCTTCTTCCCCTCCGATCGGTGCCGCCCCTCCTTCCCCCTCAACCGACGTCGTCCCTCCTTTCGCCTCTCCCTCCGGCCCCTCATCCCGGCCACCCCTCCCGCCACCCGCCACCCCCACCCGGCCCCCACCTCCCCCCGACCGCCCCTCATTCCCTCCATCCCCGTCGCTCCACCCTCCACCCTCCCCCCGGCTGCCCCTCCTTCCCCCATCCCCGGCTGCCCCTCCCCGCCATCCCCACCCTCCCCCCACCGCCCCTCCTTCCCCCCATCCCGGCTGCCCCTCCCAGCCACCCTACCACCCCCCATCCCCGGCCCTCCCTCCCCACCACTCCCCACCGACCCCTACCCCACACTTTCCCTCCCGATCGTCGATCCTCCCGTCACTGTGCCTCCTGAGCCTCCTCATCACTATGCCCCCTCCCCCTAGCCCCCCATCCACGACCGCCCCTGCTCTCTCTCTTTCTCTTTCTTTTCTATCTCACTATCTTGCTTTTGTTTCGTAGGTTACCTCTAGTACTGTCGTCCACCTCTAGCATCATCGTCGGCGATCCTCGGAGCTTTCGGTGCGATCCACTCTCTATAGCCGTAAGTATAATTCTTTTTTAATTTTATAGTATTATTTATTAATCATATATATTTATAATAATTTATAGAATATTTATAATAAATATTATAAATATTTATTATAAATATTATGATTATCTGCATGCCATAGTTTTTGGGTCGTGCCATGATGGTAGCCTTGGGCTGTGCCATGTCGACGGTTGTGGACTAGATCTGTCAATGGATTGGATTCAGATCGAAATCTGGATATTCAAATCTAGATCCAATTTTAATTACTGATACCGAATTCGAATCCAAATACTCAACGAGTCTGTACTTGAAGTACCGACCTAGACCCTAATGGATCCCGAAAGGCCAGACCCGATTTCGGGATCCAAAACTAAGAAATGGAGAGACTAAGAGGGAGACCGACAGATTGAGAGAGGAAGAGCCAGTCGCTTGCCAACCATCGGCAAGGAAGACTGAGAGTGGGAGGAAGGGAGGAGGGAGGGGGTCCAGCCTCGCCGCCATCACCGACGAAGGAGATTGAGAGAGAGAGAGAGAAGAAGGGAAGAAGGGATCCAGCCTCGCCACCATCATTGGGAGGGAGGGGGTCCAGCCTCGCCAGCGAGGAAGATCGAGAGAGGGAGAGTGGGAGATCGAGAGAGCGAGAGAGGGAGGAAGGGGGTCCGACCTCACCGGCATCACTGGGAGGGACGGGATCCGACCTTGCCGATGAGAAAGATTGAGAGAGTGAGAGAGGGAGGGATGGGGTCCGATCTCATTGGCGAGGGAGATCGAGAGATGAAAAAGCTAGGAGGGAGGAGTTCAGCCTCACCACCATCGCCGGTGAGAGAGATCGAGAGAGGAAGAGAGGGAGTGATCGAGGGGATGGCACACAGCCAAGCCAACTCGGATACGCAGTCGAGCCAACTCAGACCATGATCGAGCCGGTTGGGGGAGGACCCAAGCCAGATGTCTCAGGCATAGAGTCGGCTCGACTTCTGAGCGAATAGAATTTGATATGTTTCTCTAAGGTTTCAACTTTAAGCCCTAAGGTGCCACCATCATCTACTTTATTCTTCTTTCAGATTTTTGGATTAACACCAAGGTTCACACAAGAGATCGGATCTACGACTGTTACTCATCTTTAATTATTTATGAATGTAATTCATATTATAGAATTTATTATATAATATTTTTTGGATGTTTATATCTTGTTGCTTTTGTTTATTGCATTATATAACGATAGACCCATCAATTAATTAGTGCACATATTAGAGACTATTTATTGATGCTATACCAATATTATTGTTCAACATGTTATATTGATTAATGTTCATTAACATTGCAGATCACGATGGCACCAAAATACTATCTAACTGTTATCCCTATCCCTCGGAGTAGTCGGAGCATACTCCATTCACCTCGGCATCGACTACTTAGGAACCTCCATCATCAGCATCTACTCTACCGATGGTATCTACTCCATCGGTAGCTGAGCCTCTATCGTCGCACGTATCTGAGACACATGCTACTATGCAGGCATCTAAGTATATGTTTTTATTATATTAGCACAACTTTATTTTTTATATAGTATTTGTATACTTATATATTTGCATAACGTATTTGCATTGCAGGTGCATCATCCAGTCGGATATTTTACGATCCCACATGTATGGCACATGTGTGGAATTGCCAGCATCAGGTGATAGTCTATTACGATGTAGAGGGAAGGTCGGTAGGGGAGACCACGTGGGAGATAAATTTCTTTTTTGGAGTGCTTGTGAGACGGTTGGACATCATTCCTGTAGAGCCCAGAGACTGGCATTTGATGGATGCTGCCATCAGGGATCGAGTATGGAAGGAGATATGGGTAAGTACGTGCATCTTAGTTATATTTATGCATTTTATATGTTTATACTATATATGTTTGATTACAATAATTTTATAACTGATTTTTGATAATTTTATGCAGAGGAGGTATGACTTCTCCGATCACGAGAGAGCTCGAGATGCCCAACTAAGGAAGTTTGAAGAATTATACCAGGGTTACAAGGTCAAGCTCTACAGAGAATGGCTCGAGCACCGATGAGACACTCCGAAGGAGCTTGTTCCCTGGATATAGGACTGTCCTCCGAGTCAATGAGAGAGGATGGTTAGACACCAAAGAAGTCAGGAGTTCGAGATAAAATTTCTAACTTTTAAATTTTTTAATATACTTAAAATTTTATTTAAATATTAAATATTTATTATTTATTTGAATACTTGTTAGGCTACCTTCCATCAGAATCGAAAGAATCATGCAATTCAGGAGTATACGCACACTCTAGACCGCGAGTCTATGGCCAGTCGTATGCATAGAAAGATAATTAATTCTAAATCTTACTAGATAAATTAAATTCATATTTTTTTATCATTTTTTTAATAAATTTATTCTTTGTTATAGCTAATGAGAGATGGAGTGATGCCCAACCATAGTGAGATCTTTCAATCCAATAGCACGGACAAGACAGACAGGCTAATGAATATCGTGATCGGACATATTTTTATAAATATTAAATATATTAGTATATATGATTAGTATTATAGCATTTTTTATAAAATTTTATTTTAATTTATAATTACAGGATCAGTTAGATGTGCTCGCAAGCGAGGGCCTGGATATCTTTGAGCCCCATGACCATCTATCTCAGGTCTTGAGGCCTAAGCACTCTAAGAGGATTCAACGCAGGCTCGGACACACACCGATGAGCTACTAGTCCAAGGCGAGCGTCTCCTAATAAACTTTCGGTGTCATCAGCCGGGAGAAGCTTGAGGAGGCGTTGGCATGGGTAGATCATGCTGCAATGCGGGTAGATCGAGCTGAGGAGCGTGCATCTCATCTGGAGGACATCGTGAGAGATATGATATCGATGCTCAACACGCATTTTAGAGTCATAAGCTTCAAGGATACTCCGACTCTAGCACTAGCTCCAGCTCCAGCTCTGGCTCCAGCACCAGCTCCAGCTTCGATTTCAGCTTCTGATGATGACGATGATGATATAGATTTAAGAAACTTTTGATGTATTTTATTTTTTTTAAAAAAATATTATAATAAATTTTATTCAATAATAAAATTTTAGCATTTTAGAATATTTTTTATATTTATTATATTTTTTATGTTATATATCTCTATTTATTAGATAAAATATATAAAAAAATAAAAATTTTAATTTTTTTAATTATTCAAGATCCACGGCAGCGATTTTATAACTGCTGTCATATCAGTACCAACCGCTGCCATAGGATCCTAGTGCAAATGGTGTCAACCACTGCATTAGACCTATGACGGTGGTTAAAAAATCGCTGCTATAGATTACCAATAGCAGCGGTTATATAACTGCTGCTATAGATATCCTATGACAGCGGTTACATAATCGCTGCTATAAATCAATCTGTTGCACCGATTTATAAATTGCTGCAATAAGCTATCTATGGCAGTGGTTCAAACAACCGCTGCCATAGCTTATGAAAGTAATTTTTTGGGCCATAGCAGCGATTCATGCAGCGGTTAAAAAATCATTGCCATAGCTTATGGCAGCAATTTTTTGGGCTACGATAGCGATTATGAACTGCTGCCATAGTCTCTTTTTATAGTAGTATGTGGATCAGCCCAAAGGCTCATCTTCATGAGGCATGCAAAATATCACTATGAAAAAGAAAGAGATACAAGAAGAGATTATCCACTCTCAACTCACGTATATGATCCTCACAATAAGAAGTTATCCTTACCAAAGTCTCTCTTAGAGACCTCCTAAAATGATCGTAGTCCGTTGTCTAGTAATCTGTCCGAAGCTTCTGCTCCTACTATCCACTAACACTCTCTCTCTGCTCTCTGTCATATTTCAGGATCTCTTAAGCCACTATCAAGCCACACCCTCTGATCATGGATTGCTCCAAGCCTTTTAAAGGCCTCTATTCGCATCCTGATAGGATTCCTAGCCCATTTCAAAGTCAAACAACATTCCCTAGCCGTTAGATTATGACTGCAGCCTTCCATGACTATTGGATCATGCAAAAGCATAAAAAACCCCTGTAGGCTCCAAAAAAGAACTCGGTCCAAGCTTTTTGGCGCGTGGACCACGACGAACCCAAAGACAGCCCCATCGCGAAGCCACGCACCCCCGCTTGGGCCGTGCCTGCACACCCGCCCGCACGAGATGCTGGGTCGTGCTGCCGCTCATGCATGCACCCACACACTGGGTCGGGCCTACACCTACGTGGCTGGCTTGCACCAGGCCTGATTGTCTGCTAGCTATGGGCCCCACTCCAACTTCCTGTCCAATGCTCCTTCATGCGTATTTTTGCCATCTGATCTTCGATTGTGGTATTCTTGGACTCGTTGGACTTCGTTCGTCATCTCGGATCTCATTATGAACTTAATGTGGGAGAATTCAAGACATTTTTCTCAACAAGAGCAATCATCAATATATGAGGAATCTTCTTGGGGTCTCTCTTGATTAGATAGCTTTTAATTTCTATGTTCATTCTTGTATGGCTTAGAGCTCTATTTTGGCATGTAACCTAGAGCATTGTTGTGTAGAATACTGCTCTGGCTCTGTAAATACCTTTTCTCTCATTTCTCTTAAATGTTCCTTTTCCTCTTCAACATAGCTGAAGAAAGCTAATTGCTTCCTCCAATTCACTTCTATTGGTACGAAATCCGATTGTCATCAAAATCGAGGCTGAAGTCGGAGAAGATGAAGTCATCGTCAGTGATCTATAAAATAAGTCTCGTCTGAAATTGGGGGTGGTGGCTCCGGTAAGATCCTTTGATGATCAAGTCAGCTCTTTCGGTCAACAAAAATGGAGTGCTCAGAGAGATTTTAGTAGAATTTTTAGAAAGAAATCAATAGCTTGGGAAAGAAGACGTATCTGGAGGATCCCTTATATAGGTGGAGCCCATAACAAACTAATAGTGATAGCTATAACTACCTGGTAGTAGGCCATTCAGGGCCACGTGGGGTTCATTACGGAGGGTCATGTTTGTTGTCGTGATATGTCAGTCCATCGAAGTCTGATAACTCAAGTTCGGATGAGATAGCCGCAGGTAACGAAGAATTCTTAGCTAACACCATTCTAGAGGAGTTCGAAGATTCTTGAGATTAGCCATGCTTGGATCGTCGTTTGCCATATCATGAGTCGGTGCCGAGGTCTTTTCGGGCAACTGGTAAGAAAAGTCCAAGAGAAGACAGGCAGGGAAGCTCGAGAAGAGTTCGACTGGCGGCGAAGCCTGTCTGGAGTTCGACCATCGAAGGAGTCCATTGAAGGAGAAGTCCGGTAGGAGTCCGAAAGCTGAAGTAGTCCAGTTGAAGGAGAAGTCCAACAAGAGTTTGGCTATTGAAGGAGTCCAACTGAAGGAGAGGTCTGACCGAAGTTCGACTGCTGAAGGAGTCTAGCTAAAGAAGAAGTCCGATAGAAGTTCGACTACTGAAGGAGTCCGACTGAAGGAGAAGTCCGACAAGAGTCTGACCGCTAAAGAAGTTTAACTAAAGGAGGAGTCCAACTGAAGGAGAAGTCCGACAGAAATTTGACCGCTGAAGGAGAAGTTCGACAGAAGTTCGATTGCTGAAGGAGTTCGGAAGGTCTTATGGATTCGATGGAAGCCCATCCCTGGCTGCAGATATCAGACGGGCTAATTCAAAGGTCAGACATTTCAATAAAACTTCGATAGGAGTGGATTTGTCCCCAATACTAGTCCTCCTACTCTCGAATTTGAAATTCGAAAGAAGTGAGTACGGATGCGACTACCGAAGTATTTTTTTGACATCTATCCGAAAGAAATATTTTGGCATCTACTGCGTTGGCTCTTGGGCTCATTAAATTTGAAATGACTTCGAGGAGATGACCCTTCAAATTTTCCACCATAACACTACCCTAGGTACGGTGAAATTAAAGACCTGTCCATTGCAACTCCCCTATCATGATGAGTGGGATGCGGCGAATATGGAGCGGCCGAGTAAGATCTACAATCATAACCGCCTCGAGTTGCCCCTGGCTATTTAAGGCCTTCTGCCCCCTCTGAAATTCATTTTTATCTGAGTCTTCTTCCCTACTGAGCCCTTGCCTTCTTGCTGCTCAAGAGCATCGGTTCTTTCCTGCATCCTTTTCGATTTTCGGTGCTCCTCCACTCGATTTTTGTCGCGCCCATCGCTTCTTTACCCCTCTCGGTCAACCTAGGTTAGCCTCCTATTATCTATTTTTGATTCTTCTAGCATTTTTTTTCTTCTTACTCTTTCAATTTCTCTGGTAGAAGCTTCTACAGTGCATTTTTTCTTGATTTTTGAGGATTTTTGTGGGATTTTATTTTGATTGAATGTCTTTCAAAACCTCCAATTCCGCTGATTCTTGGAGCTTGTTCGGACCAACCTTCCTAGATCCCACACCACTGGCTGAGGTTGAGCCTAGGAACATGTCTCACCAATCTTTTATTCTGGATACCACCCCTTCGATTTTGACTCTGAATGATGTTTCGTTGATCTGCATCCAATATGGGGTTCCCCCGAGTATGACCTTAAGCTCCTTGGGTTGGACGAACGCGCTAGTTCACCTCCAGTTGGTTGGTTTTGTCTGTATCTAGAAGCCTTGCACGTCGGGCTTCGACTTTTCCTTCCATCCTTTGTTATCATGCTTTTTTGCTTTTTGAACATTTCTTTTACTTCCGTTATACCGAACTTCTTTCAATTTGTAATTGATTTTCTTTACCTTTATCATCTGTTCAAAGTCCGACCAACTATTTCACTTTTTTAGAAGTTTTACACTTTCAAACGTCATCCTTCCGTGAAGGACTGATGGTATTTCTCCCCCCTAGTTCGGTAAGAAGGGTTACTAAAAGATGCTCCATCTTTCATTCATAACTGAAAGGAGAAGTACTTCTACATTCGATGTCCGACCTTGCTGCTTGACTTTTCTTCCTGGGACTTCCTCCGAGAATCAGTTCACCGAGCCTCTAGTTTAGACGGAGTCAACCTCGAGTCTTCTAACAAGCTCAAGGCGTACCGAGCTCCTCTTCTTTCCGAACTTCTAAAGAAGCAGATCTTGTTCAACCTTGGCTTAAATCCTCTCAACCCCGTCAGTACTATTGTTGTTATCGCTATTTTTTGCCTCGTGTACACACACACACACACACACACACACATATATATATATATATAAGTATGAATGTTCAATTCTCATGAAGTTTTGCATGTACCTTGACTGACTATAGTTTTTCTTTTATTGTAGAAATGGATACTAACACTGTGGAGGGGTTCCCTAAGGGCCTTTACGTCCAGAAAAAAAGAAAGGGGAAGGCCCCAAGTAAGGGTTCAAAATAGGTTAAGGTCGGCACCTCCGACCCTGCGACTTTTGTTGCTGCAGATGTCGCACTCGAGGTCCGCCCAAGAGCCGAGGTCGCCCCGACCGCCAGCATCGATGTCGCCAAAGGAGGGTCACTTTCCCCAATCTTGCAGGTCTTCCAACAGGGGACCACGCATAAGATCCTTCCACCGATAAGGAAAAGGAGAAGGGGAAGGGAAGGTCAGCCGTTGCGAAGGTAGCCTATAAGGCCCATTCGGGCGAGCCAAGTAACAGCGACAATGACGACCTAGGGGCTGATCCCTTCGGCAATCCGGACATCATCCGAGATCTAACTGATAAATTCGCCATGCCTGAGGTAGTGGACTGCATGGCTAACCTTGACTGGACATAGTTCGTCTGGGACATTCTTGAGACTTTTCTCAAGGTAATAGTCTTATCATACTCTCTTTTTTATTTTTCTTTCTTTCATTCTCCTATCTTACTACTATTTTGCTATGGTAGTCCGGTCACCAAATAATTGTCCACCTCAAGAGGATGAATCGTCAGGAGGTGGAGGTGCTGAAGGTCCAGGAGGATCTTCAAGCCGAGATTGGTCGCCTCCAAGAAAAGGCTACCGAAGTCGAGCGCTCCATGAAGGAGAAGGTAGCGGAAGTTGTGAGTCTCCAAGGTGCACTCCAAAAAGAGGAGCTCATTTCGATCGGTTTGAAGGCCGCTCAGGCACTCGAGGAGGAGAAAAGAAAAAAGGCCGAGGGGAGGGTCGCCGAGCTGGAGGCTCGCGAGGTGAAGTCAGCTTTAGAGGCGGCAGCCTGGGCCGTTGAGGAGTTTAAGGCCTCCTCCGAAATGAAAGATCTGAATATCATCTTCGACTAGAAGGTGTTCATCAAGGACTTCGAACTCTGCAAAGGCAGGGAGCCCTAAAAATTTTCCAAGCTCGATCTGAGCTTTTTGGATGAGGAGGATCTTGGCGAAGAAGCAGGATCGTTCAACACTGCAGCCAATCATTCCTCCATCGAGCGTACCCCCGGTCCATCCAAACCTACCACGGAGGTGCCCGAGCCTGCTCAAGAATCCGAGGCAGTCGAGAGTGCTCCAACCTCTTCCGTCGCTGCACCCCCTGAGGTTGAAGACTTCGAATAGTTGTATTTTTTTTTTCTCTTTTATTTTGCTTTGTACTTGAAAGTTTTTAGTTAAATGAAAGTGAATTTATTTTTGTCTATGTCTTTCTTTATATTGCTGCTATGCCATGTGTTATTCAGAATCCCTCCAATAATCAGAGCCATAATCCGCCATCTCCAATCGATGCCAACCCCTTACTTCAGGGAGTTCCACTGAAACTTTTAATAAAAAGCTTAAAGAAAAAAGTCCACCATCTGAAAAAAAAAAGTTGAAGAAGATGGAGGATGACCTTCAAGATTCTCGAAAGAATGCTTCAGGGGCGACCAAAGAGGTCACTCGCCTTCGAAATTTATACATGAAGAACTCCGCAAACTTTAAATCTTGGGCACTAACGGCGAAGATTAGCTCTCTCAAAGCCGATCTCAAGGCGACGAAAGAGAAAATCCATCTATTGGATGAGAGTTCACCATGGTCTACCTGTTAGATATATGTGCCTTAGAAGCCAGAATTGGCTGACACTTGTAATACACTTCTAGGGGCAAAATTATAATTTTGACTATAATTAATGAAATGGGTTATTTTCTATCACACATGTGTATTTAGTGTCTGTGATACATCCTTTGAGTTAATGGTAATGATAATTCATATTTTCAAGAGTTGAAAATTTAAGACATGAATAATCATTATTAACTCATAAACAGCTCCCGACCATAGGATCATCACGAGGATGGTGATTGATCCGGAAGGTTGGTGTACGATCGCTTCTCTTTAGTAGATGAGTCTTGAGTCTACGGTGTGGAGACACCAGAGCGAGAGTACAGGTACTCGTTAGAGAACGAGGGCACTGAGCGTGACCACCTCGAGTAGTCATTAGGGAAGTCTACCTTCTCGTCAATGACTGACTCGATGCTGCAGTAGTGTGTCTGGTTCTTTGACCTGAGATGCATCGGCAGTTCACCTTGAGGGTGTTATAGTTTGACTACACCATTACTCGGTCTCCTAGCCATATGGAACCCTGAGGTGTATGTTGGCTATAGCATGTTCATTGTAGGAACTGGATTGCATCAAGATGGAATCTATCTACCTCGGTGGTAGAGGAGCAGCCCTATGATGATCATGAGAATCAAGTCCAGAAATCCATGGCCATGGTAGAGTGAAATAATAGAAAGAGTTTCTATTTAGATTTTCACATTGGACTCGAATCGAATGATTACATCATATGACAGAGACTAGGGTTTGACGAGTTCACCTTAACCCTAATCTGATCGGGGCTCAAGATAGAAGAACTTGAATCACACAGGTAGCTGCACCAAGAGGTTCGCATTCAGCTCTGATGGGTTGCCACCATATACTGCTAGGTGTCACTGGTGGATTTTGGGAGCAATTAGAATGATTTAGATGATCGATCATTCTAGCTGTTCGAATCAGAAGAGTTCTGATCCATCGAAAGGAGTTTCGATGATGTCGATGATAGAGATCATGACATATCCCATTACCATACAGAACTGAACCTAACTGGGTCACACAAACAAGGGTTTGAATCTGGTGATCATCAATTGAACTGATCTAGTTCAATTGATCTGAATGAGATTCAATTAGGTTCAAGGAAATCGTGCTAGCACTCGATTGAACCTAACGTTCTTCTTTTACTATCATAAATAAGTTGTCCTGACTGAGCCAAAGGAGTTTGTGCTCAATCAGAGGCCTTCATATGGTCTGACTGGAGGTTGTCCAAGTCAGAATAGGTTGTCTTATTTGTAAGACATTACCTGCCATTTTTGGTCACCTGCCATTTCTTGTTCTTTGACTTTGGTCAAAAGTCTACCTTTGACTGGTCAAACGTTGACCATTGACCCTTTGACTTTTGACCACATGTCATGCACCTATTGGAGAGCTGGTGGGGGCCTGTCCCCCTGCCAGAACCTGGCAAGGAGAAGGGCGCACGCCAAGGGTGGCGTGAGCCCAAGTTAGGAGGCGCCTAGGAGTCCTTGTTGGACAAGGACTCCACCTCCCTTTTGGATTCCAATTCAGAGTTCTACTAAGAATCCAGTTTGACTGGTCTTAGGCACCCTCTAAGGAGGAATCCAGGGGTCTCTTTTTCCAACCAATCAGATTTAGATCTGATTTCACAAAGGGTTGTGATTGGTTGAGAGGAAGAGGAGTTGGATCACACAAGAGGTCTATAAATAAGACCCTGCGCCCAACCCTAATTCTAATGCTATTAGATACGCCCCAAGGCTGCCTCTCCCCTCCTTCTCCATGCCATACTCTCTTCTCCCCTTGCTCTCCACGTCCAAAAGGAGTTTTGGACTTGGTTGGTGCGATTCAGATCAAGAAAGGCGATCAAAAGCAAGAAGGCTGCGCTGCTGCAAAAGGACGACTGCAGATCTTCAAAAGAGTTTTGAAGATCCTCCAGATCAGATCCAGATCTGATTTTTGGAGGTGTGATAGAGAAGAAGAGGATCTCCAGATCCAACCCGAGTGGATACCGGTAGAGGCCAGGCGCTTGCGTGGCTAAGATCCAGAACCTTCCGCTGCAATCAGGATCATCTACAGGGTAATAGGATTACCCAAATCAGGTAAATTAAATTTGATTTAATTTATCTTATTTTATTTTATTTATTAAAATAATAAGAATCAGATCTGAAATATATCAAGATCTGATTGAGATCAAGAAAAAAAATTTTGAAATATATCTCTTGATCTGATCAGATCTGGACGAACCTGGACCGGGAAATCAGGATTTCCCTTCAACTGGTATCAGAGCCATGGTTCTAAATTATTTAGATCTAATTTTAATTTTATTTTAATTAGAAAATAAAGTGATTTCAGATGTCACATGAGATGTGATCAGATCTGAAATCAAAAAAATTAAAATTAAATGATTTGGATCTAAGAACATGAAGATATGCATGACTAGTTCTAGAATAGAATAGTTCTATAGAATAGTTTTGCATGTTTTGATTTAATCTGATTAAATCATATTTTAGATCTTTTATTTACTATTTTTTGATATTATAAGTGTTATAATAACATCTAAAAAATAGCAAATAAAAATTATTTAATTTTAAATATCATATGAGATATGATTGATGCATGTCTAGACTAGTTGTAGAATAGTTCTACATAATTGTCTAGATTAGAATTTATTTTGATTAGATCAATTTAAATCTAATTTTTTAGATTATTATGAGATAATTTAGATCTGAAAATATGCATGATTTGATACATGAGATGTATGCAAAATATGCCATGATTAGATCTAAATTTGTATATGAGATATATGATATATAGATCTAATAACTGTTTTGTAGTATTACATGTTCCTGATTAAGGCGTTCCTCTTGGCCGTCCGGTCATAAGAACGAAGAAGGGTTTAAAGGCCCTCTCTTCCCATTCGATGGGGTGTTCTTATGATGTGTAGGGGTGCTGCGTGTTCGTCCTTAATCAGAAACCCAAAACTTACTTTCTGCAAAACCCTAGATCCTGAAACCCTAGGATTTATTGTGCATATTTTGTTTATGAACCCTACTTAATTAAGAATTAAGTTTATGGAATATTAATTAGGTCTAAAATTGAGAATTTCAGATCTAAGACATATTCATAATACTGGGTTCGGGCTTGGGTAGCTCAATTAGGTCTAAGCGGTTGATCAAACCGAATCAAGAGTTGGTTAGATGGGATCAACAATGCTTAAATTGACCAGCCTAATAGGATTAAGTCTGGGTCAAGATCGAGTCACGATCAAGCAAGACCTAATTAGGCTCAGAGGTTAGAGTCTGGATTGTAGGCTAACCCAATTGGTTCTGACTCAACAATTTGGTGTCTAAGGTAAGTTTGGCACAGACGACCGACTGGTTTTTAATTGGAAGCTACTCGACCTGAATGCATTCTTGTACGAGTTAATGGCATATTCCTTCCACCGGTCTCACTTACCTGGCCATATCTGTTGACACAGTTCTGATCTGAGGTGGTCAATAATCCGAGCTAACCCATGCCACTAGGTTAGTCATAATTGTTATGACTAAGCCAAGTCTAGTTTAATGAGACCTGAATCAATTCTCCCTAAGAAAAGATTAAGTCTGAGGTCTTCCACCATTGTAGATGTGCGGGCCCTTCCCGGGGTTGATTGTTCTCGGCTGGATACAGTGGCTCAGTTGCACCGGAAAGATGCAACCATGTCTATTAGGCATTGGATGCTATGGGCTGGAGGATGAGTTGGGCTCAATATTTTCGGATACGGTGAGAGACTCAATTAGGAACCCAGTCTATGCAAATGGTGGGTCTGACTTAACTAAGGAGTGGATCAATATTCCGGATACGGTGAGATTCATGAATTAGAGACCAAGTTTGGGTGCACCATGATTAGAGAATCATTGAACAAGAGTTGTTCACTCATTGGCTAACCCATCACCAATAACTGTTAGGTGAGGTGATGAGTCAGTTGGTGAGACCGCACCACCCACTAGAAATCATTCAATCGCGGAGATTTTTCGCATCTCTACAGAGGGAGTGTAGGGATCCGAGAAAATAGTGGGAGCTAATTTGTTTAAAAATAAAATCCCTAAACAAATTGGTCAAGTCAAAATTACAGTATCTAACTAGAATCTTTGACTCTCTACAGGAAAAATGTCTGCGTCCAACCCATTGGCACGTATCCTGGACACACATAGACTGACTGGACCCAATTATAAAGATTGGCTCAGGAACTACAAAATTATTTTGGGTTCGAGAAGTTAACACATGTTTTGGACCAGGACCCTCCCACCTTACCAGCTCGTCCATCCACTGAACAGAGAGCGTCTCTGGAAAAAATGGATTGACGAAGATAATAAGGCCAGATACTACATGTTGGGCTCGATGTCTGATGAGCTCCAGCGCCAACATGAAGATATCGGGACTGCTCGCCAAATGTTGGCTCACCTGCAGGAGATGTTTGGTGAACAGAGTCGCGCAGCCAAATATCAAGTCACGAAAATGACTTTTTAAGGCTAAGATGCGTGATGGGCAGTCAGTCCAAGATCACTGTCTGACAATGATCAAGGACATGGAAGAGCTTGAGAAGCTCGGTGTGAAGTTGGACTTGGACCTGCAGAACGATATTATTCTGCAATCCTTGACTGATGCATATGGGCAATTCATCATGAATTACCACATGCATAAACTTCAAAATTCCTTGGCCGAGTTAATGAATATGCTGGTTACCGCTGAGCTTTCTATGAAAGGTTCTAAAGGCTCAGTTCTTGCTATGGAACGGACTTCTTCCAAAAGAAAGTCTTATGGAAAGAAAAAGAAGTCTGTGAAAAAGCAAAAGGTGGAAGGATCAAAGAAGAAGAAGGCAGAACCGAAGAAAAAGGCCGATGGCAAAGGAAAGTGTTTCCATTGCAACAGCGACGGCCATTGGAAGCGGAACTGCCCTACTTACCTGGCCACCCTGAAGAACAAGAAGGAAGGTCCTTCTGGAGGTATGCTCGTTATTGAGTCTAACCTTACGGTTTCTTCTGCATCCAGTTGGGTGCTTGACTCTGGTTCTAGTGCTCATCTGTGCACTTCTATGCAGGGTCTTGAGGATAGCAGGAGGCTGAGGGATGGAGACATGATCCTACGCGTCGGTAATGGAGCAAGAGTTGCTGCAGTAGCCGTGGGAACATACCCTCTTGCGATTACCATCTGGTTTAGACTTAGTTTTAAAAGACTGTTATTATGTGCCTGCAGCTAGCAGGAATTTGATTTCTGTTTCATGCTTAGCACAAGAAGGTTATGTGATCACCTTCTTTAAGGACCATTGTAACATTCTTTATGAAAGAAATAAAATTGCAAATGGTTTCCTTATTAATGGTCTTTATCAGCTACATATTGATGTACCTGTTTTAACTATCGAGCAAAACGTGAATGCCAAACGACCTAGGGATAGTCCAAACGACAGATATCTATGGCACCTGAGATTAGGTCATATAGCAGAAGATAGGATCAACAAATTGGAGAAAAATGGGCTATTGAGTCCATTGACTTTTGAGTCATATCCAACTTGTGAATCTTGTCTTCAAGGCAAAATGACTAAACTCCCTTTTGTTGGACATGGGGAGAGGGCCACAGATCTCCTTGCCCTAGTACATACTGATGTGTGCGGCCCATTTGATGTGCCGGCTAGAGGCAATTTTGTCTACTTCATTACCTTTACCGATGATCTGTCTAGGTATGGATATGTGTATCTTATGAGACACAAGTCTGAAGCTTTTGAAAAGTTCAAAGAATTCAGACATGAAGTAGAAAAACAAACTGGAAAACCCATTAAGGTTCTTCGATCAGATCGAGGAGGTGAATACCTTAGCCGGGAAATTCCTAGACTATCTTAAGGAAAATGGCATAGTCTCTCAATGGACTCCACCAGGAACACCTCAACTCAACGGGGTTTCAGAACGGAGAAATCGGACTCTATTGGATATGGTTCGATCCATGATGAGCTTCACAGACCTCCCTGATTTTCTTTGGGGACATTCATTATTAACTTCAATCTATTTACTGAATAGGGTTCCCTCTAAAACCGTTCCTACCACACCGTATGAGATATGGCACGGTAAGAAACCAAGTCTGAGTCATCTCAGAATTTGGGGTTGTCCGGCTCATGTCAAAAGACAACAAGCGGACAAGTTAGAGTTTAGGTCCTTTAGAGCTCGATTCATAGGATATCCTAAAGAGTCATTAGGATACTATTTCTACATTCCAGAAGACCACAATGTGATTGTGAGTCGACATGCCATATTTCTTGAAAAATAGTTTATTCAAGATAGTGGCATTGGAAAGCAGATTAAGCTTGATGAGAAAGTCTCACAAGCAGAAAGAGCTAAGGACCAAGTGGAACCAAATCAGGTTGAGCCAATAAGAACACTACCTCCTCCACCTCGTAGATCGGAAAGAGTTTTCCCGTCCCCCTGAAAGATACTTAGGTATTATTTCAGAGGATATAGAGGAAATGTTCCTCATAGGTAATGGTGCTCATGGTGATGATCCCAAAACCTACAACGAGGCGATATCAGATATCGACTCCGAGAAATGGCTTGAGGCAATGAAGTCAGAAATTGACTCGATGCACTCAAACCAAGTCTGGACCTTGGTAGATCCACCAGAAGGTATAGTACCTATTGGTGTAAATGGATCTTCAAGAGAAAGATTGGTGCAGATGGGAATGTGGAGACATTCAAGGCTAGACTGGTGGCAAAAGGTTATAGTCAACGCGAAGGCATTGACTATCAGGATACCTTTTCCCCAGTAGCTATGCTAAAATCCATCCGCACATTGCTTGCCTGTTGCAGCCTATTTCGATTATGAAATATGGCAAATGGACGTGAAAACGGCATTCCTAAATGGATATCTTGAGGAAGATATCTATATGGAACAGCCGCTAGGTTTCACATCCAGTGATACTGATCACAAGGTTTGCAAGCTGCAAAGGTCCATATATGGACTTAAGCAAGCATCTCGGAGCTGGAACACTCGTTTCAATGATGTGATCAAAAAGTTTGGTTTCATCAAAAATGAAGAGGAACCATGTGTTTTCAAAAGGGTCAGTGGGAGCGCTGTTGTCTTCCTCGTATTGTACGTGGATGACATCCTCCTTATTGGGAATGATATTCCCATGTTGACATCAGTCAAGATGTGGTTGTCCAAGGAATTCTCCATGAAAGACCTAGGTGAAGCATCCTTTATTCTAGGAATTAAGGTCTATAGGGATAGACCGAATAGGATGCTAGGACTTTCACAGAAGATGTACATAGAGGAAGTACTAAAGAGGTTTAGTATGGAAAACTCTAAGAGGGGATTAATACCCTTCAGACATGGTATTCATCTTTCCAAGAAGATGTGCCCCAGCACACCTGAGGAAATAGAACGCATGAGCAAGATCCCTTATGCTTCTGCAATAGGGAGCCTCATGTATGCCATGCTATGTACACGACCTGATATAGCCCATGCTGTGAGTGTCACAAGCAGATATCAGTCAAATCCAGGTGAAGAACACTGGACTTCTGTGAAATGTATCCTTAAGTACTTGAGAAGAACTAAGGATATGATGTTGGTCTTTGGTAATGGAGAACTCCTGGTCCAGGGATACACAGACTCGGACTTCATGTCCGATATAGATGATCGAAAGTCGACATCTGGAAGTCTGTTTGTGTGCAATGGTGGAGCTGTCAGCTGGAAGAGTTCCAAGCAAACTGTGATAGCAGATTCCACCATGGAAGCAGAATATATAGCTGCATCAGAGGCTGCAAAGGAAGCATTCTGGTACAAGAAGTTTGCTGCAGAAATTGGAGTAATGCCATCAGATGCCATTCCTCTTTACTGCGACAACAATGGCGCCATAGCCCTTGCTAAGGAGCCGAGGTCTCACCAGAAAGTCCAAGCACATTGAGCGGCGATACCATCATCTCATCCGCGATTACCTTGAGAAAGGTTACGTTGAGGTCAAGAGAGTCAACTCCGCAGATAATGTGGCAGACCCACTTACAAAGCCGTTGCCAACAGAAAGATCGAAGCCCACCCCTTGAAAGATGGACTTAGACTTATAGCCAATTGGGCTTTAGGACAAAGTGGAGATCTGTTTAGATATATTGTGCCCTAGTGAAGCCAGAATTGGCCTTGACACTTGTAATACACTTTAGGGGCAAAATTGTAATTGACTAATAATTATGAATGGGTTATTTTATCACACATGTGTATTTTTAGTTGTCCCTGTGATAACCTTTTGAGTTTAATGGTAATGATAATTCATATTTTCAAGAGTTGAAAATTTAAAGACATGATAATATTTATTAATCATAAACAAGCTCCCGACATAGGATCATCACGAGGATGGTGATTGATCGAAAGGTTGGTGTCGAATCGCTTTCTCTTTTAGTAGATGAGTCTTGAGTCTACGGTGTGGAAGACCGGAGCGCGAGTACAGGTACTCGTAGAGAACGTAGGGCACTGAGCGTGACACCTCGAAGTAGTCATTAGGAAGTCTACCTTCTCGTCAATGACTGACTCGATGCTGCAGTAGTGTGTCTGGTTCTTTGCCTGGATGCATCGGTAGTTAACCTTTGAGGGTGTTTATAGTTTGACTACACCATTACTCGGTTCCTCCAGCCATAATTGGAACCCTTGAGGTGTATGTTGGCTATAGCATGTTTCATGTGTAGGAAACTGGATTGCATCAAGATGGGATATCTATCTACTCGGTGGTAGAGGAGCAGCCTATGATGATAGAGAATCCAAGTCCAGAAATCCATGGCCATGGAGAAGTGAATAATAGAAAGAGTTCTATTTAGATTTTCACAATGTGGACTCAAATCGAATGATTACATCATATGACAGAAGACTAGGGTTTGACGAGTTCCAACCCTTAATCTAATCTGATCGGGGCTCAAGATTGAAGAACTGAATCCACAGGTAGCTGCATCCAAGAGGTTCGCTATTCAGCTCTGATGGGTTGCACCATATACTGCTAGGTGTACTGTGGATTTTGCGGAGGCAATTCAGAATGATTAGATGAATCGATCATTCTAGGTTGCGAACAGAAGAGTTCTGATCCATCGAAAGGAGTTTCGCATGAATGTCTAATGATAAGAGATCATGACATATCCCCATTACCATACAGAACTGAACCTAACTGGACACAACAAACAAGGGGTTTGAATTGGTGGATCATCAACTTGAATTGATTCTTAGTTCAATTGAATCCTGAATGAGATTCAATTAGGTTCAAGGAATCGTGCTACAACTCGTGAACCTAACGTTCTCTTTATACTATACAAATAAGTTGTCCTGACTGAGCAAAGGAGTTTGTGCTCAATTAGAGGCCTTCATATGGTCGTGACCTGGAGTTGTACCAAGTCAAGAATAGGTTTGTCTTATTTGTAGACATTACTGCATTTTTGGTCACCTGCCATTTCTTTGTTCTTTGAGACTTTGTCCAAAAATCTACCTTTGACTGGTCACGTTGACCATTGACCCTTTGACTTTTTGACCAATTCATGCACTATTGGAGAGTGGTGGGGGCTGTTCCCTGCCAGAACTGGCAAGAAGACGGGCGCAACGCCAAGGGTGGCGTGAGCCCAAGAGGAGGCGCCTAGGAGTCTTGTTGACAAGGACTCACTCTCCCTTTAGGATTCCAATCAGAGTTCTACTAAGAATCCAGTTTGACTGGTCTTAGGTGCCCCTCTAAGGAGGAATCCAGGGGTTCTTTTTCAACCAATCAGATTTAGATTGATTTCACAAAGGGTTTGTGATTGGTTGAGAGCGTGGAGTTGGATCACGCTTAGTCTATAAATAAGACCCTGCGCCCAACCCTAATTCCAATGCTATTAGATACGCCCCAAGGCTGCCTCTCCCCTCCTTCTCCACGCCATACTCTCTTCTCCCTTGCTCTCCACGTCCAAAAGTGTTTTGGACTTAGTTTGGTGCGATTCAGATCAAGGAAAGGCGATCAAAAGCAAGAAAGCTGCGCTGCTGCAAAAGGACGACTGCAGATCTTCAAAAGAGTTTTGAAGATCCTCCAAATCAGATCCAGATCTGATTTTTGGAGGTGTGATAGAGAAGAAGAGGTTCTCCAGATCCAACCCGAGTGGATACTGGTAGAGGCCAGGCGCTTGCGTGGCTAAGATCCAGAACCTTCCGCTGCAATCAGGATCATCTACAGGGTAATAGGATTACCCAATTCAGGTAAATTGAATTTGATTTAATTTATCTTATTTTATTTTATTTATTAAAATAATAAGAATCAGATCTGAAACATATCAAGATCTGATTGAGATCAAGAGAAAATTTTTGAAATATATCTCTTGATCTAATCAGATCTGGACGAACCTGGACCGGAAAATCAGGATTTCCCTTCACTATCGACAAGGCTCGATACGACTGAGACTGGTCCAAGAAGATCTCTGAGCTTCAAAAGCAATTTTGAGACATCGAGGACTGGCACAATAGTTACAGAATAACCTGGATAGGGAAAATATCCAGGCTGGAATGTGAGCTCAAGACCGTCAGAGATGAAGCCACTTGTTTTTAGAGGTGATTGTACAGTAGTCGGCAAGCTGGTGCAAGTGGCGAGTCAGAGGAGATCGCCTCTTTGAAGAGGATCATCGGTGAGCTCTCAAAAGCGATCGGGATGGAGAAGGTCGAGGTTCAATGGTTGAAGCTCCAGCTAACCTACAAACATCAAGCTGTCAAGGATGCGGAGGTCGAGTCTGAGGTCTTGAGAAAACAGCGGTGAGAGCTTGAAGGCAAATTTCAACATGCCAACAGAATATACATAGATGGTTTATATAAGAAGAAGGAGCTTGAGGGAAAGATCCTCAGGCTAAAGCAGGCTTAGTGATGGCTTGGGCCGACAGCCAGAAGTCTGAGGAGTTCGATCCATCTTAGGGCTTCGATCTTTTTTCTTATTCTTTCTTTTCATATAATCGGGCTTGCCGATCTTTACTTTATTTGTAGTGAACTTATATTTGCAATAAAATGATACCTTTTTCGTCATTTTCTTATATGAATTCAATGCTTGTTAATTGCTTCACTTTCTTCACCTCTTTTTTTTGTTTTGTCTTCTAATGAGATGCTTGTTGTGAATGCCAAGCTGGGGTCCCTTTCGCAAACTAGGATGGGGTTCTCCTTTTCGTATTTGACATAGCCGTAGGGGGGATGCATATAAGGATCGCTGGTAGGGCTTTTTTCTTCTTCTCATTTTAGATTAACGAGGTCTTGGCCTACATCTGTTAGGATGAAGTTTTCTTCTATTCCTTGCATGATCGTAGGGGCACGTTAGGATCGTTGATAGAGCCTCTTTCCTCATCTCGTCTTAGTGTAACAAGGTCTTTGGCCTTACTCATATTAGGAAGAGGTTCTTCTTCTATTTTTAACATGACTGTAGGAACATATTAAGGCCATTGATAAGATCTCTCCCCTCATCTCATCTTAGATTAACGAGGTCTTCAGTCTTACTCATGTTAGGATGAGGTTCTCTTCCTGTTCTAAACGTAGCTGTGGGGGCACATTAGGATCATTGACAGGACTCTTCTTCCATCTCATCTTAGATTAACGAGGTCTTCGGCTTTGCTCATGTTAGGATGATTCTTCTTCTATTTCTAATATAGCTGTAGGGGCATATTAGGATCATTGATGGAGCCTCTTCCTCATCTTGTCTTAGATTAACGAGGCCTTCGACTTTGCTCACGTTAGGATAAGATTCTTCTTCTATTCCTAATATGGCTGTAGGGGCACATTAGGATCATTAATGGGGCCTCTTCTCTCATCTCGTCTTAGATTAATGAGGCCTTCGACTTTGCTCATGTTAGGATGAGGTTCTCCTCCTATTCCTAACATGGTTGTTTTTGTTGCGTAGCTAAGTTTGAAAAGTTATTTCTCGCCATTACCAATTTGTAACAAGGATCGGGGTGTTAAAGTAGAGGAATCTTATTGCAACCAAATCATTGATAATACATTCATAGATTTTTCGAATTCCACGATCGAAATAGATCGGCTCCTCCGAGCTCCTTCAGATAATATATCTCGGACAAAATTTGGTTGTCACCGAAATTAAGGCTGGAGTCGAAGAAGATGAGGTTGCCACCGGTGACTTACAAAATAAGTCTCGTCCGAAATTGGAGGTGGTGATTCTGGCAAGATCCTTTGACGATCAAGTTAGCTCTTTCGGCCAAAAGAAATGAAGTGCTCAAAGAAATTTTAACAAAATTTTTAGAAAAAATTAAGAGCATAGGGAAGAAGGCATATCTGGAGGATTTCTTATATAGGCAGAGCCCATAACAAACTGATAGTGACAGCCATAATCATCTGATAATGGGCCATTTAGGACCACGTGAGGTTCATTACGGAGGATTGTATTTATTGTCATGATGTGCCAGTCTGTCAAAGTCTGACAATTCAAGTTTGGATGGGATAGCCGTAGGTAACGAAGAATTCTTAGCTAACACCATTTCAGAGGAGTTCGAAGGTTCTTGAGATCAGCTGCACTTGGGCCATCGTTTGCCATATCATGAGTCGGTGCCGATGTCTTTTTGGACAACTGGTAAGAGAAGTCCGAGAGGAGCTTGACAGGCAGAGAAGTCCGAAAAGAGTTCGACTAGCGACGAAGTCTGTCCAGAGTTCGATCGTCGAAGAAGTTCGGCTAAAGAAAAAGTCCAATAGGAGTCCGACTGTTGAAGGAGTCCGATTGAAAAAAAAGTCCGGTGGGAGTTCGACCGCTAAAGGAGTTCGATTGAAGAAGAAGTTCGGCAAGAGTCTGATTGCTGAAGGAGTTCGGAAGGTCTTACGAATTCGGTGGAAGTCCATCCCTGGCCGTTGATACCGAACAGGTCAATTCAAAGGTCAAACATTTTGGTCGAACTTCGATAGGAGCGGGTTTATCCCCAACTATTTCAAAATAGAATGAGAGGATAGTTATATCGTAGAAAACTCTGCTTCGTTTCCAATGTTTCAAAATCCAAGTTTACAAAAGATACTGGCAGTGGCCACATGGTAAGTAGAGAAGGAAGATGTGCAAGAGCCATACTGAGATAATGCCAGCCTCTTGAAGAAATTCATCAATCAATGATGAGATTCCACGGAAGAAAAGGTTATAAATTTCTTTAGAATCTATTTAGTGGGGATAATCTAGCATGAAAAAAGTAATTTTCACGTCAGATTATCATATTTGATATAAAAGTAAAAAAAAAGAGATAGTAAAAGAAATTGATAGGTCTTATACTTATTTTTCTAAAAGAAAAATAAAATAAATATCATGAAAAATTGATATTTAATAAATTTTTAAGTGATGATAATTCATATTTGATAAAAATACCTTCAATAAAGTTGTATATGTAATTATTGATTTTATTTTAATATCATTCAAATTTTTTAATAATTTTTTTATAAAAAAATTAAGATGAAGATGATATTATGTAAAGAATTATGTAATTATAGTTATCATATAAAAATTAATTAAAAATAATAATATTATTCTAGTATTAAAAAATATTTTATATTAAAATATATATTTATAAATTTTATTATATTTTTATATAGAGTTATTTTTAATTAAATATAATATTTTTTTTCAATATTCATCAATTAAATATAATAAAAAAATATTTTTTTATAATATTTTTTAAATTAAATTATTTTTAAAAATTATTAAATTATTTTTATAATCTAACGTACTCCAACGAAATAGATCCTTGGTTATTATTGAGATTGCTTCGGATGCTGAAGACATGGCTGAAGTGTTCATGAGTTCGAACGTATCTTTTGGCAACCTAACGGCCTATAATCACTGTCGCAGAACCTCTCCGGCTACCGGCCATTAAAACCCTACGCATCAAGCGGCGGACCGCGCTGCCGGCTGGGAGTCACCACTGGTCCCCACCACTCCGACCGCAGCACGTGTTCTTTCCAGAACTGGAGTGACGCGAACAGGACCCGATCGTTGTCGGGAATTAGCCTGTGCTGTCATCATTCATGTCAACGATTTAACATTCAGAAGCAGCATTGATGGCTAACACCGCACAAGGCCAAATATAACATCCCGTACCCATGTTCAAAGATGGCTGCTCAAATGAGTTAACTCATTTTCGTTAGACATCCCTGATGAGACCTATTATTAAGTACCGTACAATCTGAGGATATCAGGTGACTAAATACACTCCTCGACATGTAATCCAAATTTCTCTTAATTATCTGCAAGAGCCAGTTTTCTGATATATTCCGCTGTTCTCAAACAAGAACGTTCCTATTAAACTTATATATCTCAGATGGATAAACTTTAAAAAAAGAAAAAAAGAAACATATGTTACATTATAAATGGATTTGATGGTTCTGTTGTAAGGAATCCATTGACAGAACGATCAAACCCACTAGCAACCTAACGAAAGCATCCCACCACGCATGATTCGGCGTAGATTCCAGTAAGCTCCACCAATTTTTTCACCACATGACTTGAGAAAGAGAGAGAAATGAAGTATCAGAGAGGTCCTTCTTCTTCTTTTCTCTTTCTCTTCTTCTTCTTCTTTGAGGGTTGGGCTGTGAGAGTGTTACAAACCACTCGTCTTTGGAGCACTATTTTTTCCTTTGCAATCATCACTGACCAGAACAAGAAGATCACCATCTCTTATAAGGTTTACATTATCGATCTCAGCTCCATCTTTAGTAAGGACTTTAGCAGGCAAGAATCCAAATTTTTTTGCACCTATATCAAGAAGCTCATCTAGCGACCTTGGCAAGAGCACCAGCTTTCGGGCAGTGCCGCCCTTCTCCGAGCAGCTGATCGTAACCCTGGGGGTGGCATGGTGGTGTTGAGGGCCGCGAGAACCCCCCACATACCTTGAGGCGGGAGCAACTGGAAGAGGACAGCTGCTCCTACCAGCATGGGCCGCTGAGATGATCCCAAACAGTGAGTTGTGGAAGTTACTGTTTCTCTGCCTCTGATCATCTCCCGAGCTTTCCTGAATGAATTTCGGGACCGGCATCGAAGGATCGCTTCTAAATTTTGCATTTAAATGAACAATTGGTGAGCTGGTCTTAGTAGCAGCGGCAGGTGTCTCTGATGCTCTGCTGTCGCATTCTTTTGTGGCTCGGAACAGAGATGTTATATCTTCATGGCCTTGTTGGTCGGCTAGATCCCTGGGAGTCCAGCCACGGATGTCTGGTTTGTCAATGTTCGCGCCTTGTTCGATTAGGAACTTGACCATTTGGAGATTTCCTTCACAGACAGCATGGTGGAGGGCGGTAGTTCCATCGTTCTTGGCTAGTGTCACATCTCCACCATAACGCACAATGTCCCGTAGAAGCTCCAAGCTGTTCTGCTCAGCAGCCATGCATGCAAAATGAGCTACATCACTAGTTGAGATGTCTGCACCGTTGTCTATCAGCAACCTGATCACACCTTCATGTTTTCCAAGTATTGCCTCCCAAAGGGGAACGTTTCCTTCCAAATCTGTGGATGACGGTGATAAAAATGAAGCATAAGCAGGCTTTGACACGGAGCAACTATTTTATCAAACGCATTTATTATGGCATGCACAACGTCCAACACGAAACTAAACGGGGTCAGTTTGACATCACAAGTTCGGTGCTGAACTAGCTTAAAGATTCAGAAGCTAGACATCATGCAGGAAAAAAAAAAGAAAGAAAAAGAACTATTGAAGAATCA
Source organism: Cocos nucifera (assembly GCA_006176705.1). NCBI lineage: Eukaryota > Viridiplantae > Streptophyta > Magnoliopsida > Arecales > Arecaceae > Cocos > Cocos nucifera. Next base: position 485,433 of record QRFJ01000202.1, on the reverse strand, counting down.
CAAATTTAAGCTCCAAATGGATAAGAATGGAAGGAGGGAAAGAACGATCAAGATAAACAGCAAAAGTTTGTATCGTTATCATTTTTAATATAAAGAAAGTTTGAGAATTTTGTCTTGGGAACAAAGATTGAAAAAAATTGGGAGAATTCTTTTCTACATACGATCTCATTGGCTATCAATTTGCAGTGTGGTTTTTAAAAGATTGGGAGGTAACGAGAATGATGAACTGAAGATACCATTTAGTGAACATAACTGACAAGTACAACTTATTGCGTGTCTATAAATCCTGACGATTATGGAGATATTTGCTAAGTTGAAGGACAAAGGAAGATGATCTTTGAATGCTTGCAACTAAGAAACACCAAAAAAGATATGAGATGAAATTTGCGTGGTTCTAAGTGCACCAAACATCCACAAGTATAGGATAAATTTTGATAAGGAAACGATCAAAACAGCAACCCCAGAAACCAACTTGTCTTGCATGCAGTATAGGAGTTTGAAAATGCAGCAATCATACCTCTGCTGTTAGGATCTGCCCCATAATCCAGCAGGAGAGCAACACAATTCTCATTTCCTTTGGATGCTGCTGTGTGCTATTGATGTTATATATACATATACATACATACATATATATATATATATATATATATATATATATATATATATATATATATATAAAAGGTCTGATTTAATAATCTCTAACAGGTGAAAATTAGTTAACACAGAAAACTACCAGTCAGAAAAAAAATAAATAAATAATCACAAACCAGTGCAGTGCGCCCATTGTTAGTTGCTTCATTTGGATCCAGGCCTCGTCTCAGAAGCTGATTCAATAACAAATCATCTCCTCTAATTACAGCAAAACATAGAGTAAGGGGCAAGTTTGATGGGCCACGAGCAAGCATATTCTCCGTCTCTCTTAGGACTCCTTCCATGACAGGGTCCTTTTGCTCCTTCATGTACTGTAGTCAAAACAAAAACCACCAATGAATATGGCGAATGAGACTAGAGGTGATATGCTCTTGATGCCTTTTCATGAAAAAATGGGTGAAAAGCATTTATTGGCTTTCACCGTCTAGTATCACAGCTACAGCATTCAACCATACCCAACTCATCGAAGCCTTGATCCCAAACTAGTTTGGGTCGGCAACATGAATCCTTTTTCTCCATTCCACTCATCGCTAACAATAAAACAACGAAACATTGCTTTTTATAAAACAGCACAAACCTGCATAAGATTGTTCATAATAATTGTTCCATCTCCAACATTGGACTGAACAATGCTAAGGAATGTAGCCCGATTTAAACGCAATAGCTGACACAATTTTTTGGTGCGGACGGTGAATCTCTGGGGCCGATAACAAAGTACTCCAATTTCACCGACGACATCACCTGTATTTGCCTCTCGAACAATCTGCAAAGCGTCCAATAGTTTATTGTTATTATTTCGAATCACTGCATTGATTTTGTAGTTTCCTTTAATATAGATTTAAAGAATTTGATGAATGGCAAAGTAATTTTTACTTGCCTGTTCAATTCCATTCTTGTAATCTACTAGATCCTGAAAGAAAACACCGATGCATCAATGTCAGGGCATGCAATACATAGATACTGTTTAGAGAATTACATAAATTCCCTTGCTTGTCATGCAAATGAACAGTAACCCCAGTTAGAGAAACAAAATCCTAATATTATGCTACAACATTCTTTTAGCAAAACATTTGCGTGTACCGCAGTGCCATTCACCAGCATGTAGAAGTCTGTTGGTGCTTCATTCTGCAAGATTACATCTTCCCTGGGAGGGAAATACTCAGCCTTCATCTCCGAAACCTTCCAACATTATGCAGAAGTGAGATGGCAAGATTGGAGATAAAAGTATAGCAATACTATAGTGGATGCAGTTGGGAAATCAATGCAATATACTTACCAGTTGGAAAAGCAGATCACTCGAAACACCTCGGAACAGATAGACATTTTGAACAAGGGAGTAAAACAGGAAATGAGCAATGCTAGACCTGATGGCTTTAGGAAGAACATCGAGAGTCTCTTGCTGTTGAAGACCCTCCGAGTCTGTCCTGAACTTTAAACACAAGTGCGCAAGCATCTGATCTTGCAGTCGAACTGGAAGTTGGTTTCTCTGTGCAAATCCAGAAGCAGCCTGAAGTGTATCTCTCTGCAGTTTGAAAAGCATAATATCAAAAGTTTAGTAAACAGAAATTTCTGCGCGACCATCAATATGTGCTTATAGAAGCATGTCTATGATCTGAGTAAGAACAACTCACAAACTTTCTAGTTCGGCTAGTCCCATGGACAATTAAATTGGTCATATTTCCAACCAAGTATGATGTGAGTCCAAGGTTGAAGAACATGTAGAAGGTATCAAAAAGCATCTCCCTTGTATTTTGAGGATGAAGGTCTCCATATCCAACAGTTGTAAGAGTGCTCATGGACCAATACATTGAGATCACATATCGCGTCCACACGCTTTTATCGTGGAAGTCTGGCAAAGAAGCACCAATCCATGTCATGCTAGGGTCAGGGTACCTTGCTGCAATCAGATAGAAGAAACATCCGGCGCAGTGGACAGCAAATACGGTCACCTATGCAGACATTCAAATATGATGAAGCAGTTAAGGCTGAAAGCTTCAAGCATTTGAAGAAAAGGCCACTCTGCTAGTGAAGATGCTTACACAAGAAAGTTTTGCACATCGGACCATAAAGTAGTTAAAGTTCCTATCTTTCTCAAGTCTGTCAAGTAAGAAATGCAAGATTCAGCTAGTCACATCATCAAGCTTACACATATTACAAGTAAGGAAAGTATTAATTGGGAGGTTAATATTTGAGTCCTATAGACTACTGAGATTTGAAGACATCGTGTTCATTCATTCAACAATACATCTGAATACAAAAGGCAAAGCTTGTAAGAATTTTAACTGCATCTGCAAAGAAAATACTGTTTTGAAAGATAAAGAAGGAGAAATACTGCTCTTGTAACATATTACCTTTTGAGCAAATTAAGGTGGTGGAGATCGTCTTTAAAAAGATAAATTCAGAAAGAAATGAAAAAGAAAGGGATCCAAAAATCCCAGATCCCCACCCTCAGACCAGTCTGGACAGTCGTGCAAACTTTCAAATAAATTAAACTAGTAATCAGTTACTCAAGGACACACACAAAAAAAAAAAAAAAAGAAGGGTTCTTACCGCGCAAAAAGTGCACTGACTCTACGAAGACGCCAAAGGCGAAGCATGTTGAACAATCCAAAAGAATGAAGGTTTGAAGGAAGAATTTTCCAAACAAGTTCTGAAGGGATGGTAGAAATAACATCCAGAATAAACCAGCTGGTTACGTATCTCCAAGCAATCTGCTGTGGGTTGTCTATAAGAAGATAAGTAGCTCTATCGAGATAGGCTACAAAGAATGTCAAGACAATATCAATAGCAAAGAATCCATTAACAACATTGTCTGCTGTAGCTAGAGCTCCAGATGCCTTATTAAGGAAACCAAATTCAAATGGAGAGACCCAAGCAGTATATGCCACTAAAACAACTAGAAAAGACTCCCAAGATCTGCAAAAACCATTATCACTACCATATCAGCATCATCTCGCTTATCAGCATATTAGTACTCATCCACATACTGTTATTCCAACATCAAGTAACCAGGCAGTATTGCACTAGTAAAATAATGAATAGCAAATTAAACCAAATTTTTTAAGTAAAGAAACAGAGGTGGACATAGAAATTGTCTTATTCCAAATTATACTAGATTAAAGAAAAGAAACATAATAGATATTTCTGTTTCTCGAATTCTCACGCGACAACCATAACATTCTAAAAAAAAAAAGAAAAGGAAACACATTGGAAGGAAAAAAAAAAAAAAAAGAAAAAAAGAAAGGAAAGTATGATAATCCATGGTTAACATCAAATTCAAAACAAGAAATTAGGTTTCTTTAGAAATTTAGCAGCCATGTCCTGGCTCTCTGCGTAAGTTGTAAGATATCAAATCAGATAGCTGGCATATACTGCATGCAATGATCCAAAATCAAACAAAATGGTTGCATAGCAACCAAGGAACAGAAAAAAGGAAGGTAGAGATGAGGAGAAAAAATAGCACAAATCAACAAAATTTCCATTACAATTGTCCCTATCTGTCCTTAATTTTTTTCCGCAAAACCGAGGCAAAAGTTTTACTATTAATGTTAGTTTAAGAGGAATCGATGGGTGACTCATCAGCTTCATTCAGAGGGAGATTGAAGCGAACCATACAACATAGAAACCACCACGCAAAGGGGCAAAAAAAGGAAGAAGAAAACGCAAAAGGAAATTAAGTTGAGAGGAAATAACCCATAGCAATCTTTCCTACCTATTTCTACGTGATTTTTTTTTTCCAGAAAGATAAACCAGCCGACCCAAGGAGTTATGACTTATGAAAAGAAAACAATAAGCAAATATGTAGCATTCCCGTTTTCCAATATCATTTAAAGGAAAATAAAATCTCTAAAAAATAAAAAAGGAAAAAAAAAAGGGGATAGAAAAAAGGAAAGCAAGGAGTTTACCGATATCTTCGATCGTAAGGGGATATAATAGACCACCGGAGCTTGGCCCTGCGGTGATGGCTCCTGGCCCCGAGGGGCGGCAGGATGTTGCTCGATATGCTGTAATGGCTCTCATCCCTCGCCAGCTCCTGCTGTTCCTCCCTCGCCTCATACCCGCACATTGCTTTGAAAACTTTCCTGTTCCTCCTCTCCGCCTCCATCTCTCCTCCCTTTCTCTCTTTCTATCTCTCTCTAACTCACTATCTATCCCTCTACTTCAAAACTCATCGTTCTCCCATTCTAAAGACCTCATGGAGCCGCCATTGCCGGGAAAAAGAAAAAGAAAATTCTCCCCTCCTTGTCCACCAAAAGCCCCTTCTCGTTGTTATACGGATCGGTGTACGTGCGCCTCCTGGAGGAAGAAACTCGGTTCCAGGGAACTTGTTATATATGGGTGAAGAACGCGAGAGATGTGCCCCTTGTCAAGAAATCTTCAAAAGAGAGACGAGAGAAGGAGCTGCCCCTCTCTCTCTCTCTCTCTCTCTCTCGCCTCTTCATGTCTCTCTCTTCTCTTTTTGGTTGATGAAAGAAAGCTTCTTTATGGCTGGGACGAACACCTGTCCGACGTTTGCGGTCCTGCGCGCCGACTCCCGCCCCCATCGCCTCCGTTACCATTCGAAGCGATGCGTCAAACGGCTGATCTGACCTCCGCCGGCCCAGCTTGTGTTATCAAATTCGAATTGTGTTGGCATGCTGGCCACGTTTTCTTATTTGTTTTGGTACATTTTTTTGATTAGTTACGTTAGAGATTCTTTATCCACGTCTACGGTGAAGATAAAATACGTTATCCAATGACATTTAAGCCATATAGCATAATTAATAATAAAATAATTATTTAACACTAACTATTTTTTTATTTTTTATTAATAAAAATATTTTTTTAGAAAAATAAATAATTATATTACTATTTATATAATTTGTATAATTTTTTATAAGTATATAAAATATTCTAAACAATATATATAACTTCCTACTATATTTTTATATGATATACTGAATAATATATATAATTTTCTATAAATATATATGATATTTTAAATAATATATTTTTTTTAATATTTTTATATAATTTTTTGTTAGTTATAATAATTAATAAAATATTATATAAAACATCAAAAAGTCATAATAACTATGAGAAATCATATATATATATATATAATTTAAAAAATTATATATTATTCAGAATATCATATATATTTATCGGTAGCCATATATATTATTTAGGATGTCATATATATTTATAAGAAGTTATATAAAATATCAAAAAGCCATATATATTGTTTAGGATATTGTATATATTCACAAAAAGTCATATATATTATTCAGAATATCATATATATTTATAAAAAATTATATAATATATCAAAAAATCATAATAACCAACAGGATATCATATAAAGATATAAAAAATCATATATATTATCCAAAATATGTATATATTCATAAAAAATTATATAAGGTAAAGTAATAGTACCATTATTTTTTTATTCTATAAAGGCAAAATATATTTTTGTTATGAAAAATTTGAAAAAAAAATTGAGTAGCATTAAATATTTATCTCATTATTTATTGTGTTGCGTAGCCCAATGTAATTGGGCGATGCACTTTTTCTCCACCAGAGAATGATGGATAAAGAATTACTAAGAATTACTCATCTTTAAAACAGTCACATGCTTCTAAATGCTGCAAACTTTTCCAAATATAATTTTTCTTTGATAGAGCGGAGGTTCGTAGCAACATCACATGTTAAAACAACTATGAAAACTGCCCAGGATGGATGGAATAACTATAGACTTGTAATACGTAATATTACATGTTACAAAATCTTCGAACTGGGCTGAGATGATATTAGTTTGCTTCGGCTTAAAAATACCATCCACTTTAGACCAAATTGGTAGTATTCATTTGGAAGCTTCCATTTTCGAGATTTGAACCCCAATCCATATGGTCCAAAACCAAGCTAACCGGATATTTAAAATTACAGTTAGAATGAGTTGAAAGTTGGATTTAAACCTTTGATACGCAAGTGTGACAATCTAGGTTTCACCCTAAAAGACTAATTGGAAGATATTATTTAGATTCCTTTTATGCTATATAAATATCCAAGATCTTTTCAACAAATCATCTATGTAGAACTAAATGCACATATGCATGAATCCTCACATACTCTCTTATTTAAGCCCTAGCTTCGTTATTAGGCTATAGATTCAAATCCATGCATTATTTCATAAACATCATTACTGGCCTATGATCAGCCTAATGAACCTGTGTTGCAATATCTTCTAATCTATATGATTTATGGGTTGGATCCATTTTGATACCATTTATAATAATCCAAAATCTCATCCAAAAAGACTAACTTAAAAGGATTATTTGAATTCTTTGGTCTTATATAAGTATTCAAGATCTTCCTAGCGAATAATTGATGTGGGACTAATTTCATGTTTATATAAGTCCTTAAAAATTTTTTGAGGTCAATGTAGTCCTATTGTCAATCTAACCTTTGGCATTGTTAACAAATTGGTTTAAAAGATGAAAGCACCCTTAATAGCAAAATTATAATGTAAAATAAAAATAGTTGATTAGACTAATCATGGGAGTAGCTGATAATGAATGTTAATGCTTGATTAGTTAGAGGCAAATCCGGTCCTTCTACCATCTTGACTACATGAAAGGTTCGTGGTTTAATAAGGGGAGGATGACCCCACTAAATAGGGTTCATGGTGGCAGTCAAATTGATGGACTCGATGGTAGAGATTCATGAATTGGGGTTGACAAGATCCACCATCATTGCATTGGTCTCCATCGTAATCTCCAACATTATGTATTAGGTTGATCAACAATGCCATATTTGGCAAAGCTTGGTGTTGAATGGTAGAGAATGAGGCTGGTGTTGGAGATTGGAGCTACATTGAGAAAGATTGGTTAGATCGAAGCAGCATGATAGAAATCAACTAAGATTAGGGTTGCATTGCTGAGATCTTTAAAAATTGAGGATTGGTGGTGGGAATTCAAAGCTACCAATGGAGATTGAGATGGATCAGGGTGTTGAAGATTGAGGTTGGGTTATCAAGATCGGTGGATATTAGGACAGGACAGCAATAGGCAATAGAAAATGGGACTAACTAGACAGTCTTGAGCAATAGAGACCTGAAATAGGCATCATGAGCAGTGAAGATTGGAGCTAAATAGCAACATGTAGTGAGACTGAGGTGGAACTCCGTAAGTGAGGATCTATGCTATCATTTTCTTCGATTAGATGTATTGAAATTAGACACCACTATGATCTGACCTTATGTTGATCTTAGTAGCGGAATAGTATCATGAGCCCAAGCTGTTTTCAAGTGGATGTAGGCTTCGCATCCACTTGAATTTTTTTCTGGATGTCTTGTAATTACCATGCAATAAACTCCTCGGCAACATTGTCTTCGACCTCTTATGAGCCTATCAGAGGTGTAGCCAAGACCCTTTCACGAAAAAAGAAAAAGAACAATAGCGATCAAACCTAGAAACCAAGCAAGAAATCCTAGAAACCACCAATTCTGATGATACATATCCTAATAAGGATGGATTTGTCCAACATGATGAGAGGGGTGGAGGGTCAGAGTTCTTGTCGAAGGAGGGAGAGGAGGAGGTCACAAAGGGACATCCATCGAGGAGGAGGAGGAGGTGGAGATAAGGTTAATTGGAATTAGAGGCAAGAGAATTTTAGAAATAGCATGGCTATTGTGTAAGGGTTCCTAATGAAAATGGACAACCATAGAACATTCACATGAAAAACTATTTTTGAGGGACTACTCCAAACTTTTTAAAATCTTAGCATCGAAGTATTTCTCAGGTAAATTTGGAGGGATCTTATGTATTTTTCCCTAAAACTATTCTCTATATTAGGTACTTTGTTTAACATTAGAAGTTTAAAAAATAGACTTGTTTGTTATCTCAATTAAATATTTTTTGATCCAAATAAATAGAAATAAGACTTATTCATGCTATTATAACACAAATTCTTCCAAGACTCCGTATTATTTGAATCATGAGCCAGTAGTAAATGAACGCCATTGCACTTTTTTTTTTTTCTTAGAAAAACTACAAGGCTGTGCCTTCGTAATTCTTCTCTGTTAAATTTATCAAACATTTCTCCATGACAGCCTGCTTGTTCCAAGATATGATCATAGAATAACCTCATCAAGGAAAATTCTCCTCTTATCCCAACGAAATCTGTTACGCAACGAAAGCCGTTCATATGATTTTTACCAAAAAAGAAAAATGCCATTCATATGATCAAGCGTTCTTACACGATTACGCGTTGTCAGATAAGACAAGACGGGTTCAATACAAAACTAACCTCATCATAGACGAACAAGAGGGGAAGATCTTTACAGCACTCCCCGACCTGGCTGCCTTCGGCCCGGCTCCCTTAAAAGCGCGTGGCGGGGGAGGGGAATCAAACTCAGAAGACAACGACGCTAGGGTTTCGAGGGTTGAAAAGTCAGAAGGCAAAAAGCGAGAAGGGTCCGACCAGCCCACCTCTAGTTTATCGCCACGTATACATTGCATGGACTTCCAACCTTATCCACTCGCTTACCTTCCTCTATATATAACATCCTCCTCTTTTCTCTCTGTATTCTTATAATCTTAGTTGAGAAAGGAAAGAGACGAAAAGCAGTGTTAATCCCAAATGGCATCTGGTCTAGTTCTCTCCTTCCGGCCGGCCGTCATCCGTGCTTGCGCCACACCCGGAGGCGACAGGCGGTCGGAGGGGCCCGGGCGGAGCAGCGGCACCTGGTGGACCCCGCTGTTCGGGTGGCCATCGGAGCCGGACTACATCGAAGGCGGCAGGCCGGCGCCGGTGGAGGCCGGTGCGGAAGAGGGGAAGCGGCCTCCAGCGCGGAGGTTCGCGGCGTTCACGGAGGAAAAGGCGAGAGAGCTACGGATGAAGACCATGGAGATGGAGACCTTCCACGACGTCATGTACCACTCCACCATCGCCTCCAGGCTCGCTTCCAATCTCCCACCCCGCCGATCCGCCCGCTAGTTTGGCTAGAGTAAATAATTTCATTTTCTCAGCGTCCGCAAATTCGTCGACTATGATTGCAAGGAGAATCTGATGTTTTCTCCCTCTGCCCCGTCTGTTTTCCATTTTTTCTTTAAAAAAAAAAAAATTCTTTGCATCCATAAAGGAAGAAATAATGATAATGCCTTGCCGCCGTATTAACGATCAGTCCTTATGATTCGGACGTTCGATTTGAAAGGATAAAAATAGAGCTTGAGAAAAAAATTTTACAAAAAAGAGATCGAAAGAAGGAGGGGGAGAACTAAAAAAATAAGATTTGTGATAGCCGATAAAAAACCATTGGGACTTTGAAGAAAAGAAAAAAAAAAAAGAGAAAGCAAAAGGTGATGAAGTGGTCATCGAAGCGTCGCTGGATGGCCATCATGATCACTGGCCCAAAAATTATCATATAATAATTTTTTTTCTCTTTTTTTTTCTTTTTTTTCCTTCTTTTCTCTCTCTTTTTTTTCATCCCTAGTTTTAGATTTTGTATGAGCCAATGTAGAAATATTCCAATGCATATATACTGTTGATACGAGATCCAATTCTAAATCAGTAATTTTTTATTTATATTGATGTATTTTATATCGGATGTATTATTCAACCCTCTTAGCCTTTAGATCCGAAGGCGTGATATTTTTGTTAAAGCACTATAAAACTCCGAAGACGATTAGCAAGACCATCAGACGTTCTAGATCAGCTGCCCTTTTTCGTTTTTTGTTTTTTTTCGGGTGTGGGGGCGGGGGGTCAAAAAGGCTGACCCCAAAGGAAAAAAAAAAGAAAACGGGATAACCGTCTTCAAAGACACCTATTGCAACGGTAATTATTTACCTCACGTAATATTTTTGGAAGAAAAGGTCCAAAATCGACATTAACTGGAGCAAATTTACTGCTTTCGTATTACTTGACACAAATCTTTATTATCTTAATAAATTGCTCAAGGGGTTTCTATCTTTAACATTCTTGTTGCCCGCGTCAGTTTACATCTATTGCACCGGCATATAATAGCTATGAATGTTACTACCAGAACCTGGGAGATTGGCTAATTGAAAAGAGTTCCAAGGAGATAGCACGGATGCTAGAAGGGAAGTGCCTTTAGATTTTAGACTGCAGAAGCACCATGTGTGTTAGTACCTTATTTACGGAAATGCTTCAGCAATTTAAAAATGTCACCCAGCTGGTGCGGCGTACTCTCATTTGAATCGGCATTTTTAGCAATACGCACCGGACATGACTCCCCAAAACTTGGTTGTGCACCCCGCAGCAGTCAGCTCGGAGAGCTCAAGTTTAAACTTATTCTATAAGATAACCTTCTCACCCCAAATGTGAGGGATAGACCCCAGGATTTAAGAATTCCCAACTACTACTCACATCCGTACACGATCATATTGGGATCTCCCAAAGTTCCCTCAATGCACAAAATGATTAGAATGGACAAACCCTCAACGCACAAAATGATTATTAGTTAATATTCATGGACGAACGGAAGGAGAAATTATATTCTCCATGACGTATACCATATAGCCGTGCACACCGCCAGTCATAGCTACTCGTTTTCGTACCAAGTCGAACACTAATGAATAAAGTCTAGAGGAACGGATCGCTAAGACCGACAGCATGCATAATGTGCGCATATGTAGGATATAATTTCTCCAATGGAAGGACATGGTGATTTGTTGCCCCTCACAATTTTCTCAAATATTGACCAACAAGTGCAACCCTTTTGCAGCATGAAAGAGCGCCAAACGGAAGGCATCAAGCAATCAACTCCCTGGCAGGGGCATAGCAACGGATTTTTTTTAAAAATATTATTTTATTTTTAAAAAATATTAAACTTATTTCCAAAACTAGTATTCATATCGAAATCGCGGATGATTTATTAACCACCTCACCTAAAATAGTGGGTTGAAACGCGATTTCAAACCTAACTGACCTAATTATGTGGCGGACTACAATCATGAGCCCAATCCACGATTTCAATAAAATCATGATCACGATTTCATAAAAATTATTGGCTCAGTCCATAAGTCCAATACCATTATATGTATATTTTTTTATTCACCAACAGAACCTGCAGAGAAGGTTTTTGGTTGACGAAGCCCATGGAGGGCTGCAAAGGACCTGATTGGGATGGGGGCACAGACGGTGGACTAGCGCGGGGAAACGAGGGGAGAGAGATTTTTTTTGTTTTTTTTGATGGATGGAGGAAGAGTTGGGGGCAGGTAGGGCTGAGGGGAGGGAGGGATTGTTTTTTGTTTGGAGGCGTGGAGAGAGGAGAGTTTGTTTTTTGTTTGGCAAACAAAGAAAGAAGATGGAGAGGAGGAGGGGGAGGAAAAAAAAAAAAAATTTCTCTCTGGTAGATGGAGGGGGAGGGAAGAGGCGGGGTGGTGACAGGCGGAGACCCATGAGATAGGGCGAAGAAGCACTGCAGGGATGGGGGCACGAGCGAAGCAGGTGCATGGAGGATGTGGACGGTGGAGAATTTTTTTTTTTTTTATGCGGCGGACGAAGGCAGGATCGTGGGTGGAAGATGGTGTTGACGAGGATGGCATGGAGGAAAGTCGCGGGAGGTGAGAGGTGCAAGCGAAGCGGGCGTGGGCGATTGGGTGGAGTAATTTTTTTTTTTTTTTTTTTTTGCGAACGGAGAGGGTGGGGTGCCCTCCGATCCCGCTCGCGCCTTCCATCCCCTGCAGTGCCCCCTCCGTTCGCCCACGCCCTCCACCCCCCACAACGTCCGTAGGTTCTTCACCCTCTGCCCGCGAACAAAAAAAAAAAAAAAAAACAAAGACTCATAGCCCAGCCCCACGAACGATTTCAGTTAGGTCTACGATTTCACTGAAATCATGGATTGACCTTGCAATTTCAACCCATCATGTAAATAGACTAGATGAATTTAAAATCACAGGTTTAACCCATGATTTTAGTTGAGATGAACCAAAAAATCACCGGTCGAACCCGCGATTTCGTCGTGGACATTATTTTCTAAAATAAGTTCAAAACGAGACCATTTTGGAAATAAAGAAATAAAAATATAATATTTATAAAAAAAATTCCCACAGCAACAGTTTCTCCCAATAATTTTAAAGCAACCCACATGAGTTAACAACCGCTTTGAAAAGCAATCCAAACATTTATAAAATCTGAATCTGAAAAGCAGGGTAGGAAAATGTGGAGAATCAGGGGAATGTGCAGCACTAGCTATTATAAACAAATAAAAGCCAAATCCCAGGCGATCTTCCTCGCTTAATAGATTGATTTTTCAAACTTCCTTATCTCAATGCAGACATGTTTTTGGATCAAAAATCTACCTACAACTCTATAAAACATGCATGTGCATACACTCAAAGAATCACCAGGGAAATATTGTTGCTGAGAGAAACACTGCTGGTCTAACTACTTCAATCTTATATATCTCTTTTGCTACACCAGAGAATATTTTGCTTGAAACAAGCACTAAATTCCTGCTACAAGTGTTTTCTGTTTCAAGTGAACATTTAAAAGCACCATATGAATGAATCTATTTTTCTTTTCTGAAAGGACAAAGAACATACTGAAACTGGAGCTATTGTATTGGAGACAGCAGCTTTCTCACCAATCAAAAGTATATGCTTTCATTATTTCAATCAAACAAAAAGAACTCAAACATTCTAAAAAGAAAAGCAAGTCGATAGGAAAACAATATACCAGCAGGAGCTCATGTGAGAACTACTTCTCATTCTACCAGAGAATAATGAGGCAGAGCAGAATCTGCAAATACCAATACCAATATTGGCCATTTAAAACAGCACTTGCATTTCATTTGCTCTCGACATCGTATACATCAGTTCTGAAAGTAAATTAAGGATGAGCAGAAAAACAATAAGTTGACGCGCCCTATTGACTAGGGCAAATTTAGGCACAGCAAACATATGCAATATAGATAATAGAGTTTTTAACATTTAGATTTTCTTTAAACTTAAAAAGAAAAAAGCTTGAGATAAACAATTCTAAACCAATGGGGACAATTAAAATCACTGTTAAAATTACATATAGTAAAGCTCCCTTTTATTTATAGAAAGTACAAGTTCTTTTGTAAGTGCTAATTGAGGCATGCGACCATTTATATGTTAGTGAGGCAGAATAAAGGCAAGAACTGAAATAAATTCGCAACAATTGTAGAAGCAAAACAAGATCGAGACCAACAGTATATTAGCAGCATGAAAGGAGATCATAAGTCAGGACAATCAAATCCTAATGTCTTTTTTCAAACAAAGAAGAATGAAGTATAACAATTATTGGCATGTATAGCAAGGATAATAGAAGATTGTGTGTCATTCAGTCTTCTAGAGAAAGGAAGCTGTTTTTCCCTTATTGTGCTGGGGAAACGGTTTTGTTTTCTTTCTTGGCATCTCTCTGTATCACCCACCCACCCCAAAAGAAGCCCAAAACCCAAACACCAAAAAGGAATTTGTGAATAGTTATTAAGGTGAGTGAGATCAAACAAGGAAGCGAAAACATGATGTCTACAAGCAACACAAATAAGAATGAAAAGGATTCAGGAATGGGATGAACTAAACAACCATGAACACCATAATAAAGCATGTGAGCACACGCAATAAAAAAACTTAAATGTTGATTGTGTAAATTAAAAAAGAAGGGCCAAGGACACTCCTAAAAGGACTGAAACATACATAGGATTGGATAGCACAGAGGAGACGATGCCATTGAGCTTATTTTGAACAATCATAAACAGTTACTTGTGAAAATTAGGTTGAGGTGACATGGAAAACAATTCATAAAGCAAAACTAGGAACCTAAGGTGTCAAGAAATGAAGTACAGGTTCACGTGAAAAACTTATGTTGAGAAATTAATAGAAGAGAACAATTAGCCATCTAGATGCACACACAAAAATGGATCGATTTGGTCTAAGGATCAACCATGCCCAGCATAGATTCAACCATTATAGTGAGTGAAATGCACTCTAAACTCCCTAGCTCCCTAGATTTCAGATTTGAACAAAAACCAATGGGGCAACACCAAAAAAAGCATATTAAAAAAAAAAAAAAAAGACTAAATTCTTTACGCGTTTCATTCATCAACCTAAACTCACTTACCAGACCCCTAAACTTGTCCCCAAGCACTAAAATCATCAATTTCTGATTTACCTTAAGATCGTGGTGAATGGAAATGCATTTTATCTATCACAGAAAGCCACTCTTTGCCTATAGTTGCTTTGGCCTGAAACTGGGCATCGATTCACCAAGGGTGGTTGACAGCTGATTGTTAGAAGTTCTCCATGCATGATGAATTATGTATCTACTCATGATGCTTTCCCATGCAGATAACAAAGGTTGGTGGCCAACATCACCTTGGATCTAACAGTAACGTTGTTCATGACCAAAATTTTTGCAATCATAAATCATCCTAGAACTACATCTACCAATTAGAAGAGATAAAGAAGACAGAAACAGATACCCAATCAGATTTCTCAAAAAAGAGCTAAAAACTCGCCCCGTTACTTCAGATAACATATACAGGTTCGATAAAAATTTAATGGAGAGATCAGAAAATTTGGTGGCAAAGCAGGCACATCAATCACAGCAAAATGAAACCAGACAAAAACAATATTTGGGCAGGAACAAACACGGATTTCATGCAAACAAGATCAAACTGCCTAAAATTGCAAAGAAACAAAAGAGACATCAACAGAGATATTTTCCATCAAGCAACGACAAGGGGGAGTAAATGGCAGACATGGCAAAATATGAGCATGGATTAATTTCAGATCTCGAAATGCACGTGAAGGAAGGAAGATGCAAGGATACATCAAGTACGCCCCGTGAGCGAAAGCACCTGCCAAGACCCCGTAAAACAACCGATCTCTCCAAACCGGGTTATGCCTCAACCCAATTCGAACTGCAAATTTTTTTACCTCAAAATGTAAAATACTAATAATAACTCAAGAAAACAAGAAAACCAAACCCAACAGTTAAGAACTAAAAAATAAATAAATAAATAAATAAAATAAAAAGTTAAAAGGAGAGAGAAGGTACTGAGGGGAAGAACGGGAGCATAGATCAGAGGCACCAAGAACATGAAAGGGGGTCCCTTTTTTGGTCTCCTCACCGCAGCATCTCTTCAGCACCCAAACATTAAAAAAAATTAAAACGAGAGAGAAAAGTAATCTAATTAGATTTCGAGTAGAGAAGAACATCTGATTCCTATGGCTATGAGTGAAAAAGAATTGTCGATTGATAGAGAGATACCCCTCGGAGAAATCGGATGAAGGCGCCATGGAGGAAGCGAGCCGTCGAGGCAACCAAGCAAAGAATCCCGAAGAGGCGTCGCACTCGTTGGGCGAAACCCGTGGGCTGGTTTTCTTCCCTTGTTTCGGTATGAGAGGGCTACGTCGGCCAGTAAAAAGGCCGGTTTTGAACCACTGTTTATGCTTCGGCTTGTTGGCCTTTCCGTCGGACGTTGCATTTTTTTGCTTTTTTTTATTTATAAACGCATCAGAAAATCTGATGGATGTCATTCGGTTTGGTCGGCAATCCTGGGTCTGTAGTTAAATATAATATCGTAATACAATATGTAAATATTGTCAGTTAACTAATTAACCCTTGAAGTTCAAGCTATTGGCAAAGATGTGGCCCAAATCATGCATATGAATCAAGAATGCCTCCACCGGGCTGCATGTGGAGGGTCAAATAGTCATTAAATAAATAATTACATGAAGAGGATTTAGATTCATCACATTCAAAAAAAATATACGTTGATATTATGGTAATTATTTGAATAATCACTCAAAAATTCATGCTAAAAAAAAATACGTCTACTCTACTTGCCAAAGATTGACAATCATCTATGTCGTGAATTTATCCAAAAAAAAATGATGTGATTGATATTGAGATGCATGGATCATCTTATTTGGATATGGATCAAGTACCTATAAAAATCTAATATCTACGAAAACTTAATAACTCACATATTCGAAAGGTTGAGGATCAAAATGATTACTAGCGCACAGCAGGGATATTAATCCAAGTTAGGCAGCAATGGTGATTAACCAACTAACCCTAAAATCCTCATGTTAACTTACTTGGATCAGGTTCTCAAGGTGATGTTAACTTACCAATAATTACGAATTAGTCTGTGTTCTTATTCTTACTGTTTATTTTTTTCTTTTTTTTTTCTTTTTTTTTAATAAAGGCAGTTGGTGGAGTTGTCTTGTCTGATTTTGCATGAATGCTACCTCTAGCATTTGATTATGGGGGTCAGGAATGGCATGACTTTCATGCCTTTGTGATTATGTGAAATATTATTATACATTGAGCATATCTTTTATTAGTGATTAATTTGAAAATTATTTTATCATTAGTATTTTTGAAATGTCCATCATGCCAATGTGGCATCATTTTTGAAGTTTTAGTACTCCTGAGTATTTCTTTGCGCAAAATTTCATGTATTAGACTGACAGCCAAACGCAATATCAGTGAGCATGAGAATGCATTAGGGAGCAGAATGCATCTGGCATTTAAATGCGGCTGCTAACGTTTGTATTAACTTGAGGAATTTGGGTGTGATTGTGTGCTCATGGATGTGCTTTTGCAGTCTTGCATCATGATGTTGGCTATTATAAAAAAAAAAATTATAAAAAAAATATTTTTTACATCATAAATGATGTAATTCTGTAGGTATCACAATGATTGATTTTTGTATGGAATTGAAATAAAAAAAATAATTTTTTAAGGTACTATGTTTTGATTCTGCATGATAGTCAATTATCGTAGATGATGTTTATAGAGTTACATCGTCCGTGGTATAAAAAGATTTTTTTTTTTTTTTTTTTTTTTGATGATGATAGATAAATTATTGGATCAGTTGCATATATAACTTTACCCAAAAGAAATTGAGCTTCAGGATTAATAATATGATAATCATCATCAATTCACTATCCAATTTGGGTTTATGGGCAATGTTTTTTAGGAAGAGGACTGCCAGTACACCTAGATATTTCAACAATTTCGATAGGCATTTTGACATGAGAGCGCACAAGTACAAGGCATGCGATAAGATGACGTGGAATGTGATATGGAAATTTGAAGCCAATGTCCGCTGAAAGGATGTCAGCTTGGAATTTTAGTTTTTTTTTCTGTAACATTACCTAAAAACTGAAAATGAAGATCTAATTTATGGTTGCTTGGACTACTCTTTAGAATTTACTCTCATTTTATCCGCTCTAATGATCTAAGAACCCGTTTTCTCTCTCCACCTACAAATGAATATGGCCAAAGATTCCCATGGAACATATGTATTCACCAAGAATCAATTAAAATTTAGTTCAAGAACCAAGGCAAATATAATATTTAATAAAATCAATAGCCCAGTCTTCAGTTGATCCTATTAGATCTAGTAGAGAACATTGAAAAAATATTTATTTAAGAAAAAGATGAGAAAAAGAAACTCACTAGGTTGCAGCCAATCAATTTGGATTTGAGATAGTTGGGGCAAGCAGTGATTGATGCAGTCAAGAAAGAGGCAGGTATGAGGTATTTAATGATTGACCATGAAGCGAGGGGCCTTTAGATCTTGATTGAAATAGTTGGATCCAACAGAGGTTGATGTAGTTAAGGAAGATACAGGTGTAAAGCATTTAATAATCAACCATGGGGTAAAGGGGCTTTAGATTAAGCATGAGATGGTGAAAAAAGGGACAATACATTTAGCAATGGAAGCAAAGGGCATTAGATCATGCAAGAGATGATAAAGAAGAGAAGGATGAGAACCTAGATGAGAAAGAATTGGTTAGAAAACATACGACATAGTTCATACAAAAAGATGTGGTTTGTGCCAAAAAGGATCACGTCAATTATATAGTTTTTATTGAGGACATATCTTGCACTTTTTTTTGGCTATGGTTGTACTTTTTTTTACTATCTAAGAGGGATTATATTTTGATGAAAGAGAGGCATGCAAAAAAGGATAATTATGTAAATAAGAAATAAAATATAATTTATCAGTTTTGAAAAGTCTTTCGTAGATGACTTTTTTTTTTATTTCATGTAAAGGAATTATAATGTGAGGGGTCTTGAAAAGTCTTTCATAAATGGATTTTTTTTTTTATCATGGGAGCATGAGGGAGTTTGTTTTCATGGGATAAAATCATATTTTTGATGGTTAAGAGAGTCGATCCAGATTATGAAAATGAAATTCGATGGATATGACTGGTTGTTGAGAAAAGTGCCTTGAATTCTTTCATATTAACCCATAGCGAGGTTCAGGATGACAAATGGAGTCCAACGAATCCAAGAACATCCCAATCGAAGTTCAAATGGCGAAGATATACGTGACAAAGTACGTGAACCATTGGATGGAAGTTGGAGTGGGGCCCATAGCTAGCAGGCGACTAGGCTCGGTGCAGGCCGGCCATGTGGGCGCGGCCCAGCATGCGGGCACGGCTAGCGTTGCCCAACGAGGGCGCACACGGGCTCGACCTTGCACGGAGCCCAGCACGAGCACCTTACCATGCACAGCGCGCGCGGGCACGGCTTATGCCCAAGCGGGCTCGTGATGGTGCACTGTCCATGCGGTATTTTTTTTCTAGGGTTTGATCTATCGTGGACCAGCACTCGTAGACTCTTAAGAGGTCTATAGATATTTTATCATGATCTACACTCGTGGAGATGTGGTTTTGCACGATCCAGTAGCCACGAATGGTTGTGGTTGCAATCTGATGATAGGGGTGCTTTTTGACTTTGAAATGGGCTGAAAATCCTACCGGACACGAATAGAGGCCTTTAAAAGATCTGGAGCAGTCCATGAATGTAGTGTGCCTTGGTAGTGGCATGAGAGAACCTGAGACGTGATTGAGAGCAAAGAGAGCGCCAGCGGACAACAGAAGTAGGAGCTTCGGGCAGACAGCTAGGTAGCGAACTGCGATCATTTCAGGAGGTCTCCAAAAAAGAGTTTGGTAAGGATAATTTCTTGTTGAGATGATTGTATACGTGAGTTGAGAGTGAGTAATCTCCTCTTGTATCTCTTCCTTTTTTATAGTGAAGTTTTGCATGCCCCATGGAGGTGAGCTTTTGGATTGATCCACGTACTTAGTTGTATTCTTATTTTATTTTCTTCTTTCTTTCTACCGTAATATCTCGGTACTAGATCCTTAATAAGTGGTATCAGAGTATGCTGATAATCTAATAGATTGGTATCAGAGTCAGACAGTACCGAAATGCAGATTGCAATAGTGATGATAGAGATTAAAGAATATGGAGAAGATAAGTAAAATCAAGATGAAGATCAATAGGTTCAATGAAAAGGATAATTTCTTCTTGTGGCAAGTAAGAGTAAAGGATGTCTTCATCCAACATGGGTTGATCGATGCTCTCTCGTATGATGAGATGCCAGCCGCCATGGAGGTGAAGGATTGAAAGCGGATATAGATGTAGACGGTGAGCATAATTTGCTTGTACCTAATGGATGATATTGTGATTCATGTACTTGATGAGACTTTCTCGATGGTGCTGTGGTCGAAGCTTGAAAAGTTGTATATGAAGAAGTCGCTCACCAACATGCTATTTCTTTGGAGGCAGTTCTACCAATTGTGGATGAACGAAGGCCAGAGCATGTAGGAGTATCTAACTTCTAGAAGATCCCCACCGACCTCCTCAGCATTGGCGAAAAAGTTAAGGAGAAGACCAGGGCATTGGTCTTGTTAGCGTTGCTTTCTCCTTCGTATGAGTTCTTGATGACTGCTCTTTTAGTGAAAAAGAGCATCATTAAGATGAACGAGATCACTACAGTGATACTATAGAACGAGATTCTCAGGAGGAAGAATCCAACTTCGAGCTTAGATGGCGGCAGCTCAGCTTTAATAATTTTTGAAGGAGCAGAAGGCAGTAGACGAAGCGACAGAGGATCTCGAGGAAAATGATCTAGATCCAAGACTAGGGATCAAATTAAGATCAGATGCTACAGATACGACGAGTTAGAACATCGAGTCAAGAATTGCCCATAACTCAAGGATTGGACGAGGGCTATTGTGGCGGTGGCCAGTAGCGATACAGAAGGCAGTGATGATGTGTCATGCCCCGACTCAAAAACCTTAACCAGACATCTGACAGATGGCCGCACACTCGTAGGTTTTAATCCCCTCGAATATGCAAGGCCTGTCTTTCACTAATTAATTAACATATTTTAACTCAGGCAGTGGTAAAAGCAATTTCTATAATATTAAATAAAAATAAAACTAATAATAAGGTCTCTAATATTGTTAATAAATAAAATTTTAAAATAATAACTAAAAAATAATTTTATTTGAAAGAAAATAAACTAAAATTCTGTCTAAGTTCTAAGCTCCTAATCGATTTTCAGTCCAGCAAGATCTTCTAGATCTGAAAAATAAAATAGAAAAAGGATATGAGTTTTATGGCTCAATAAGTTACCATTCATCTATGAGGGATCAAGCATAATTAATTTTTCAAGATATAATAATTTAATAAATAAAAATAATTTTCTTTCAAAAATATGCCATGCACATCAGTAAAAATCAAATATTCTCTCTCAATCTTCAATGACTACGGCCACGATCCACCTCATGATAAGGTTCAAAAGAGACTAGTTTCTAAATGAAGAACATTCGATCCATCGACGTGCTACTAGTGATCAGCTCTACTGGCTAAACCCAGAAAGAAAACTAGCTCTGATTCACACGGTCATGATTTGCCCCATAATAAGGTAAAGAGATTAGTCCTGAACGTAGAACACCCAATCCATCGGCATGCTATCAGTGATCAGTCTCACTGACCAAGCCTAGAAGGACTAATTCTACCAGCAATCAATTCCGACTGGTTAGGGTCAGAAGAAATATGTTTCTGATATGTGACCAATAATCAGTCCCATTGGTTAGATCCAGATCATAATTTAACTAAAAAATTTTCTCATACTTTTGTCACAATTATTTTCTCACAAAATAAAAATACTTATTTTCATAATAGTATCAATTTAATTTATAAAAGAATAATAAAAATAATTTTTTATTTAAACTTTTAAGTACCAATAAATATTTTTTTTCTAAAATCATGCAAATTTTAAGAAAAAACAATCATCTCTTTCAAAATTATAACATACAATAGTATCATCATGCATGATCCAATTTTTCTCAAATATTTTTCATAAATACATTCATAATTTTTAAAATTTAATAATTTTTAAATATTTTATATATAAGAATCTAATTTTAAAATATATAATATACTTAAAAATAAATTTAAAGATAAAAAAAAATTTACCTGTTGATCAGATCCAAAATTTCTATGATCATCTCGAACTGATCTCTGGATCTTATATTCTTTTGGCATTGAAGGATCTAGCATATTAAATAATTTAATTAATTTCTAATTCTGAAAGAAATTGAATAACTAACAAAAATCTTTTAATCTATTGCGAACCCAATCGAGCTCAATCCTTAGGTTCATATGACCCAAATTTGACCTAAATCTAATTAGGTCAAACAAATCAACCACCCTTAATTATTTAAACCCTCTCTCTCTCTCTCTTTCTTATTTCTTTTTCCCCGCTAGACAGAGGAGACCGAAACCCACGGCCTCCTCTCAAGGTCACAGGGGTGACTGGTGGGAGAGAGGGAGCCGACGACGAGGCAAGTGGACCAAAGGGTGGCGGTTAGCCAAAGATGGCTGGAAACTCCACCCAAAAGAAGATAAAGTCCTACCCTAGGATCGAAAAGAAAAGAAAAGGGAAAAAAAATTACCGACGATGATGGTGGCGGTAGCGACAGCCGGTGACTGAAATCAGCATTCTTCTGCCCGAATCCCATGCTATAGGTAAGCTAGGGTTTTGGAATTGGGATTTTAGGGTTTCTAAGAAGAGATCTAAATTTAGGTTTAGGGCTTCTTCATGAGGGAAAGGATTTAGGGATTAAATAGAGAAAGGATGAGACCTCGCCAGCATATCTCACTCAAATTCTTCTCCTCATGATGCAGATCAACTCGGAATAGGATTCCCTATTTCGGTTGATCCCGACTCTTTTTTTTTTTCTTTTCGATGAAGTCGGCATTTGGATGCCGGCTTCTGTTTGAACAGATCAATGGGACAGATTCTCACATTCTATCCTTCTTAACAAAAATTTCGTCCTCAAAATTTGACATACCTAAATTGAGAAATAAGTTTGGATATTTGGTTCGCATCTCTTCTTCCAATTTTCAGGTAGCTTCTCATTCTGTATGGTTATTCCATTGAATCTTGACATAAGAAATAATACGTTATCTCAAAACTTGATCTTTTCGATCAATGACTCGTATTGGCTGCTCCTCATAAGATAAGTCCTCTCTGAGTTAAAGTGGTCCAAACTCCACCACATGACCAGGATCTGGTATATATTTTCTTAATATAGAGATATAAAAAATATTGTGTACTCTGATAAGAGAGGGTGGTAAGGCTAGATGGTAGACAACCATTTTAACTTTTTTAAAAATTTCAAAGGGATCCATATATCTAGGACTTAGCTTTCTACGAACTCCAAACCTCATCACACCTTTAGTAGGGGATACTTTGAGGAACATATGATCTCACTTGGAATTCAAGTTCTCTCATTCTGTTATCAGCATAACTTTTCTATCGACTTCGAGCTAAAAGAATTCTTTTCCTGATAAGCTGGATTTTATCTACTATTTATTGAACAATTTCTGATCCCAAAAGTCTTCTTTCGCCAACATCATCCCAATATACAGGGGTTCTACATTTTCTTCCATACAGAGCTTCAAAAGGAGCCATCTGGATGCTAGCTTGATAGCTATTGTTATAGGCAAACTCCACTAAAGACAAATGTTCAACCCAAGATCCCTTTAAATCTATCACACATGCTCTCAACATATCTTCTAAAGTTTGAATTGTTCTCTCTGATTGTCCATCTATTTGAGGATGAAAGGCTGTATTGAACTCCAACTTAGTTTTCATGGTCTGATGTAAATTTTTTCAAAATTAAGAAATAAATCTTCATAATGGATACTGGAGTGCCGTGTAACCTCATAATTTCATCTATGTACAACTTGGCCAACCTTTCTAAAGAAAATATGACTTTAATGGATAAAAAATGCACTGACTTGGTCAATCAGTCCACAACCACCCAAATAGCATCATATCCTTGGAGAGTTCTTAGTAGCCCTATAACAAAATCCATTGTGATGTGTTTTCATTTCTAAATCGGTACAGCAAGAGATTGCAGTGGTCCTGTGGGTCTCTAATGCTCAGCTTTCATCCATTAATAAGTTAAACATTGAGCTACATATTGAGCTATTTTTCTTTTCATACCACTCCATCAAAAATTTTCTTTGAGGTCTCTATATATTTTTGTACCTCTAGAGTATATTGTATAGGTAGAGTTGTGAGCCTCCAACATAATTTTTTTTTTAACTCCATATTATTTAGAACACATAGCCTACTACCAAATCTTAAGGTTCCATCCTCATGAATTCTGAACTCAGATACCATATTGGATTATACTTGATCTCTGATCTTTTAGAGTCCAAAATCATCTATTTATGATATTTGGATTCTATTAATCAAGGTAGATTGCATCCTAAGTGCAGTGAGCAGAGCTTCAGATTTATACGGCCATATCTCAACACCAATCTTTTTAGATCCTGTAGAATATACTTTTGAGAAGTGATTAGCATTGCTATACCATCCACTAACTTTCTGCTTAAGGCATCTGCTACTATATTTGCTTTTTCAGGATGATAATTGATAGTCAAATCATAATCCTTGATCAGTTCTAACCATCATTTTTGTCTTAAGTTCATTTCCTTTTGAGTGAAGATATACTTGAGGTTCTTATGGTTGGTAAAAATTTCACATAATACTCCATACAGATAATGTTTCTAAATCTTTAGAGTAAAGACTACTACTGCCAGCTCTAAATCATGGATTAGATAGTTTTGCTCATACGATTTAAGTTGCCTTAATTCATAAGCCACCACTTTTTCATTTTGCATAAGAACACGTTTTAACCCTTTTCGGAAGGCATCACTAAAAATAGTAAACCCTCTTTTTTTAGATGGTAGGGTAAGTATAGGAGCTGATACCAAATATCTTTTCAATTTTTGAAAGCTCTTTTCGTATTTCTCTGTCCATTCAAATTTTATTCTTTTATGAGTCAACTGGGTCAAAGGCAATGCTATGGAAGAGAATGCTTCTACAAATCTCCTATAATATCCTGCTAACCCAAGAAAACTACAAACTTCTGTTATACTGGTAGGTCGTTTCCAATTTATAATTGCTTCTACCTTCGTCAGATTCACTAATAGGCCTTCTTAAGAGATTATGTGTCTGAGGAAGGAGATACTTTCTAGCCAAAACTGATACTTTTTTAACTTCGCATATAACTTCTTCTCCCTCAGAGTCTATAATACTATCCTCAAATGCTTTTCATGATCTTCTAAACTCTTGGAATACAGCAAAATATCATCAATAAATACTACTACACATTGATCCAAATAAGGCCTGAATATTCTATTCATCATGTTCATAAAATCTGTAGGAGCATTTGTCAGTCCAAATGGCATAACCAAAAATTTATAATATCCATATCGAGTCTGAAAAGTTGTTTTGGATATATCGCCTACCTTAATTTTTAACTGATGATATCCAGATCGAAGATCAATTTTTAAAAATATCTAAGCACTTGAAGCTGATAAAAAAGGTCATCTATCCTTGGTAAAGGATACTTATTCCGAATGGTTAACTTATTCAATTCTCGGTAATCAATGCATAATCTCATACTTCCATCCTTCTTCTTAACAAAAAGTACCGGAGCACCCCATGGAGAGACACTAGGCCTGATAAAACCTTTATCTAGAAGTTCTTGGAGTTGCACCTTGAGTTCTTTCAATTCAACTGGCGCCATACGATAAGGGGCTTTAGAGATGGATCCAGCATTGGGTGTCAAATCAATTAAAAATTCTATCTTTCTATCGGGAGGCAATCTTGAAAGATCTTTCGAAAAAATATCCAAAAATTTTCTTACTATAGAAATATTTTCTATCTTGATCTCCTCCTGCGAAGTATCTACGATACTGGCCAAATATCTTGTACAACCCTTTCTTAACATTTTGTAAGCTTGCAAGACTAATATAATTTTTATAGGGCCATTTATTCCTTTGCCAGAAAAATTGAGTGGTGCTTATCCTAAAATCTAAATGGTCACTCTCTTTCTGAAACAGTCCACCGTGATATGATATGAAGCAAGCCAATCCATCCCTAGGATTACATCAAAATTCCTTAACTTAAGAATCATTAGATCAGATACAAGATCATGACCTCCAATGCTCAAAATACAAGAAGGGCAAATTATATCTACCACGATGACACTTCCATTTGGAGTAGAGACACACATCTCATCTTCCAAGAGTATAGGTTTAAGACTAAGTTTTTTAGCAAATTCAATCGAAATAAAAGAATGAGTAGCCTTAGATCAAATAGAATGCAAGCATGTGCATTTTCAACTTTGATAATACCTATAATAAATTTTAAGTTTGTTTTTACTATCACGATTATGCATATAAAATTATATAATCTTAATTTAATTAAAATTGTAAGGGGTTTTTAGGGTACCTACTACTACAACATTTGATGTCTCTACATCCTATTGGGTCATGGCATAAATACGAGCCTGGGTCTTTGGCTTTAGAGGTCCTTCTTGTCCTGAGGGTTAACCTGGATGAAAAGTTGGCAGTCCAAAAGTAGGTAATTTATGTGCATTTTGAGAGGACTATGATTCTCGAGATTTTGATGATGAGGATAGTGTATAGCCTTTTGGCCTTGCTGGCCACAACCAAAACAAGCTTCAGAAAACCAGCGACAATCCTACTCCAAATGGATACCTCCATAATGACCGCAACGGGGTTCTTTCTTTGACTGGTCATTCTTCTGCTAAGTTTCTTGGTACTTAGGTTGTTTGCCAGGATAACCACCAGGTTTAAACCTCTTCTTCTATTGACGATCCCTCTTCTGTTGAATATTATTATTTTCTTGTTCTACAATTTTTGCTAGATTTACAACATTTCAGTATGAGACCAATTGCATTGGTCTAACTTCCACATGAATTTTGGGCTTCAATCCTTTTTCAAATCTTTGGGTCTTGATATTATCAGTTGCCACCAGATCTGGAGCAAAATGGGATAATTCAGTAAATTTAGTCTCATACTGGGCTACTGTCATATTTTCCTGAATCAACTTGGTGAACTCACTTTTCTTCTCAAATCTGAGATTCTTAGAAAAATATATATCCATAAACTCCTGACAGAAAGTATCCCATGTGAGTGGCCCATCAGTCCCTTGCTATTTCTTGACGACTTTCCACCATTCAAATGCTTCTCCCTGTAATGGATAAATAGCAAAACGGACCTTTTCTTGATCAGTGTATTCCATACTGAGGAAAGCTTTTTCCATCTCTTTGAGTCATTTTAATGATTCAGTGGAATTTGTAGAGCCTTCAAAGGTCGGTGCCACCAATCTCTTGAATTCTGCCATCCCTCATTCCGACCTTGATGGCTAACCAGCTCTATTTTCTTATCATTCTATTTGCTGCACCAATTCAATTAAAGCTTGTATGGGAATTAGCATGATCTTGAGAAGCTCCAGCAGTATGAGAAATACTATCAGTTCGAAAGGCACTGGAAGCTTGAGAGATATACCCATCCTGATAAGTGTGATGCGCATTAACTGCATGAGGGTTCTCTGCAGAATCAGATAGCTATTCAGGATGATTGTGAGCCATCACGACCTATAAAAAAATAAATTTTTAATATATTTACTGATTATTAATATTCATAATTATATATAATATATTCTAATTTTTATCCTACTCTCACTAATTAACTTATTTTATTAGATCTTTAAAACCTATGGCTTTGATACCATAAAATCTATCATGCCTCGACTCAAAAAGCTTAGCCGGACATTTGATAGACGGCCACAAACTCTTAGATTTTAATCTCCTCAAATATGCAAGGCCTGTCTTTCACTAATTAATTAATATATTTCAACTCAAACAATGATAAAAATAATTTTTTTAATATTAAATAAAAATAAAATTAATAATAAGGTCTCTAATATTGTTAATAAATAAAATTTAAAATAATAATTAAAAAATAATTATGTTTGAAAAAAAATTAATTAAAAATCTGCCTAAGTTCTAAGCTCCTCACTGATCGATTCCCAGCCTAATAGATTTTTTTGGATTTGAAAAATAAAATAAAAAAATGGTGTGAGCTTTACGGTTCAGTAAGTTACCATTCATCTCAGAGGGATCAAGCATAATTAATTTTTTAAGATATAATAATTTAATAAATAAAAATAATTTTTTTTCAAAAATATGCCATGCACATAAGTAAAAGTCAAATATTCTCACTTAGTCTTCAATGACTACAGCCATGATCGGCTTTATGACAAGGTCCAGAAGAGACTAGTTCCTGAACGAAGAACATTCGATCTATCGATGTGCTACCAGTAATCAGTTTCACTGGCTAGGCCTAGAAGAAAAACTAGCTTTGATTTACACAGCCATGATTTGCCCCATGATAAGGTAAAGAGATTAATTCTGAATGTAAAATATTCGATCCATTGGCGTGCTACCAGTGATCAGCCCTACTGATTAGGTCCAGAAGAACTAACTCTGCCAGCGATCAGTCTCGACTGGCTAGGCCTAAAAGAAATATGTTTCTAACGTATGGCTAACGATCAGTCCTGTTGGCTAGACCCAGATCATAGTCTAACTAGAGAATTTTCTCATGCTTTTGTTATAATTATTTTCTCATAAATAAAATACTTATTTTCATAACAATATCAATTTAATTTACAAAAGAATAATAAAAGTAATTTTTTATTTGAACTTTCAAGCACAAATAAATTTTTTTTCTGAAATCATATAAATTTTAAGAAAAAAATCATCTCTTTCAAAACTATTACATACCACAGCATTATCATGCATGATCCAATTTTTTTCAAATATTTTTAATAAATACATTCATAATTTTAAAAATTTAATAATTTTTAAATATTTTATATACAAAAATTTAATCTTAAAATATGTAATATACTTAAAAAAATTTAGAAATAAAAGAAAACTTACTTGTTGATCAGACCCAAAATTTCTACGATTATCTCGAATTGATCTCTAGATCTGATATTCTTTTGGTATTGAAGGGTCTAACTTATTAATAATTTAATTAACTCCTAAATCTGAAAGAAATTGAATAACCAACAAAAATCTTTTAATCTATTGCGAACCCAATCTAGCTCAATCCTTAGGTTCATATGACCCGGATTTGACCTAAATCTAATTGGGTCAAATAAATCAACCATCCTTAATTATTTAAACCCCCCTCCACACACTCTCTCTCTTTCTCTCTCTCTCTCTTTCTTTCTTATTTCTTTCTCCCCGCTAGACAGAGGAGATCGAAACCCATGGCCTCCTCTCAGGGTCACAAGGGCGATCGATGGGAGAGAGGGAGCCGACGATGAGGCAAGTGGACCGAAGGGTGGCGGTTAGCCAAAGATGGCTGGAAACTCCACCCAAAAGAAGATAAAGTCCTACCCTAGGATCAAAAAAAAAAGAAAAGAAAGGAGAAAAAGAAATTACTGATGATGGTGGTGGCGACAGCGATAGCCGACGATTGAAATCAGCGTTCTTCCGCCCGAACCCCACGCTACAGGTAAGCTAGGGTTTTGGAATTAGGATTTTAGGGTTTCTAAGAAGAGATCTAAATTTAGGTTTAGGGCTTCTTCGTGAGGGAAGGGATTTAGGGATTAAATAGAGAAAGGATGAGACCTCGCTGGCATATCTCACTCAAATTCCTCTCCTCACGATGCAGATCGACTCAGAATAGGATTTTCTGTTTCGATCGATCTCGACTCTTTTTTTTTTTAGTGAAGTTGGCATTTGGATGCCAACTTTGGTTCGAACAGATCAATGGGATAGTTTCTTACATGATATCCTTCTGATTATTGATGAGGTATCTACTTATTCCTCATAGTGAATTATAGATTCTGCTTGTTTTCATCATGTATGTTACAGAAAGAAGATGTTTGACCCCTTGGAGACCAATGAGGGCATTGTGTTCTTGCCAGATGGATCGAGCTATGAGATCAAGGGCAGTGGGATGGTCAGCATGAAGCTCTATGATGGAATAGTGAAGAAGTTAGATGTGGTCCAATACATATCCAGCTTTAAAAAGAATCTAACCTCACTGAGCAGATTGAATTCGACCGGCTTCAGATGGAAAGCTGATGTAGAAATCCTAAAGGTCATGCATGGCAGTAGGATGGTAATAAGAAAAAAAAAGTATGAAAAATATTATCTCATGACGAGGAGCTCAATGCGAGATGGAGCTCTAGATGGAGATGGATCGGACATGAAACGGAAGACTCGGAAGGATGACATGCGATATCATAGAGTGAAGTTTCTATTATCATAAGAGACTATTCCGAGTAGGTCTCAGATCAGGAGGATCACAGCCATTGATGGAGATGAGATTGAGCGGTCTGGCTCAACTCCCATGTTTGCCCAACCATGATTAGCAGGCGATTATCTCAGGGCATGGGGGTACTAGAGAAGTTGTCGGATAGGTGGAGACCAAATATTGAGTCGAGATGGAGATTCTTGAAAAAAACATCTCAAATTTTTTCATATTAAGTCCACAATGAGGTTCATAACTATGAATAGAATCCAACGAGCCCAAGAACACCCCAATTGGAGTTCAGATGATGAAGATATGCACGACAAAGTATGTAAATCATCGGACAAAAGCTGGAGTGGGGCCCACAGCAAGTAGGCAACCAGGCTTGGTGCAGTCCAGCGTGCGGGTCCTTGCATGGGTGCCTTACCATGCATAGCGCACGTGTGAGCTCAGCCTGGGCCCAGGCGGCCTCGCAATGGCATGCTGTCCATGTAGCATTTTTTTCTGGGGTTTGATCTACCATAGACTAGCAGCTATAGATCCTTAAGAGGTCTACAGGTATTTTATCACGATCTATACTTGCGAAAATGTGGTTTTACGTAGTCTAATGACCACGGAAGGTCGCAATCATAATATGATGACATGAGTGCTTTTTGACTTTGAAATGGGTTGGGAATCCTACTAGGACGCGGATAAAGGCCTTTAAAAGGCCTGGAGCAGTTCGTGAACATAGTGTGGCTTAGCAGTGGCGTAAGAGAACCTAAGACATGATTGAGAGCAGAGAGAGTTCCAGCGAACAGCAAGAGCAGGGACTTCAGGTAGACAACTAGATAACGAACTGTGATCATTTCAGCGGGTCTCCAAAAGAGAGTTTGATAAGGATAACTTCTTGTTGAGAGGATTAATATATACGTGAGTTGAGAATGGGTAATCTCCTTTTATATCTCTTTTTTTTTATTATGAAGTTTTGCATGTCTCGTGGAGATAAATTTTTGAGTTGATTTACGTACTTGATTATATTTTTATTTTATTTTTTTTTATTATAATATTTTATTATTAATTTTTTAATAAGTAGTATCAAAATATGCTGATAATTCAACATTGATTTTGCTGGTGCTAGTTATGTGGAGCTCGGGGTGGTAGTTTGTGATGGAGGCACACGGTGCTTCAAGAATTTCTTTATGGTGAAGAAAGTGGATTCGGTAATCGATGGTGAGTGGTTTTTTAGTTGGGTGGATTTTTTTCATGTATTTTTTTAGGACTTTGGTAGACTGACACGAACTTTAAACCAATCAAACACTATCTGGGATGAATAAAGCAGTTTCAAGAAGTCCTTCGCGAGGCATTGCGTTTGAGATGAAATGAAGCACCACAATCGAGAAATAAATTAAATAATCTTTCACATTTAAGAGAAAACTTCATGTTTGCTTGGAAATCTATTACAAACTTAAACTCCTCCGATTATTCGGAGTCCTTCGTAAATTCAAATTTAAATTTAAATTCAAACTCTTAGAACCTCTTAATTATCTAACCAATAATGAGTTCTTCAATGTTGACATAATGGGTATTTAGATTATGTCTATCCAAAATCCTTCCATAATGAAGATTTTCATTCTTCCATGATAGATAAATCATAAACATATTTTTAATCACAGCGTACAAGGTAGATGATAAGTGATAAAAATATACTAATAAAAATATTAAATTATAAAATAAATTAATTTATTTATTTAAAATTTGATATTTTTATTAATCTTATGTAGGAAAGAAGGCCACCAATATGAATATCTTATTTTTCTGATTTAGATGAAATAAATTTCAGACAAAATGGACTTCAAATGAGCCCGAAATTGAGTTTCAAAAAAAAAATCGGTCCGATTCAAATCGGTTTAGAAAACTGGCTCAGCAGACCGCTCGATTCGACCGCACCAGCAGACCAATCCGTTGACGCAGTGCTGATGTCAGCATTTTTCATGATGCATGATGGACCAATTTAAGAGCATTTCAGAAATTTCACATGAAGAAGCGTGCTCCGATTGGCTGAAGAATACGGTGGTCCACGCAACACCGAGCTCGTGCATGGTCTAAAGAGGATAATTTAAAAATTTTGTCTGATTCAACGGACGTCTTTTACTGAGATTTGATCGGACGGTCGAAATGCATGCACTGACGAATGGCATCCGTAGCTCCCGATCGAGATCCAATGGCTGAGATTCATCCCGACATTAAACTAAAGATCAAAAGCCTTTCTATGCGCGATCTGATGGTCCAGATTCAATCCAACGATTGATCTAATGGCTGCTATGAATTCTGACTTGATCTAAAAAATTTTTAAGGATTTTTAAGTGATTTTTGGATCATTTGATCAACATCCAATGGTCAGAATCATCCAGAATCCTAATTTGAGTTGTTTTGAGAGTTTTAAACCTAATTTTCAAAGGATTTCAGAGGAAAATCCATCTAAGCCTATAAAGTCTGCTGTTGCCGAAGAAAAAAAAAAGGGAGAGTGAGAGAAATAAAAAAAAATGAGAGAAAAAAAAGGAGAAAGATAGAAAGAGAAGAAAGATTGTTGAGAGAAAGAAAAGATATTTTAATTTTTTTCTTCCGACGATCAGAACAGTGATTAAGGAGCTTCTTCTTCTTCACCAAGTTCTCCACACTAAGAGCGACGGATAATCAATTTCAACAATCAAATAGTTTAATTTCTTTATATTTTTTATTTTATTTACTGTTTTTGAACTTATTATCATGAACTAAATTTTCTTTTATTAAGGCTAAGATATAGTCACTCTTTTGATGCAATATTCAGTATGATTTATTTTTAATTTTAAATTTTATTCATGAGGAGTATATAAATCTGAACTTAATGCTTTTAGATTACTGGCCATCTTCTAATTGATCTAATGAACATAGATGTTAAGGATCAAGTATATCTATGTTATTGCTTCTTGATTATATACCTTGTATTATGAATCAAATTAGAATTCATATGTATGCAGAAATTTTAGTACGCTTTGGATGCAGCATATTTTAATTAGAGAATTTCATAAAACTTAATGCATTAATATTTATTTAAATTACATATGGATCAAAGGGTAATTAATAAATATTGATAGTTTTGCTATACCTGGATCAAAGGGTGGTAAATAAATTAGGAGACTCCACCATCACATAAAATAAAATTAATTTAATATCCTAAATATTATATTGACTGAGTTGGTGAATCGATTGCCTTGGTAACATATTACTCTTAAGTTTAAAATCCTAATAATTACACTCTCTCTATTTAATTAAAATTTTTAATTATTTTTTTATTTTATTCTTTAATTTCTTATTCTCATAAATCGATCTTCTAAATAAAGCATAGGAAAGAGCTTTTCAGTACTTATTTTTCAATCATTTAGGGATGATACTCTACTCATTTACTTTATTACTTGATCGACTAGTGCACTTGCCATAGCTATAGATTAGCACGCATCAAGCTTTTGGTATTGTTGTCGAAAATTATGTCTAAAACAATATTAAAATTTTGATCCTAGTTTTACTTTAGACTTTTATTTTTAATTTTTATTATTTTTTTAAATTTTTTTTTATTCAGTGCATGACACGTACTGGACATAGTAACTTACTACCTTTAGATTCAAAAATTGAAAGAACCATTAGAAGACTACAACAAGAAAGAAATATGGCAGCTGAAGATCCTAATGACATCAATCTAGGATTGGATATGGCGATCGAAGGACAATATGAAGCTATTCGTTTCCAATCCTTCACCTCTATGGTAGTTGATATCTCGTCGTTCAAGAGAGCATCGATTAACCCATGTTGGATGAGGACGTCCTTTATCCTTGCTTGCCATAAGGAGAAATTATTCTTTCTATTGAACCTGTTGATCTCCATCTTGATTATACTTGTCTTCTTCATATTCTTCAATCTCTATCCACTGCTGCAATCTGTGCTCTAGTACTATCTGGCTCTAATACCAATCTATTGGGATATCAGCTACTTTGATATCATTTGTTAAGGATCTAGTACTAGTGAATTGCGATAGAAAGAAAGAAGAAAATAAAATAAGAAAGCAACTAAGTACATGGACTAGTCCAAGGGCTCGCCTCCATGGGGCATGCAAAGCTTCACTATGAGAGAGAAAACCAAACAATACAAGAAAACTTACCACTCAATTTTTATACAAGAGTCCCTCAATAAGAAACCCAAAAATCTCATAAAAATTTTTTGAAACCTATCAAGAAGCCTCTCAGCACCTTCGAAATGTCGCCAACTTTTTAACACAATAAACGGTTTGTCAATCGAAGTTATATAGACTCCAGAAACTCAAAAACAGTATTATAGTATGAAAATCCAATCATAATCACACTTGAGATCGATCTGGATTGTCCGATCATGATCGGCTCCCTCCTACGCCGTCATATCACGCACAGCAGTCCTGATCAGACTCAGATCAAATCTCAGCCATTCGATCATGACCGACTTTGTTATGAGCCATCCGATCATGACCGGTCTATGGAACAGTACCATAGACCATGCAAAATGCAAAGAAAATAGGTTGGGGTCCACGCGGCCACTGTGAGCCAGCAATCCACGGTGGATCGTGTTCCACAGTGGGCTGGGCACTTGCACCCACGCAGCTCGCTCCCATTTGGCCTACACGCCCCCCCGCATGTGCTTGCGCGCCCGATCGGCCCAGTGCGCGGCTGGTCTAGCACCACCGCGTGCGACCAATTTGGGCTACGCCGCCATCGTCTGGCACCACCTATGGGCCCCCTCCGACGGGCCCGAGGCCGACTACTCCACTCCAATCTTTTTTCATGTGTAATTTCTCCGTCTGAATTCCGTTTGGATTGTTCTTGGGCTCGTTAGACTGCATTCATCGTCCTGGATCTCGTTGAGCTTATTGTGAACCGAATCTTGAGGCATTTTCTTTATGAAATAATATTAAAAAAATAGAATCCTACATAGAAAAAGTAAATAAATAAATTTTAATAAAATTAGAAATTAGCAATAAGATGGTTCTTCCTTTTCTTTTCTTGGGGTTCTAGGGGAAGATGGTTGCCAACAAATCGTGGATTGATGGATAATTGCTCCATCTTAACATAACTTTTTTTGCATAAAATATACATAAGAATTAATTTTTAATAAAAAAATTGAAGATGATTATTATTGATAAATATTTATTATATATCGATAATATCATATCTTTTAAGCAACAATATCATATAATCGATTTTGATAAAAATTATAAAATTTTAGATAAAAAATTTAAATTAATCATACTTTTTATATATGCTAGTAAAAGCATGTTGCTATTCTAATAAATTGGTATAGTGGATGCTTATTACAAAATCTAATAATATATACTTCTTTATCTAGTTGACACGGCTTATCAATCTAATTAAGCGGGGTGAGATCATGTGTTTCTTCTTCTTGTTGTTTTTTTAATCATAATTTGATCCAGTGGACCATCTGGGTCAACATTAAATTACCCATGGACGGACCAGCATTTGTTGAAGAAGACCATATGATCTTTTCATTAGAGCCTGTATGTGGACGTCGGGAAAGCTTATGGTCCACAAGGTTTTGTTTTGAAAGTTGCGAGGGAAAAGCGATAGAAAGGAAAGCAATTTAAGCAAAACAGCTTCATGAGGACACTACTAATCTTTTACAACTGAATATTTATTCTTCAAAACTGTATCACCAATAGTCTTGCCTTTCTGGACCAAGTATTTTCATCATAGTTTTTCAGAAAACAACGCAGAAAAAGTGTCCAATACACTATATCATAATCATCTTATTCGGCCAATATGTCCATTTTATTTCAGAGATAAAAGGATACGTATATATCATCTGTCACGAGAAAGTGCGAGCATAAGGGATGGGCCGCTTCTTGACCTAGCGTACCTACATGTCTAAATTGTTGATAAAACAAGTTAACTCTATGACCATAATGGTCCTGTAATGTTTGTTTTGATCCGTATACGAGTCATGCATCCAGACTGCCGCACGCACAAGCATTGCTATGCGGGTTGCATGTAACAAACTTTCTGCTACGATGTTAAAGAATCACTGAATTAGTGTCTTTTTCTGACGGAATATAGTGGAAGTTAATCACCTCCCGCCGGTCACTGGATTAGTGACATCGGTGGTACGGTCACCATCGGACCAGCGACAGAAAGTCTAGTATAATGGCCGAGAGTAAGATTCTAGGAGACATTTTGTGCATCGCGCACGACAATTGACGTGCGTGCAGAGCCGGAAGAGAATTTTTTTTTTTTTTTTTTTTTTTTTTTTTGTGTTGCCGCGCTTTGGCCCCGCGCGCGCGGTGCAATAAAAATTTCCCTAAGATCCTAACCTTTCCCGTATGGTACGGCGCCCACGAGTAAGAACATGGTCCATCTCCGCCCGTAGGATAGGGACCAACCGGCTCGGTCCACCCGATACAGCGTGACGTCATTAAAATAATTATGCGAACCTTGCGTGATTTAATTCCCCCCCCCCCCCCCCCCCCCGCCCCCCGTCTCATCAGGAATATTTCTCCAAGATATTGTACGGCTGGAGTTTAATTTTGGGCTAGTGCGGGATTGGATCGAACGGCGGGGAGAGTCGCGTCATGCTTAAGCGAACGCCTGGGCTCGGAGGGTAGCGTTAGATTGAAGCCCGGTCCGCCCTGCATGTAGCTCCCGACCCTTGGTCCTTCTCTCTTTTCCTCTCCGACACTCCCGCGCGCTGAACCAGAGCGCGGAGAGAAGAAAAAGCTCTACCCACCCTTGCTGGAATCCTTCGATGGTATTTTTCTTTTCTTATCTCTTCCATTTCATTTTTCTCAGTACGAGGGATTTAGTCCTCATATGGCGTGCGTGCCATCTCTTTCCCATGGATTCCTAGTGTCGCTTCCGATCTCCGATCTCTTCGGGCGTTCTTATATCCTTCGTGTTTGTTGTAGGTGCTTTCGAACCAGAAGACGGTGGATTACCTCCTAATCGTTGGGGACGGTGGGACAGGTGACCCTTCATTCTTTCTATTTCCTTTTCACTTATTTTTCTTTTTTACTTTTCATCTACTGCCATCTTTTTTCCATCGATCTATTTAGGCGATAAAACTTTTTGTCTTGACTCTATCTTAATCCTTTGTCTATATGGTAATGTTTCTTTTCTTTTCTTTTTTTTTTCCCGGTTGATTGATCGGACAACAAGGAACTGTTTTTTAAGAAGCCCCGTAATCTGCCAATATGCTGCAGGGAAGACTACCTTCGTCAAGAGGCATCTTATCGGGAATTTGTGAAGAAATACGAACGTAGGTGTATGATGCACCAAGAGATATAAGTTCTTGTTTTACTACTACTAGTACTACCACTAGTGTTATTATCGTTATCATTATCATTTAATTTGATGGAATTATTGGCTTCTCTGAAGCTGCTATTGTTGTCTAAGTCCATCCCTTGGATTTCCACACCAACTGCAGGAAGATCCGGTTCTACTGCTGGGATACTGCGGGACAGGAGAAGTTTGGTGGGCTAAGGAATGGATATTGGTCAGTCATTGCTACTGATTTTGCTTTACTTTTTTATATTTTCTCGTTCTTCCCGGTAGTTTCGCTCTAGGTATACTTTGTCTTGTTATTTTTTTCTGCATTTGTTGCTGTGGATGTGGGTTTTGTTAATATATAGTTTTTTGTGTGAGTGGGTTGTGTTCCTTTTTTCCCCTAGAGTCTGCTTTACTATCAATGTGCTGCATTCTGGTCTATATTGGTTTTTCGGATAGAATTCATGTGGTCTCATAATCTAGATATGGTTATTTGTTGGATGTAATATCAGAGGTTTTCTGAAATTTGCTGCATCTGTAGACCATAGTACTTAGTGGTTAAATTTGGTTCTAGACTTTTGCGATCTATGAGTCTGTTCTGCTTCATTGTCATGAAAAGCATATGTCATGATGTAGGTTAGTGATGAACTTTCATATGCACTGCATGCCAGATCATGACCATTGTCATTGCATCTTGGTGGTAGACCATTTCTGCATTGCACATTTGATCAGATGTCTACTAGCAGGTAATTTGATGCATATATTTCATTCTCTATAATATCAGCCACAGAGATTTTCTTATACTTTCAAATATCAATTAATACCTGTAAGTAGTTTACTGTTGGAAATCTGCTGTTGTTAAATCTTAATATAAATTAGAATCTGTTTTGATTATGCATTAATCTTGTGTTTTCATTTGCAAGCACAAATTGTTATTCAGTTTTAGGTTTTCATAGATTTGCAAAACCAGCAATCTCCTATTTGAGAAAATGGATGTCCGGTGTCTACCAGCAGTCATTATTTAGTCAACTGACAGTGGCTTTTGCAACCCATTTGCTATTTCTAAATGAAAAAGAAAAATGTTATTTTGCTGCTGATGATAGAAATATAGTTGATAATTTATGATGGTTGCAACTACCATGTTAAGGTCTGAATTTATGGATGTTCCTAGAAATCATCATGTTAAGTTTATAAATGAGTTGCTGTTGGATGCATTTGTTTGCTTAACTTCCATTTTTAAATAGTTCTTTGAGTGTGTGGCCCATCTGTTCTTGCTAGTTTGCTGTTCCCATGCAGTTGTTCAAGTAAAAAGGAGTGTGGCATAATTATGGTGTCTAGTTCTTTATCTGGTTCAAAGTCACTAGCAGTCTTTTTCAATATTACTGCTTTTAAGTATGCCGTGCTTGCTATTGCTTACCAAGAATTGCTTGTGTCAGGATGTTTTTAGTGGAACTGGCTTACTAACTGAGATACCAAAATTTTTAGACATATATTGATCTTTGTAATTTTCATCCTGTTTCTTCTTTTAATGCACATATTTTGTAATGTACCGTGCAAACTAACTTACATAGACAGCATTTTGATTAAAATTAAAAAATTCTAGTGAAAGTAAGAAAAATTGAGAAAGGCAAGTGCCATATATGGCAGCAACCAATGAAAAACCCATTACATCCACACAAGTGTCACTCTCTCTCCATAGTTATGATAATGTGCATGTTTGTCCGCATGAACCTCATTATGTGGTAGTGATCAGCGGTTGTTGTCATATTTGATGGATCTCAACAACTTGTTAAGATCTTCCAGGTTTAATTAAGGTTGTGAATTGTCTTCCTTCTAAAATACACACACGCATGACTCATATTATGTTATGTTTACAAACTTGGTTAATGTTGTTAAGGATGGCTGTTGGCACCTAATTGGCCAGGCTGCCTCAGCCAAGCCTGCTTAAACATTAAGATTTATTTTCTCCTTTCTTTTCCTATGTGAGCTCCATATGGTAATTGGGTAAAGCAGCAAAGGTTACCACCAACCCGGATGTTGGTGCCAAATCTGGTTGACGCTGGATCAAACTGAAGTGGAGGAGGACGAGGTTGCCGTTGGTGATCTGCAAAACAAAGTTCCATCCGGAGTCGGTAATGGTGGCTCCGGCAGGACCCTCCGACGGTCAAGTCAGCTCTTCTGGCCAACAGAAATGGAGTGCTCAGCAAATGAGAGGTGAGCTTAGAGTTTTAGAGGGGAGAGGAGAGCTTAGAGCCTTTTTTGAAAGCATATATGAAGGGTCCTTTTTATAGGCGGAGCTTGTAGCGGGTTGATGGTGATGGCTGCAGTTGTCAGATAGCGGGCCGCTTGAGGTCTGGTGGAGTTAATCACAGAGGGAGGCGCCGTCTGTAATGCCGTCTACGGTAGATTGATGGCGACAGCCATCGTCGCCTGGCAGCGGATCGCTGTTGCGTGTGGTGGACCGATAGTGGCGACCGTAGCCGTCCGATACCGAGTTGCTCGAGGCCGCATGAGGTTCGGCATGGGGAGGGAAAGACGTCGTCAGACCGATAATGATCGTTCGTTGAGACTCCATGATCGAAATCTGGAGGAAGGAGGAGTTGGTCGGTGAAGAGCTTCTATATACATCAATTCCAGAGGAACTTGGACTCTTAAAGGGAACACGTCTGGAGGGGAATTGTCCGGAAGCAATCCGCTATCCGACCGAAGGAGAAGTCCGGAAGGAGTTTGGCTCCTAGAGGAGTTCGATCGAAGAAAAAGTTCAGAAGGAATCCGATTTCTGGAGAAGTCCGGGCGAAGGAGATGTCTGTGAGGAGTTCAGCTCCTGAAGGAGTTCGGTCGAAGGGGAAGTCCGAAAGAAGTCCAATTTTTGAGAATGTCCGGATGAAGAAGATGTCTGCGAGGAGTTCGGCCGAAGAAAAAGTCTGGAAGGAGTTCGGCTCCTGAAGGAGTTCGGTCGAAGAAAAAGTTCGGAAGGAGTTCGATTTCTGAGGAAGTCCGGACGAAGGAGATGTCTGCGAGGAGTTCGGCTCCTGAATGAGTCCGGTTGAAAGAAGAGATCAGAAAAAAATTTGGCTTCCGTGGGAGTTCGACTGAAGGAGGGGTGTGGAGGGAGCTCGGCTCCCGTAGGAGTCTGAAGGAGGGGTGCGGAGGGAGTTCGGCTCTCGTAGGCGTTCGACTGAGACTCGACCGCTGGGGGGGTTCGAAAGGAGCTCGACCGCTGAAGAGTCTGGTCGGCTGAAGGAG
The DNA here is from genome assembly GCA_006176705.1 of Cocos nucifera. Taxonomy (NCBI): domain Eukaryota; kingdom Viridiplantae; phylum Streptophyta; class Magnoliopsida; order Arecales; family Arecaceae; genus Cocos; species Cocos nucifera. The sequence continues at coordinate 444,769 of QRFJ01000202.1, read as the reverse complement.
TTCGGCTAAGACTGGGCTGCTGGGGAGTTCGCAGGAGCTCGACCGCTGAGGAGTCCGATCGGTTGAAGGAGTTCGGCCGAAGGAGAGTTCGAAAGGAGCTCGATCGCTGAGGAGTTTGTCCGCTGAAGCTCTTCCGTGGCTACTGATTATATTAGGCTGAGCATCAGACTGGACTTTGGTAGGAGCGGGGTTTATCCCCAAAAGTAGTTTTTCCCACTTCTGAGTTCGAAACTCGAAGAAAGGGAGTACAGAAAAGATGATTGTTGAAGTCCTCTTCAGGGCTCTGCATTGGTTCAAGTCGAAGCTCAGGGGAGATCTCATCTCCAGTCAAAGTTGAAGTTAAAGCTCGGGAGAGATCTCATCTCCAGCCGAGGTTGACACGGTCGCTCGGAAGAGATCTTATCTCTTGCAGTCGAGGTTGATGCGGGTGCTCGGGGGAGATCTTATCTCCTGTAGCCGAGGTTGGTCCGGACTCTTGGGGGAGATCTTATCTCCGCAGACGAGGTTGGTCGGTCGCTTGGGGGGGAGATCTTATTTTCTGCAGCCGAGGTTGGCTCGGAACCTCGGGGGAGATCTTATCTCCTGCAGCCAAGGTTGATGCGGGCGCTCAGGGGAGATCTTATCTTTTTGCAGCAAAGGTCGGTCCAGACCATCGGGAGAGATCTTATCTCCTGCAGCCGAGGTTGGCTTGGACCCTCAAAGGAGATCTTATCTCCTGCAGCTGAGGTTGATGCGGGCGCTTGGAGGAGATTTTATCTCTTGCAGCCAAGGTTGGTTCGGTCGCTCGGGGGAGATCTCATCTCCTACAGTCGAGTTGGCTCGATCGCTCAGGAGAGATCTTATCTCTAGTCGAGGTTGATACGGTCGTTCGGAAGAGATTTTATCTCTGGTTGAGGTTGAAGGAGATCTTGTCTTCTATAGACTTCGAAGCTCGGTCTTGGATTTTGCTCACGTTAGGACGAGGTTCTCCTCCTATTCCTAACGGGCTGTGGGGGCACATAAGGGCCGTTGTCAGGGCCTCTTCTCCCATCTCGTCTAAAATGAACGAGGTCTTCAACTTTGCTCGCGTTAGGACGAGGTTCTCCTCCTGTTCCTAATGGGTTGTGGGGGCACATAAGGGCCGTTGGCAGGGCCTCTCCCCCCATCCCGTTCTAAAATGAACGAGGCCTTCAGCTTTGCTCACGTTAGGACGAGGTTCTCCTCCTATTCTTAACGGGTTGTGAGGGCACATAAGGGCCATTGTCTGGATCTCTCCCCCCATCTCGTCTTAAATGAACGGGGCCTTCGACTTTGCTCGCGTTAGGACGAGGTTCTCCTCCTATTCCTAACGGGCTGTGGGGGCATTTAAGGGGCCGTTGTCTAGGCCTCTCCTCTCATCTAGTCTTAAATGAAAGGGGCCTTTGATTTTGCTCACGTTGGACGAGGTTCTCCTCCTGTTCCTAACGGACTGTGGGGGCACATAAGGACCGTTGTCTGGGCCTCTTCCTCCATCTCGTCTTAAATGAAAGAGGCCTTCGACTTTGCTTGCATTAGGATGAGGTTTTTCTTCTGTTCCTAACGGGCTGTGGGAGCATATAAGGGCCGTTGTCAGGGTCTCTCCCCCCATCCTGTTTTAAATGAACGAGGTCTTCGACTTTGCTCGCGTTAGGACGAGGTTTTCCTCCTGTTCCTAACGGACTATGGGGGCACATAAGGGCCATTGTTAGAGCCTCTCCCCCCATCCCATTCTAAATGAATGAGGCCTTCGATTTTGCTCGCGTTAGGATGAGATTCTCCTTCTATTCCTAACGTGGCCATTTTCGCTCATTTTTTTCTGTCGTCACGTAATTCTTGCATCTGGAAACAATAATGCTGAAATGAAGAAGTTTTATTTAAGAAAGATTATTGGTAATACATTCTCAGATTTTCTGAGTTCCAAGATCGTGGAAGCACTATTCCTCCGAGCTCTTTTAGGTGATAAGTTTCGGGCCTGACGACCTCCACCACTTCATACGGGCTTTTCCAATTTGGTGCGAGCTTTCCCTGGCTCTGAGGCTGAGAGATGGCGACTCGTCGAAGCATTAGGTTCCCCACTCTGAATGTCTTATCTCTAACTTTGGAGTTGTAGTACTGAGCCACCTTCCGTCTGTAGGCTGCCATCCGGACGTGGGCTTCCTCCCTCTTTTCTTCCAGTAGGTCGAGGTCGACTTTAAGGTCCTGTGGGTTGTGCTGCTCGTTGAAAGCCACGATCCATGCTGACGGAAGCTTAAGTTCAATCGGGATAACCGCCTCCGTGCCAAAGACCAAGGCGAATGGAGTTTTCCTAGTCGGCAGCCTTTGCGTGGTTCGGTACGCTCAGAGGATGTGATAGAGTTCATCCATCCAGGCTCCTTTTGCTTTGTCGAGCCTTATCTTGATGCCCTGCAGTAGTATTCGGTTGGTCACTTCAGCCTCCTTATTGATCTATGGGTGAGCTACCGATGTGAAGTTGTGGGAGATGTTCAGATTTTCACAGAATTCGGCGAACCTCGTCCCAATGAACTGTTACCCATTATCGGTTATGAGAGTTCGGGGCAGGCCAAACTGGCAGACTACCGACTTCCAGACGAAGTCCTGTACCTTGGTCTCGGTAATCTTCATTAGTGGTTCGGCTTTGACCCATTTGGTGAAATAATTGATCGCGACCAGGCGGAACTTCCGCTGCCCGGGTGCCGTCTGGAAAGGGCCAAGTATGTCTATTCCCCATTATGTAAATGGTCAAGGTGCACTTAGCGGAGTAAGCTCGGAGGTCGGCTACCTTTGTACGTTTGCGTTCTTCTGACAGCGGTCGCATTTCTTAATATACTTCATTGAATCGTAAAATAAGGTCGGCCAATAGTACCCTTGTCGAAGTAGTTTTTGCGACAGGGATTTGGCCCCTACATGACTTCCATAAAGTCCCTTGCGCATCTCCCACAATGCGAGGTTGGCCTCTGAAGGTCGGAGGCATCTTAGCAGTGGAAGCGAGTACGACCTCTTATACAGCTAGCCCTTGTACAAGACGTATTGGGAGGCTTGATTCCTGAGTTTTCGAGCTTCTTTCGGATCATGAGGGAGGACTCCCTCTGAGATAGGCAACTAACGGGTCAATTCAACTCGGCTCAAACTCCGTCTGTAGGATGACCTGAGATTCCTTTAGACTTGGGCACTTCAGAGTCTCCAAAAACACGTCTTTGGGCAGTTCGGATGGGGCTGAAGTGGTCAATTTGGAGAGAAGATCGGTTCTTGTATTTTCTACCCTCGGAATCTGTCAAATGCCGAAGCTGTCGAAGGCCGAAGTCAAGTCCTTTATTTTCTCAAGGTATTTCACCATACTTTCCTCCCGCACTTCGTAGCTGCCATTAACTTGGCCGACCATCAACTGGGAATCGCTGTAGACTTGAAGCCGATCTATTTTCAATTTTCTTGCTATTTTTAATCCGGCTATCAGCGCTTCATATTCGGCCCCATTGTTGGTCGTAGGAAATTCGAAACGTAGCGCGTATTCAGCGACGACTCCCTCGGGGCTAACCAGGACCAACCTCATACTAGCTCCAGCAGAGTTGGACGAACTGTCCACGTGCAGAGCCCAAAAGCCTTCGGAAAGGTCGGCACTTTCCTCGGAGGGATTCGGTCGCGACAGTAGGGCGTCGGTCTCGATCTGTTCAAGCTCGGCTTCAACTGGAATAGTGCATTCTAGCACAAAATCGGCCAATACCTAGGCCTTGACCGACGGTCGGGGTCAGTAGTTGATGTCAAACTCCGTGAGCTCGATTGCCCATTTTGCGATTCTCCCGGAGGCGTCCGTTCGATGAAGGATTGCTTTTATCGGTTGGTCCGTGAGGACCATTATGGTGTGCTCCTGAAAATAAGGTCGGAGTCTTCTAGCGGCAATTAGAAGAGTAAGTTAATTTTTCTAGTCTAAAGTACCTGATCTCCGCATCCCTCAGGATCCGACTTACGTAGTAGACCGGTCGCTGCATCTTTGCTTCTTCCTTGACCAGGACCGTCGCTAGGGCCACTAGAGAGACCGCTAAGTATAGGAATAATTTCTCTCCGGGTTCGGGTTTTGCCAGAAGTGGGGGTGAGCCGAGGTAGTTTTTAAGTTTCTCGAACGTCCGTTGGTACTCCTCCGTCCAGAAGTTCTTAGGTTGCCTGAGAACTCGGAAGAAGAGCATACATCGTTTGGCCGATCTTGAGACGAAGCGATTTAGGGATGCCACCTTTTCGGTCAGGTGCTGGATTTCTTTGATCATTTTTGGAGCAGTCATCTTCTGAATGGCTCGGATTTTCTCGGGGTTTGCTTCAATCCCATGCCTCAATACCATGAACCCCAGAAATTTTTCGGAGGTCACGCCAAAGGCGCACTTGGTCAGATTCAGTTTCATCCTGTGCTTCATGAGTGCGCTGAAGATCTCCTCAAGGTCGGCGAGGTGGTCTGTAGAAGTCTAGCTTTTAACGAGCATGTCATCCACGTACACCTCCATGTTGCGGTCGATCTGCTCCTTGAAGATCTTGTTGACCAGTTGCTGGTATGTTGCCCCTGCATTTTTGAGTCCAAAGGGCATGATCTTATAACAATAAAGACCACGGTCAGTAACGAAAGCAGTCTTCTCCTCGTCCTTAGGCGCCATCCGTATCTGGTTATAATTGGAGAAGGCGTCCATGAAGGTGAGGAGCTCATGGTCCGAAGTCGCATCCACCAGTTGATCAATCCTGGGTAGGGGGTAGCTGTCTTTTGGGCAGGACTTGTTTAGCTTTTTGAAGTCGATGCACATCCTCCACTTGTTGTTTGCCTTTCTGACGAGGATCACGTGTCGGATGATTAACCTCTCGGATGAATCCAGCTTTGAGGAGCTTGTCCACTTCTTCGGCGATTGCTTTGTCTCTCTGAGGCATGGCGGTGCATTTTTTCTTTTATCGGCCAATGCTTTGGAACAATAGCCAGTCGATGTTCAATTACCTCGGCGTCGATTATCGGCATATCTATTGGGGTCCAGGTGAAGACGTCCGCGTTTCTCCTGAGGAAGGTAATGAGTTGCTTCCGAACCTCGCCTACCAAGTTGGAACCGATCTGCACCGCGTACTCCTTATTCCCATCATTTAAGGGTACAGAGATGAGGTCCTCTATAGGCTCGCCCCGCTCCTCAGTGAGGTTGTCGCGGACATTCAGTCCGTCAACAAGGTAAGGGTCGGACCGCTCTTTCTTATGTAGGGCGATTGAGTAGCAGTGCCTCGTCAGAACCTGATCTCCTCTGACCTTTTCCATCCCATGACTTATCGGGAACTTCATCTTCAAATAATAGGTTGATACCACCGTCCGAAGTGCATTCAGACCAGGTCGGTTGAAAATAGTATTGTAGGCGGACGGAGTCCTCACGATCAGAAAATCGACCTGTGCCTTAGCCAGTTTCGGGTGTTGCCCTCCAGTCACAGCCAAAGTTATTATGCCCTCAACTGGTATGGCATTGCCAGTGAATCCTATCAGCGGGGAGTTCATATGCCCCAGACGGTCATCGGATAAGGACATTTTTGAGTAGGCATCGTAAAACAATATGTCGGCCGAACTTCCATTATCCACCAAAACACGGCGTACATCATAGTCGGCAATATTTCGAGAGATTACAATCGCATCATTGTGCGGAAACTAGACCCTCTGGGCATCCGCCTTGGTAAAAGTCACGGGTTCTTCGGTCCTCCGTCTCTTGATCGATCCCACGGACCCACTGGTCTCTCCTTGCCAAAGTCCCCCCAAGATGGTAATGATGATGCCGAGAGGCGGCCGATCTTCTTGTTGGTCCTCCCCCTTGGCGGTTCAGGCCGCGGTAACGCCCTCGGCCGATCTTTCCGCCCAGTAGGCCGTCTCCATAGGAATCGACCAAGTTTGCCTCGCCTGACGAGTTCTTCAATCTCGTCTTGGAGTTGGATGCACTCCTCAGTGTCGTGACCGTGGTCACGATGATAAAGGCAGAACTTGTTGGGATTGCGCTTGCTGGGATGGGAACGCATCCTCTCCGGTCTCGAAAGTCGTTTCTTAATTTCTATCAGCACTTGGGCTTTCGGAGCGTTAAGGGAGGCGTAGTTGTGGAATCTTCGTTGGGGAGAACCTCGGCGCGCCCTTTCGTCGGGGCTTTCCTGCCTTCGAGCCTGGAGGGGGGTTCGAGCTCGCTTGCGCCTGGACGGAGTCCAAGAATGTGGCCGAGCTTCGCTCGACTTTCCTTCGATGGGCCTGTCCGGTCCGACGATTCGCCGCTCACCATGGGTTTCGTCGTCCTTGGCCTTGAGGGCTTCTTCGGCTCGGACGTACCCTTCAGTCCGAACTAGCATGTCAGCAAAGTCTCTGGAGTACTTCTTTTCCAGGGAGAACAGCAAATCATTCTTCTAGAGACCGCCCTTGAGAGTGGCCATGGCGACTGATTGGTCCAGGTTTCGGACCGCTAATGCGGCAGCATTAAACCGGATGACATAAGCCCGGATGGATTCTCCCTCTCTTTGCTTGATGGTCAGCAGAAAATTCGAACCTCGGTACGGTCGTCGACTGCTGACGAAGTGGGCTGCGAACTGATGGCTCATCTGATCAAACGATAAGATGGTATTCGGTTTCAGCGCCGAGTACCAGTTCCTTGCAGCTCCTTTGAGGGTGGAGGGAAAAGCCCGGCGCAAAATAGCGTCTGGCGCGCCATGGAGCAACATCATTGTTCGAAAGGCTTTCAGATGGTCGATCGGATCAGTGGTCCCGTCGTAACTCTCAAACTGTGGGAGCTTGAAGTTCGACGGGATCGGTTCCTGCAAAATTTTCTGCGAAAAAGGAGGGTTAGTACAAATGTCATTACCATGCGAGGAGGGAATGTGACGGAGCTCTTCGATCCGTTGGCTCATTTCTAAGAGCCTTTGATCCAAGAGGTCTTCACGGTTGTTGACCTCCAGGGTTTTTCGGTAAAATGGGTGCGAAGCCTCCCCCTGGGTCGAGTCATGGTCCGAGCAGGGGCCCTTCATCCTCTGCTTTTCCATCCCAGGGATCAGAGGTCGGGTGGCCCAAGTCGGCTGTTTTCGGACTGGATCATAGTGCTTCGGAGAATCTTGCGCCAGTCAAGCTGGTGCTGGGGCCTGTCGATGCATGGCCTGCACTACCTCCGTGAGGCCATGAACTTGCTGGACGAGCAGGTTGAACTGCTCCACATCCACCGCGGCTACAGGTGGAACTTGGATTGCCGGGGCTGAAGCGGGGGTAGATGGATCTGGATGGGATCGGGCCGCGGAGGCCGTCGATTGTCGGGTCGAAGCTCTCCTGGGAGGCATTTTCTCTTGGGAAAGAACTCTGAAGAGGAAGAAGGAAGATCTCTAGAGAGGGAAGAGAGAGGTCGTCGCTGAACACTCCTTTAAGAACAGGGGAACCTTAGGGGTAGAGGGCCCCTCCTTCTAGCGCCAATCTGTTGGTGCCGAATCTGGTTGACGTCGAATCGAGCTGGAGTGGAGGAGGACGAGGTCGCCGTCGGTGATCTGCAAAATAAAGTTCTATTTGGAGTCGGTGGTGGTGGCTTCGGTAGGATCCTCCGACGGTCAAGTCAGCTCTTTTGGCCAACAGAAATGGAGTGTTCAGCAAATGAGAGGTGAGCTTACAGTTTTAGAGGGGAGAGGAGAGCTTAGAGCCTTTTTTGAAAGCGTATCTGGAGGATTCTTTTTATTGGCGGAGCTTGTAGCGGGTTGATGGTGATGGCTGCAGCTGTTAGGTAGCGGGCCGCTCGAGGTCTGGTGGAGTCAATCACGGAGGGAGGCGCCGCCTGCAGGAGATTAATGGCGACAGCCATCGCCGCCTGGCAGTGGATCGCTGTCGCGTGCGGCGGACCGATAGTGGTGACCGTAGCCGTCCGATACCGAGCCGCTCGAGGCCGCATGGGGTTCGGCATGGGGAGGAAAAGGCGTCGTCAGACCGATAATGATCGTTCGTTGAGACCCCATAATCGAAGTCTGGAGGAAGGAGGCGTTGGTCGGTGAAGAGCTTCTACATATGTCAATTCCAGAGGAGCTTGGACTCTTAAAGGGAACACGTCTGGAGGGGGATCGTCCGGGAGCAATCCGCTGTCCGACTGAAGGAGAAGTCCGGAAGAAGTTCGGCTCCTGGAGGAGTTCAGTCGAAGAAAAAGTCCGGAAGGAGTCCGGTTTCTGGAGAAGTCCGGGTGAAGGAGATGTTTGCGAGGAGTTCGGCTGAAGGAAAAGTTCGAAAGGAGTCCGATTTTCGGGGAAATCCGGGTGAACGAGATGTCTGCGAGGAGTTCGGCCGAAGGGGAAGTCCGGTTTCTGTGGAAGTCCGAGCGAAGGAGATGTCTGCAAGGAGTTCGGCCGAAGAAAAAGTCCGGAAGAAGTCCGATTTCTGGGGAAGTTCAGGCGAAGGAAATGTCTGCGAGGAGTTCGGCTCCTGAAGGAGTCCGACTGAAAGAAGAGACCAGGAAAAAGTTCGGCTCCCGTAGGAGTCCGACTGAAGGAGGGGTGCGGAGGGAGCTCGGCTCCCGTAGGAGTCCGACTGAAGAAGGGGCACGGAGAGAGTTCGGCTCTTGTAGGTGTCCGGCTGAGGCTCGGCTGCTGGAGGGGTTCGGAAGGAGCTCGGCCGTTGAAGAATCCGGCCGGCTGAAGGAGTTCGGCTAAGACTGGGCCGCTGGGGAGTTCGCAGGAGCTCGGCCACTGAGGAGCTCGACCGCTGAGGAGTCTGGCCGGCTGAAGGAGTTCGGCCGAAGGAAAGTTCGGAAGGAGCTCGGCCGCTGAGAAGTTCGTCCGCTGAAGCTCTTCCGTGGCTACCGGTTGCATTAGGTTGAGCATTAGACTGGACTTCGGCATGAGCGGATTTATCCTCAACACCGGATATGTGTATTCATTTTGAAATAACATTTTTCTTTCTCCTTTTCTTCCTAGTCTTCCTTGTTCTTCTTCTGCAAACCAGTCTTCATCTTCTTGTCTTCCTCTGATTTTTTCTTCCTCTTATTTCACTGCTGCTCCTTCCTCTGGCCATGCGGTCCCTGTTTTCTGTTTTCCCCCTTTGTTCTGCTTGCTAGCCTCTGTTCCGCTTGCCACCTCATCTTTTTCCTTCTTGCCTTCTTCTTCGAGAGTGTTTCCGTGTCCCTCCACATTGTTTGGTGCTACTTTCCTGTGCCATAACTTCCCTCGTCCTCCTCCTTTCTGGGTGCTGGCTGGTGGCTGCTGCAGTGGGAGCAATGCTGTAGCTGCTCTTCTTGTTCTCGTGGAATTGATCTCTTGAGTTAAGTGTGAAAAATAGGTTTAATGATGCCATAATGGTGAAAAGGGAGTGCTAATGTGCTATATTCACATGCTAATTTATGCGTCATTTAAGGGTAGGGAGCCCATCTGGCTTCAGTTAGGAAGTTTTACGACATTGAATTCATTTTATAGGGTACACTTTTGAGTTTAAGATAGTAACTCGTATGTTATTGTATTGGGGGCTCAGTTCATCTGACAACCTTTACCTAATTGAATGTTTTGTTCTTACAAAAATAATATTGATCATTTCATGAATGTTCAAAATGTGAATTCAAACATGCAGGCTACTTCTAATATTCTTTTGGGAATTGTTATTTGTGCTTGTACTAATTTTCTGCATCCTACTGTCCGTCCAGTTAATATTATGCACATGGATGCGATGACAAATGTTTTGCTTCCTGGATCTTGCTTCTCACATATCCACAGTGTCATACGATTCTATTGTTATGCTAGTAGATGTGAAGAAAACTTGATTTTACATGCACGGCTCTGTGATTTTATTGTTGATTCGCGGCGTGACAGCCTCTTTCAGCATTTTGCATCTGAAACAATTTCTGCCTCTTGGAGTGAGATCCTAATAATCACACGAGAGTGGTACCTGCATTGTAATTGCTATTTTGCTGCTTATGTGCTGCTGAACTAGACATACATTCTACATGGGGGCTTGAAACAAGTAACCTGCCATGTACATGTGTAGGTATGCATTTATATTTTTGCCAATTTATCTACCTTTATATTATTATTGATTATAGATCAAAGTCTATGAATTTGCTGATAACAATGTAGAATTTATGGGCTTGGTGATCAGTCCTCTGGGAAGCTCTGTAATTTGTGTTGTCAGTCGGTCTTTTAAGTGACTTGCCAATCCTCTCCGTGTTTTGTATGTTCCATATCTATCGTGAGATTTTGTTTGACTAGAATGATAGCGACTACATTCTGCTTTAGACATGATGTTTGTTTTTCTACTCCAGATAATTTGGATGCTTGGAATACAGCAATTGCTTTGCCAATTTCATCCAAAGTGTTGGTTTCCTGTTCATTGATATTTTCTATTTTTAGTTCCTAGACATGGTAGTTGTTGAGCTTTTGCTGACAAAACTCTATGCAGTACCTGTGTGTTTGAGATTTTGGTCTTTTCGTTTTCCTCCTATGTTGGTTTATTGGCCGATCAAGAAAATTACTGCTGCTCTCTACTTCATATGTTGAATTACATCGTCTCCCAGGTGTTCTGCTATAACCGTAACTGGCTATCATTCCATCAACAGCATCCATGTCCAGTGTGCAGTCGTCATGTTTGATGTCACTGCAAGTTTTACATAAAAAAATGTCCCCACACGCCATAGGGACCTCTGTCAGTTAGCCATGAAAAAGAAAAGCTGCAACCATTTTTCAGTGATCTGTATTTTTCTGCCGCTACCATTGCCATAATTTTACTTTTTGGGTCATGCTTGATTGATATATCTGGTTGCATTCAGGGTTTGCGAGAATGTTCCTATCATTCTCTGTGGAAACAAGGTCGATGTGAAAAACAGTCAGGTGAAAGCAAATGTGGTTACATTCCACAGGAAGAAGAATCTCCGGTACCATGAAATTACTGCTGAGAGCAATTACAAATTTGAAAAGCCTTTTCCGTATCTGGCTAGAAAGCTCGCAGGGCAAGTGGTTCTTATTTTCTTGCAGAACTTATTTAAGTTAAATCCTTGGAATTGAGTTTAATATATGATAACTTGCCTTCTGCAGGGTTCCAAATATTTGTTTTGTCGAGTCACAAGATCTCGCACCTCATGAAGTTCATATCGACCTTGCTGCACAACAACAGTAAGTGAAACAAAAACCTGACAGGATTGCTGAGGTATACGAGTCACCTTGGTATCATATAATTTTTTGTTCTTTGTTTAAGGTACGGAACATAAACTACTAAGGATGAGCCTTGGCAAAATGGTAAGATTGCTTTACTAGGTATTATGGATATGAAATACAAAAATACCTATCTGCATAGGAGGGTAAGACTGCATATATCTGGCTATACCCAAACTTCATAATGGTGAGAGCCTTGAGGCATCCAAATGGAGATTTTTGAATAAGCTGAGCATCTATCACACACACACACACACACACACACACACACACACACACACATAATAGTGGGGAGTTTTGTGGCATTCATATAGTGAATGAAGGGCTCTTCACAAGCTGAGCCTCTATTTTACTTACCATATTCAAACTCCGTAATGGTGGGGAGTTTTGTGGCATTTATATGGTGAATGAAGAGCTTTGCACAAGGTGAGCTGTTATGTGGCATTCATACGGTGAATGAAGATTTCTCCGCAAGCTGAACCTCTATTTTCCTAACCATACTGAGACTCCATGTTGGTGGAGAGTTTTGTAGCATTTATATGGTGAATGAAAAGCTTCATACAAGCGGAGCCTCTATTTTACTGATTTATTTTGGGACTGGATTATTTCTACTAGTTTATTTTTGTCCCTTTGGGACTGGCTTATTTTCATTAGGGTTGGAAGTGGGCTTGGGCCGATTGAGGCTCATCGAGCCAGGTCAGTTTTGAGTCGGACTTCGGGTTTGATTCGAAATTATTTGGACTGGACTTGGGCCTAAAAATAGAGCTCATTTTTTTTTCGGATCAGACTCGAGCAGATCTTTAGCCCGATTCGGATCCGAGACCGAAGTTGAGTTTAAAACTTTTAGCTCGAAGTTTAGTCCGAATTTAGTTCAGTCTGTTTTTTTTTTAATTTAAGATTCAAGATTCTTAAGTTAAAGTCTTAAATTGATTTAGCCAACAAATGTAATGCTCTAAACTTGAACAAAGCCAACAAATGTGAGGCAAGATATAGAGAATTGAGTGGTTTGCGTACGTCATTAGAGGTTTTTTTTTTTTTTTTTTTGATAAGTGAAGAAATTTTTTTTTTTTTTTTTGATAAGTGAAGGAAATTGGGCCATTCAAGGCCCAAATAATGAATTCACGTTGGCTTGCTTGGGTTTGGGCTGGGCTCAGGCTGGGCCCAGATCTTAGAATTGATAAAATTTTTGGGCCTAAGTCCAGCCCAAAGCTTGAATAATAATTTCAGGCCAGGCTCGGGCAGGGGTGAGGCCCGGCCTAACCCGGCCCGTTTCCAATCCTAATTTTCATTAATTTGCATAGAATGCTGATTTTTTTTTTCTATTCTTTGGACTATAAAATGCTGCTGGGCTGCTACAGTATGTGTGCAGACATTGATCAATTTGGGCCCTAGGTGGCCCAAGGAATACAGCAGTAGGTACTCCGTGGGGGGTTAGGTGGGAGCCCACATGGCCCTGAGGGTTTTAATGGGCCATGACCGACGGCCGAAGCGCGTGGCGGGAGATCATCCATCATACCCAATAGGCAATAGGGGAGGCCGACGCCAAGCATGCTTGGATGGCTTTTGATTCCGGACAGTCCCCATCAGGCTTTGCCGCTTTGGAACTGGTCTGGCTGGATAAGCTGAGGCTCCTTGCATATAGGCCCAGCAGATGTCAGGAATAACATTTGCTTCACCGTGCTATCGGGCATGCTGCAAGGCACGTGACCCCTGAGGCTTCTTATCCCGTACTCCGATAATGCGACGAGATAGCCCGTGGTCGGCCCCCCATGGCTTCGGATTTTGAATGGTGTCGAGAGCTTCCACTAGCTTAGAGACTCCGCTCGTAGCCAGACCTCATCAGGTAAGACGACCTGTCTATGGCAGAGCGGCAGCTCAAAGTAGGGCCAGGCTTTGCAATCTCAGCCTGTTGTGATTCATGATACGAGCAAGGCACATGGGGTTAGTGCCTCACCACCGATGATGCACAAATAGAAGAGGTGAGGGGTCCTTGATGGGCCCGAGGTGTGTCCGAGAGACCCTGCGCCAGAGGGTGCTCGGCCCATGCTGGCCTCCTGCATGTCCCCGGAACTATATACATTTGAGCAATGAGTAATGCACACTGGCGTCTTTTGAGGAAGACATGGTTGAAAGCTAGTATCTGGACCTCAGCGACCCCCATGTCGCTTCTATTCATGTGCGGGTCCTTCGGAACAACGCAGACGGACATGGCGTCTTTGCCCACATGATCTAGGTTTAGGCAATGCATTTAAGAGGAGAAACAGCATAACCACAAAGAGGAAGGACTGAAGGAAATGGTGGGCATCTTGGATAGCTTAAAGCTGGGCATGGTGTGACTAGTTGCTGTGTCTGTGAACGGAGGTGAATTAGATTAGCATGTGCTCCGTTATGGTAGCTGGCTCCAGTGAACCTTGGATATTCAAAAGCAACTTTTTCTTTGGAGCATCTCCAATCATGGGAAAAAAAAGAACTCAAGACTTTGGATGAAGGGATGGCATGAGGTGTCGCATAATTTTAGGAGCTCCATTCCTTCGGAACTCGCTATTTCTCATTAACCTCCAGGTTTTTTTATAGCTTTTATTTTTGAGGACTTGGTGGTTGTTCCCCACCCGACCTCCTGTCTGCAGAAATGGATATGGACCAGCTGATTGATTACCTTATGCATTAGCTAGCACTTCTAAACTATGAAACTCTAAAAATTATTTCCTTCCGAATCGTACTTGAGTTAAAAACATATAATGAGATCTACTGAGTGAACAATTCTTTACTGATCCCATATAAAGTAGGTCAGGATTTCCCCATATGTACCGTCTGATGGCAACTACCTTTGTCATCCTCCACGCGATCGACTCGGGATGTCGGTCCACCAGTTTTGAGTAGAACAAGTCGAGGGAGTATGAATACTGCTGGAGTCGGGAGATATCTATAGAGCGATGATGTGGTTCATTAACCGTCCATTTTGGGCTTCATATGCTGCTTACATCAGGTTGGATGCTTCAAATTTGATTGTATACCAATAACACAATAAGTCTGGCTGTACTTTGGATGTGGTTGAAGAGGCTGGAGCTGATGATCATTCGACGTGCCTGCTTCTGGACGCATCTCCTAAATTCACAATTAAGTTTCCAAACATATTATTGGCTTTCTTTATTTTGAATGCTTATCGTGCAACATGTGGTAGATGAATGCTTTAAGGAAAGCATAGCTACTTGTGAACGTGAGCTTGTAATTTTGATGAAATTTTGTCATAAAATAGATTATTGATTGTACTGGTCTTCTCTTTAGATCATAGATGAAATTTACCTTGTTAAGCAAGATTGCGATGAAAATTTAACTGATACTCATGTGGCGTCATAATCATTACGCAGTCTGCAGTCTGTGGCTGTGGGGCTTTCCTTGATGCTGGATTTTCCAATGTTTTTAGAAAAGTGCTGCTAAACCTGCATGCATCTGCAGGTGATTTTTTAACATGCCCTGCATCATTCCATCAATGTTGCTGTCGAGGTTCCACTTGTTTTATTTTATTTTATCATTATTATTGTTACTATTATTTTGGAACTTTGTAATTTGTAGAGAAAATTGCTCTTCGCAGACCATGCAGGTGAGTACGTCATTCTACATACGCATATATTTAAAGGCGTCGCTGTTTTTGAGAAATTACCAAGAATGTCTTGCATCCAATCAGATGAGGATTGGTTTGCCGCTGCTGACTTCATAGATTCTAAATGACCACTTGAGGGTTGACATAAGTCCATGGCATGTAATTTATCAGATGAACATTTGTGTGCTTCAATCTCCTTTCTGTTGGCAGCACGCGTAGGATGCCTAGTCAAATGGTCATTAAAACCTGTGAACAAGTCATCGACCAACTTAATTGAAGTATATATATTTATATATATACATGTGCTTCGATTGCACAAAGGACCTCCATAAGCCAGCCTAATCAAGGAGAAGACTGGGTCTACAACCAAACCCTTAGGTTATTTTAAAACGACGTTTTGAGATGACTCACAGGTAGGATCAAAAGGAGGGAAATCGATGCCCGCTTTGACCTGATGTTTCCACCTCTCACCATCCATGTAGCGTGCTTCATGGGCTAAGATAGATGTTGCCATTAGAGATAATGGCTGAAAGTTGCTACTTGAAATTTTTTTGACCTGGACCTCTGAATGATATGAGATGTGATCAATAGGTGAAACCTCTTGAAGTACATAGCAAAAGGGATTTGAAAGTTAGGCTTAAATCTTTCACTTCATAATTGCTTCCACGACATGGTGTATGGTCATCTATCTTTTTGATGGGAAATGGAGGAATTGAAATGCTTCCTCCAAATTGGTCCCTGGTCATTTGTCAACTTTCAATTATAGGTTGATTGCGATTCTAATCTTCGTGAGTGCAAAGTCTTTCTTATGAAGTATAAAATACGGCATTGCCATTATGTTGGATGTCATCATTATCTTATATCTCCTCCAAGATTGACTGTTTGGATTGCACGCGCAGCCAAGATCAAAGGGCCTATGGACTAGCTAGGAACAATAGCTAGGATCAAGACAGCAATCTTGGGTAGCTTTTGCAGGATTGAGGGCGAGATCCTTGGAAATTGAAAATTAATAGAGTGGACCATGAATAGATTAAAGATACTTTCCTTGTTTTCCCTCATATTGGTGTTTGAACGCGGTGGCATTATTTCACGCCGACTACCCTCGATATAAAAAATCTAATTAATCTTTCTTTAGGAAAGACGATAATGGTAAAAGGCCGAAGGATGCATCCATCACTAATTCTCAGCAACTCATATAATGAATAGGGGATGGGAAGAGATGCAGGTAAACAGAAATTACGTCTTGGTTGCTTTATTCTTGATCTTGACTGGAAAATTAATTTGCAAGTTCATTTACAACCAAATAAGGAAGAAAGACCTTTCAACCATGGGTGCCCAAGCAAATTTTTACGAGCATCAACCTCAGCCAACAAGAAGAGGTTGACTAGATAGATACTTTATCTTAGGTAATATCAGCCATGTGGTTAGCTTCCTAGACAATATATGAAACTTCAATTTGAATAGGGATGGCGAGAGGACTACGATGGTGACACTTGCCAACCGGCCGTACCTAAGCTGGTCGGCACTCCATAACTTGTGAGAGTTTCTAGGTTTCGAACCATGCATGATTGAGGTGCCCCCACCATTTTTTTTTTTTTTTTTTTTTCCCAAAGAAAAAATAGGGCCAGAGAGAGAGAGAGAGAGAGAGAGAGAGATCATAACTTCAGTTTGAATTGACCAAGCACAACTCAGGTTAAATTGTATAGCCTTATTGGTGTAAAGCATCCCAGCTAGTCATCCAGAATAGTTGCCACATTCAGGTCACAAAGTCGTGATGGCGAAGGCAAGAACTGCACCAAGAAAGCGGAGCCTCGCAAGGGCATGGATGTATACATGTGTTCGATGTTAGGTCCAGGGATCTCCGGAGCTGCGTGGGGACAGGCCCCGCCCCACTAGTATCACGCGGATCTCACTTGGTGATCCAGTTTCCTGTTGTGAAAAGATGGAGCACATGGAAGGGATGATCTTTTTATTGCTGCAGGTTACAAGACATGGCCTTTTGGACACAAACGTGCAGACAAATTTTACTGGTAGCTTCCAAAGGAACAAAACAAATGCATCCGGCCACAGATTGATTGGCCACCCTTTCATTTCGATCTTCTCACATATCATTATCATAATCATCTTCTGGTCATCTTCGTCACCGCAAGCAAAATCGTGATACCCTTTTTAATTAAAACTATTTTTTCATCTCTTTCACATTTGCTTTTCATTTTATTTTTTTTAAATAAAAATAAAAATAAAGCCGTGGGAGCATTAAGGTAATGTTTGGACATCCAAATTTTATTTCTGGAATAGGGATATGAATTGTAAGTGAATAGCTATTCACTCTTGTTATTCTCAATTTCTATTTGATTGAAACCTGCTATTCCATCTTTATTCTAGTGTAATTAATGCAGTATTATTCCAACCCTGTTTGGTTGATATGGAAATAAGTCTCTATTCCATGAGAAATAGAGGATCAATTTTTCTAAAAATCCAAGAATACCCTTGACCTATGAATTTTGTTTCTTTTTTTTTTGGTAAGAAATAGCTGCGCATCATATTAAAGAAAAGGAAACAGAGTCGTGTATAAGCTCACAATATTTCTCAGATTGAAATGCAAACAAGATGAAGCTGTATACAGGATGCCAGGATGCCACTATTACATAGATAAAGAAAAAAGAACAATCCAATACATAGAGTAGTACATGGGAGAACCAAAATAGCAATGAACTTTGATCTGAGATAACTTCTAAATAGCTTTACCAGCATCCAAAAATAGTTAAAACAGAGTATGATATCCGAAGCATTAACATCCAATTCGAACCAGCATGTTGGGAGAAAACAAACCAATTAGCAACCCACCAACTCCCATCAGTATCAACCATAGGTATCACATTATATGGGAGGAAAATAAACTACCAAAGAAGAGCCATAATAGATGAGAAAAATAGTAGAGCTAAACCAAACTCTTGGAGGGTCAACTCCCATTAGTATCGACCATAAGAATCACATCATATGGGAGGAAAATAAACTGCTCAAGAACAACCCATAACAGATGAGAAAAAATAGAAGAGCTACATAACCAATCAGTTGAATCAGCAAATTGAGAGAAACCAAACTGTTAGTATAAGGGCTAACTCCCATCAGTATCAATCATAAGGATCACATCATGTGGGAGAAAAATAAATTGCTTAAGAAGAGCCCATAACAAATAAGAAAAAATAATATTGTACATAATCCATCAGCTGAATTAGCATTTTGGGAGAAATCCAACCATTGGTATGAGGGCCAACTCCCATCAGTATCAACCATAGGGATCACATCATATGGAAGAAAAATAAACTGCATAAGAACAACTCATAACAGATAGGTATAAACAGTAAAGAATGTTGAAATAGGTGCTTAAGTAGCAGTAGCGAAGAATATGATGATACGAGATAGTTAGAGTTGAAGGTCCTGTCTTTTGAGTATACTAAATAGTGGCATTCAACAATCTGATATAGGTAATATGCAATGATAGAAATATAGTTAAGGATGCACAAATCCTTGTAGGCCGTTGTTGAAACCTGATTAATATGACATGAAAAGTGTGATATGCTATTATACTGAGAAGACCAGTAGCTTAACTATGTTATATAGGCAAAAGAGCTATGATGAAAGCATGCTTTACGGTTGACAAAGGGCTTGAAGATTGATACTATGAAAGAACCAAAAAATAATCCCCAAATCTTGTGGATGCTGTGAAAAAGTATATATAACAAAATCTCCGCAACAGCAATAAATATGTAAGAATATACCTTAAGAACTAAAGCATCAACAACATGCGGCTTTAAAAGATAAAAATGAAACTATATGAGAAGATAGTAAGAAAATGAATTGCTTGTTAGATATTGAAATATTTGAAGTTGTACCAACAAATAAATTCAATGCAGAAATATGAGAGAAAACCAATAAACCTTGAATGAAAGATATCATATAGCAAGGCCAGTAGGCAAACAAGCATGCCAGATGCCGTGCCAAGCCAAGAACCAATTTACTCAAGAGCCACTATAAGAAAAATAGATTTTTGAATCAACATAAGTTGATGCAAAAAGTCAAAATATTATTACGAAAAGAATTTATAACAAAAATTTAGTTGTAGTAATTTTATTGCAAAAAGCTTGGTTGCAAAAGATATTTATAATAAATTTTAAAATTATTACAAAATCTTAATATTTTTATAATAAAGAAAACTATTTCAATAAGATAAAAATTGTTGCAAATGCAACCCAATAAAAATGAGGATATGAACTTCATAAGAGTAAAGAACATGAACTTTCAATCAAATTTTAATCATAAGAGTTTGTACAACCTGTAAGAGTAAAAAATGAAAATCCAAAACTAAATATAGCATGGAAGGGGCTACCAACAAGTTAAACATAGCACAAAATGGATTGCCAACCAGATAAATAAGGACATAAACTTCATCAGGTTGTCAAAATCTAAAAGTCAAGAAGAAATTGAATCCAAATCATAAAGTTGAAAATAAGAATGAAAATTATTAACAATTAGTAACACTAAAGAATGAAAATCCAAAGTAGATAAGAATATGAACTTTGAAGTTCATATTGTATAGACTCTTATTAGCATTACATTGAAAAAATTCTGAGCCTATAGATTACTGTGATTTTAGAGCTTCTATAGTAAAATAAGACTAATAGCATCTGGCCATACTTTATCACGTATGAGATATCAACATCCATTACAGGACCTTGTCAAAATGGATATGACTAAAACTCTTAAAATAGATACCCACAAGTATGGCTGATAAGCATCCTCATCGATCAACAGTAACCACATAGGCATCAGCCATAGGTAAAGCAGAAAACTGAGGATTGACTAAGTCATTAGTAAGTAATAACAAAGTCCTCATGCTCAGCAATACTAGCAAACCAAAAGCAAGAATAGTATCAAATACAAATTGGTATATGTAACAAAAGCTTCGCAATAGCAACAAATATGTAAGAATATACCAAAAAAGCATGTAGATGTATGGCATATAATTATTCACCAATACCACCTAATGCAATAACCACCAAAATATAATGCATAGCAACCTAATGCAATAACCACCAAAATATAATGTACCAGCAATAACCGGTTAAAGTGTAAATACATCAATATGCTTGCCAAAATCTAATAGTCCAAAAACATCATTAAGTACCATCATAAAATAAGTTAAAAATGTCCAACTACGAGACCAAGAAGAAAGCCTACAATAAAGGCAACTGCAATCAGAAGCAGGGTACCCTCACATGCACACACAATCATGGGCCTCACGAAGGTTGTTGTTTTCTTTAAACTTATTGGCATGCATGTGTTCATGAGTGGGATTACTAGAAGATTGTAGATAGCTATTAAATGCAGCAATGGTCTCCTCTTTAATTAAAAACTTCTTGTATAAGGCATGTTTATACTCGGAGACTTTCCGCTGACACTCAGCTTAGGAGTCATAAATTTCTTGTGTACGCCCCTCGAAAATCATATAGAATCCTTTCGAATACATCACTATAACTCATTGAACACCCCATCGATTTTCTGTATTTATGTGCAGTCAAGATTTAAACACATTATATATATTAACATAAATTATGCTTCAATAAGCATACACATGAAATTCATATTATATGGCACAAATTGGTGAAACGTACTCCATTGGTTATGAGCAAACCATAATCTATCAGTTATCGACCCTCGCAGTTTTTCATCTCTACGGATTTCATCATCCCCTATAATCAAAAAGGGGTCGATATTGTCCCCATCCGGGTCCATAGGCAGCAGTGCCAATGACATGTTAAAATATTTATCATTGCCTTATTTGCGTCTTATGAAGTTGTGAATGATGCAACAAGCCATTACAATACGCTTTTGCACCTTAAAGGAGAAGGGGATGGGACTTCTCAATATCTTAAACTGCTTCTTGAGAATACCAAAGGCCTTTTCCACATAATTCCGCAATTGTGTATATTGATGGTTGTATAGATCGAATTAGAATATCGTCGTGCCCGAAGATTGTTGAAGCTACTTAGGTGGTACCTATTATCCCGATAAGGAGCAAGAAATTTGTCCATGTTGGCATAACCCGAGTCAACAAGATAATATTTTCTTGTACCCCATCCAGCAATGTTAAAATAACTACAAAATTGAATATCAATGTTAGAAACCCTAAAATTGATAGGATGTGGATACCTTTTAGTGCTTTGAACCCACTCGACTCAACATACCAATGAAGAACCCTCATGTCGGCTGTCGATCCCTCCCATCCAGTACAAACAAAAAGGAATGAGTGATCGAATGAAGCTACAGCCATAATATTTTGGAAAATGATTTCCTTTCATTACGAAAGCAAGTTTATCTGCTCTTACTGATTAGTGCAGGTATGTGTGTTCCATCAACTACGCCGATAGCATTCTGTAATGTGACCTAGCTAGGTTAGAGAGATCAACTACCACCAATGAAAAATAATGAATAAACATAGTGTAGTTCAGGGGTACTATAAAGTATGGATGGAAAAGATTGTTTTCACGAATGCGTGGGTGCACACCTACATCCTCACTGGGTTGAATTATAAACTCTTGCTTCAGTGAACACATGGCTTTCAGTACCTTGTTAAAATGTCATGAAATCATCTCTCTTGAGTGCTAAAAAATTTCGACCAAAATTCTATTGGTGACACCATGACCTATGCAGTACAGGAAATAGGCTAACTGCTCTTGCACCGTCACATGCCGAGTGCTGGCTATTAGGCCACGTGACATAAGCAACTATTCTAGTTGTAGAAATATTGTGTTTGTCATTCTAAAGTGATCGTAACTCCTATCTGGATGGCCACTCAACATATCTATTGTGAGGTCGTGACTGGAGAAAGGATGGGTCTGACAAGGTATCTTCACAAGCATACTACAATCCTTGATACGAATGATTCTACTACTAATGAGTGTGGTTATGACATCTTGCATATAATTATCTTCTTCAATCAAGAATTCTATTAACTCATGCAATGTGTCCATCTAAGAAAGGTATATCAAATGATGACTATACTTTACAATCAACTCAGTATTCGTACGACCTATCTAAGTAAAAAATTAGAAATACAGGAAATAGGCTTTATAAGGCTATCAATAATTATATCATAGCATCGTATATAAATTTTTTTCCAATAAGCTAACAGAAGTTAACATGCACAAACAAAATAGGGTTGCCTCAAATTACAGTCACTACACCAATATTTAGTACTACCACGAAAACAAAATAAACTTCTTAAACCTAACAAATTGAAGATCACTCATGGCTATAAAAGTGAGTGATCAGGCAGTGTTGTAGATGTAGTTGAACTTGGATCAAAGGTTTGTTGGCCACCTTGTGAGGAGGTGCTTGCAAAACCTGGAGAAGGCTGAGTAATACCAATCGGAGGGCTGCCATGACTGGTAGTCCTGAAGGATTGTTCCATGAAAGATTGATGACCATCTTTATTTACACCATGCATGGGAGGAGGCATGAAACATTAGGGATACTTCTAGAAAATCCATATGATCCAGAAGTGCCTGGCATGGGTAGTGGGATATGGTAGAAGTTAGCCATTTATCTCTGGAGCCACGCTTCCAATAATGGCCCCTCATAATGCATAAAAAATCATCGATTCATCTCATTCTTAAATGTCTCTCCTGCGGTAAGGATGCATTCAGGCGTAGCACCGGGAAGCCTCTCAAGCTTCGTCATGCACTCATCAATAGAATACAGAGTAAGCCTAGCAAGCTTATCTCTCTTAAGGATCTTGTTGGTAATTTATAATCTCCTTCTTCCTTGATCCACCAGATCTAGGAGAGCATCAGTCGCATCAGTAGACATCCTGGTCCTACGTGTTGTTGGAGTCATGGAGCTTGACCTAGACAACTTTCTGATGGAGGAGGATAGACATCCATCTATAAAACAGTTAGTGGATTGTGTCGAAGCAAAGATAGTTGGGCTGGAGGGTACATCGGATGGACTATGTTCAAAAGAAGAGCCAGATACTCGAACACTAGATTGTGAGGATTGCCCATCCCTAGCACTCAAGAACTTTACATCCATTTGATTTGTCTCATCCTCGGAGATGTCATTATCAGAAATCCCCTCAGAAAGAGTAGATGTGCCCGCATGCCTATCAGTGGCTGTGTTCTTTGAGAACAAGATGTCAATGTCATTATACGCAGGAAAGGACTTATCCTTAATACGAGCATACTCCTTGTTTATCTATTATTAATATAAATAAATATGGTCATCTGCCGACATGCTTGCTAGCTATGACATTAACAACTATCCAACACTCACTGAGATAACCTCCTCCCACATTTGTTCATCACCAGGGGTAGGAACTTTGAGCACAGGATCCCATCCCCATCCAGATCTATTTGTTAGGTTATAATATAGATTGAAGTTCTTCTTCAGGACCTTCAATCGATTCTTCAGATTCTTATAGGTGAAGTTCTTCTCCATTTGATCGTTAAATATATTTGTCATCTTCTTTCACGTTTCTTGGGAGAAGGTATCATTTTGACAATTGCCTTGGTCATCTTCTTGCCTCATCAAGGCAAGCTTGAGTAGATCAAGGAGATCAGTCCAATTAGGAGCCCTTCTATGTGATGATTCTACCCTCCGATGTTTAGAATTGTCGGATGCATGGACTTTCGACATGTTAACTATACATAAACCTAATCGATTGCAATTTAGGGTTGACTAATGGTAAGAATAAAAGGGCATTAAAAAATGAAGCAGAACTCACTATATAAAAAGTAAAAGATAAATAATAACATGGTAACAAATATCAACAAAATGGGCTGCATAAAAGAAAGATGATAAAAAATATAAGACAATCAATAGCTAGCATAAAATGGGCTGCACTAAGACTTGCATTTTCACTTTGATTTTATAATACTGCCAAAAACGAGCAACAAATAAGCATCTAAAAAATATTAGAAGGTGGCTTCGGATAAGCGAAGTTTTATTATACTCATTGGAGCATCGCGTCTATAAGATACAAAAACTAATGATATAGTTAAAGCCTTGTCTCCCTATCATGCTCAATCAAAAGGTAGCCCATCATCATTGCCAAAATAAAATAAAAGAAAGATGGCAAAAAACATGAGACAATCAATTCCAACTATAAAATAGGCTGTATTTGCATTTGCACTTGCAACTTTGATTGTCTAAAACAAAACAACAAATATTTATAAGCATATAAAAAATATTAGAAGATGGCTTAGGACATGCAAAGTTTTATTAATATCGTTGAAGCATCGCGGCTACAAGATACAAAAATTAATTACATACTTAAAGCCTTGACTCCTAGCCATGCTCAATTATAAGGTAACCCATCATCATTGCCAAAATAAAATAAAAGAAAGATGGCAAAAAACATAAGACAATCAATTTCAACTGCAAAATGGACTGCATTTGCATTTGCACTTGCAACTTTGATTGTATAAAACAAAAAATAAATATTTATAAGCATATGAAAAATATTAGAAGGTGGCTCAGGACATGTAAAGTTTTATTAATATCATTGGAGT